>OX387217.1:17500-617500 GCA_947561695.1 Tyria jacobaeae
TAAGGTGACGTCTAGACACACGCGGACCTCACCCCCTCGCGGCTGGCCATATGGCGGATGGAAGGGAAAACCCGTCCCGACCACCCGCGGCCACACTCAGGGTGGCATGAGGCGCTGGTAAGCGTGCCTCCGCCGCCCGGTTCGCCTGCGACGGATTGGGTCCGAATGGAGATCGTCCTCCCGGGCCCTCTCCGCCGCCTCCTTCTGCGAGATGACATCCTCGCAGAAGGTAGCGACCGCGGTAAAACTTCTCTCACTCCCGGCCATGGAGCGTACTACGGCCGGTAGCGAGAGATTCTCTCCGATAACTGCAGTGAGGGCCCGGCGCTGCGTCGCCCACGCAGGGCAATCCGCGAGCGTATGCTGGGCCGAGTCCTCACTGCAGTCGCAGTGGTGGCAGACGGGGCTCAATTCCCTCCTAGCGACCGAGTGCAGGTACCTTCCGAAGCAGCCGTGCCCGGAAAGAACCTGCGTCAGTCGGAAGGAAAGAGCCCCGTGTTGACGCCCTGCCCATTCGACGATGATTGGCTGGAGAGCCTCCACAGTGGCAAAGCCAGCACGTGGAGCCTCCAGCCGAGAAGACCAATGAGCCATCGTGGCTCGGCGGGCGGCTTCGCGCCATTCGCGCACCTCTTCGGGTGGGGGTTGACCGCCGCTACCCGCCCGGAACTCAGCCGTCCGCCGATACACTTCGGCGAGCACTTCCGCCTCTAAATCCCACGGGGGAGTTCCGGCCAACGCGCACGCCGCTTCCGTGGATACGGTGCGGTAGCCGCGTATGGCCCTGACCGCCAAGACCCTCTGAGGCCGCCAAAGACGTGCCCTATTCTGGGCGGACAGAGCCTCCGCCCACACCGGTGCACCGTACAGTGCCATTGACCGGACAACCCCAGTGTACAGCCGTCGCGTCGCGACACTTGGTCCACCCAAATTGGGCAAGAGACGCCCAAGGGCGGACGCAGTGCCGACCAAACCTAACCTAACCTAACCTAACCTAACCTAACCTAACCTAACCTAACCTAACCTAACCTAACCTAACCTAACCTAACCTAACCTAACCTAACCTAACCTAACCTAACCTAACCTAACCTAACCTAACCTAACCTGGGGCGCTGGTCGGGTAACCTCCACGTTGGCTTTCCCGTTCCTTCCCCCCTTGGACTACGGTCCTGGGGAGCAGAAGCGGGGAGGCTGGTGCGCCCTGGACAGCGGTCAGTATACTCTGACTCTGAGGAGCTCTGTATGCTGGCCGTTGACTAATAACCCGACAGTCCTTTTCAGGGCTAGCTGACTCCATTGCACGAGGGGGTCGTGGGATCCGCACAGCCCTTTTCAGGGCTCGCCGTCGCTCCCGTGATCCCTCTGCTTTCAGAGGGGACAGGGGAGAGACGGTGTTAGGGATCGAGGGACGGGTCGGCCCACTGCTCGCGCGGGGGCTGACGGGCACTTGTGCCACCGTGGGAGGTGGGAGAGGCTTAGCCACCCTCTCGCGTTCCGTAACCAACAGGGGCTCAACAATGACCTGACTAGTGGCTCCAGGAGGGTATGCTGGGAACCTGTTGGCCGGAGGGCTTGCCTTAACTGGCCGGCCCACGTCAAGGAAAAGACTTTAAAACCCGACAGCCAAGTCGCTTAAAACCTATGGATACCGGGGAACCTCCATAGTATGTGCCCCGCTTCCTGGAATGAGCGTCACCCGGGAAGTGTAATTTGTTCGTCTCGTATTCGTGGGAAGTGTATGGATATAAAATTAAAACAATACAAAAAGAAAAGAGGAGGAGATGGAGACGGAGACCGCAAAGTCCTCTGTCTCTCTCACTGAGACGGTGCCAGTGTTGGTGCCAGTGGTGGAGATGGAAAGGATGGACCCGGCGGTGGTGCTTGAGCGGTCATCTGCTGACAGCACACCTGGAGCTACACGCTCGTCTTCCCCAGCAGTGGGAAGACTCTGGCGCAAGCGAACCAACTCCGTCACGGAGTTGGACTCGCAAAGCGACGGTGGCTCGGTGGATGGGGGCCCAAAAAGAGGCCGTGGCCGTCCCCCGAAAACGGGGGAATATGTCGGTCTAGCGAAGGCGAAGGCTGAGCTCAACGCGGCCAAGCAGCGTGAGCTCGAGCTCCAAGCCGAAGAGGAGCTCGCGGATGAGCTGCGACTGCTGCGGCGAAGGGCTCTCTACATTAGAGAGACCCCTGGCCCGCAGCCTCAGCCCAGTCTGCAGCCCCAAGCGGGACCGGCATCCTCGGCCACCGAGTCCCTCAATGTGGAGGAGATTTCGGGCTCCATAGAGGCGGCGGTGAAGGTGGTTGAAACCATCGCCCAAAAGAGCTCGAACCTCAAGGGCCAATACGTGCGGGACCTCAGAGCCGCGTGCAACTCCATCATGGAGAACACGCGCGTTCTCATGTCACCACAGGAGGAGATGGACACCGCCCAAACATAATGGCCCAAACCATCTCCGTACTGCAGGCCAACGTCAACCACTGCGCCGCGGCTCAGGACCTTCTGGCCCAATCCATGGCGCAGTGGCAGACGACATTGGCAGTAGTCGCCGAGCCGTATTGCATTCGCAACAGCCCTGACTGGGCCGGCAACCACAGCGGCTTGGTGGCTATCGTCGCTCGGCGATCGGCTCCCTTCGACAGAGTGCGGAAGGGCCGAGGGTGCGTACTCGTCGCGCTGGGTGGCGCTGCGGTGATTGGGGTGTACTGTCCCCCCAGCAGAAGCCTCGCCGAGTTCGAGCAGTTGCTCACGGAGGTCGGGGCTCTGCTGGCAGAAGTACACCCCACCCCGGCTGTGGTGGCCGGGGATTTCAACGCTCACTCACGGGCGTGGGGATCCCCGGCGACCGATGCCCGGGGGGAGATGGTGGAGGAGTGGGCGGTGTCCCAAGGCTTGGTGCTGCTGAACCGAGGGACGGTCCATACGTTTGTGCGGGACCGGGCCGGGTCGATAGTCGATCTTTCATTCGCGAGTTTTGGCCTGGCCCGTCGCACACACAACTGGCGGGTCGTCGAGGGGGTGGAGACTTCGTCTGACCACCGGTATATCCGGTTCGACATCGTCCCTGCCCCTGCGGCGCCTCGTGTGGCACTGGATCGCCCCGTTTCAGGGGAAGGCCCGCGGTGGCGGCTCGGAACGCTGGACCGGGAGCTGGCCCGAGAGGCGGCTATCGTCGAGCGATGGGCTGCTGTCGACAGCGGTCCGGACGTGGACGCAAGATGCGAGCGGCTCACTGGAGCGCTGACTCGCGTCTGCGACGCGGCGATGCAGAGGGCGAGACCTATCCCGCCTCGGAGACGGGTGTACTGGTGGCGTCCTCACCTAGCCAGGTTACGTGCCGCGAGTTACTCGGCCCAGAGGCGGTACACCCGCAGCCAGCGGGCTGTTAGAGATCTCGCCCGCGAAGAAGAGTTGCACGCCGCGTACCTGGCCGCTCGTCGGGCCCTCGGCTCGGCGATCATAGCCGCCAAGGATGAGGCCTGGAGGGAGTGGCTCGAGAGCCTCGACCGAGATCCGTGGGGGCGCCCGTACAAGACTGTGAGTCAGAAACTCCGGCCTTGGGCACCTCCCCTCACCAGAACTCTCGAGCCGAGTCTTCTGGACCGAGTGGTCAGTTCCCTCTTCCCTGCGAGGGAAGAGTGGGTCCCGCCGCGGATGGCAGCATCAAGCCAGATGCCGTCAGACGAAGGGGCAATACCTCCCGTGTCCGATGCCGAGTTAGGGGCCGCGATACTGGCACTCCGGTCCAGGAATCGCGCCCCGGGTCCGGACGGAGTCCCTGGGAAGGTTATTGCCACAATCATGCCGGCATTAGAGGAGGAGACGCTGTCCCTCATGTCGGAGTGCCTGGCGTCGGGGAGAGTCCCTCGGCGATGGAAAATCGGCAAACTCGTGCTGCTCAAAAAGCACGGGCGCCCAGCCGAATCGCCGTCGGCCTACCGCCCCATCGTGTTGCTCGACGAGATGTGCAAGCTTTTTGAGCGGGTGCTCGCTGCGCGTCTCGTCCGCCACTTGGAGGGGGCGGGGCCCAATCTGAGCGACGGCCAGTTCGGCTTCCGTCGTGGGAGGTCGACCCTCGACGCGATATCCCGACTGCGGGTCAGCGTCGATGAAGCGGTCTCCGGGGATGAGGTGCTGTTGGCTGTATCGTTGGATATATCCAACGCCTTCAACACCCTCCCCTGGGAAACCATTGCGGAGGCGCTGAGGTACCACAATGTCCCGTGTTACCTCAGGCGCGTCCTTGCGGACTACTTCGTAGACCGGGTCATCATTTATCCGGCCCAAGGCGGGGTAGTGCGCAGGGGCATGTCTTGTGGCGTTCCGCAGGGGTCGGTCCTCGGGCCGCTCCTGTGGAACATAGGTTATGATTGGGTCCTGCGTGGTGCTAATCTTCGGGGGGTTGGTGTAATCTGTTACGCCGACGATACCCTAGTCACCGCGCGGGCCCCCACATTTCGGGACGCCGCCGTCCTTGCCACGGCAGGTGTCGCCCACGTAGTGCGTCGAATCGGGGCGCTCGGCCTAAAAGTTGCCCTCGAAAAGTCCGAGGCCCTCTTCTTCCACGGGCCACGGCAGACGCCGCCTAGAGATAGGACGATTATGGTGGGCGGCATCCCCATCGCTGTCGGGACCAGCCTGAAATACCTCGGGCTCGTTCTCGACAGTCGGTGGCGGTTCGAGGAGCATTTCCGGCAGCTGGCACCGAAGTTGCTTGCATTCGCCGGAATGCTCTCGCGGTTGCTGCCCAACAGTGGAGGCCCAGGGTCTGCCTGCCGCCGCCTCTATGACGGAGTGGTGCGCTCCAAGGCGCTCTATGGAGCGCCTATATGGGCGGAGGCCCTGTGCCCGGCGAATATGGCGCTACTGCGACGTCCGCAGCGCGCCATCGCGCAGAGAGCTGCACGAGCGTATCACACCGTCTCTTACGAGGCGGCGTGTCTGATTGCGGGTAGTATCCCCTGGGATCTCGAGGCCGGCGTACTCAAGAGGGTGTACGACGAGGGCGCCCTGATGCGGCGTGATCTCGGCGGTCGGCCGCCTCCGGAGGAGATCGATCGCTGGAGACAAACAGCTCGTGATGATCTCTTCCGGAGATGGGCCGAAAGACTGCGGGCAACCCGCAGCGGCTCGCTGCTTGTGGGGGCCGTCCGGCCCGTATTGCGTCAGTGGGTGGAGAGGGGTCATGGGGCCCCAACATACCACCTCACCCAACTTCTCACGGGCCATGGCTGTTTTGCCAAGTACCTGTGGGAGGTGGTGGGGGTGGAGTCAGAGCCCCGGTGCCGAAACTGCACCAGCGGCGACCCTGACACGGCCCACCACACCTTGGCCGTGTGTGAGGCGTGGGACGACCAAAGGACGGCCCTCATGAGCACCATCGGTGCGGACCTTTCGCTGTCGAAAGTAGTTCCAGCTATTATATATACAGAAAAGTGACTGTGAGATTTGCGGGCGAAGAAAGCGTCAGAAATACAACGAAGGGCTGCGTCCAAGGATCGATCGGTGGACCCCTTCTATGGAACTTGCTCATCGATCCGCTAATAGACGGGCTGGAAAAAAGGGGTGACTATTGTCAAGCTTTTGCTGATGATGTGACAATGGTCTTTCATGGTGACACAGCAATGGACATTGAGGGGCGGGCCAATGCGGCTCTCTCCTATGTTCAGCGGTGGGGTGAGCGTAACAAGTTGAGGTTCGCACCGCACAAAACATGTGCAATGGTGCTCACCAATAAACTTAAATACGACACCCCCCGGCTGGCCATGGGAGGGATCAGCATTGACATGTAAAGGCAAATAAAAATTTTGGGGCTAACAATCGATGACCGCTTATCATTTAACACCCATGTGGCGAATCAGTGTCGAAGAGTATTGGGCATCTACAAACAGATTGCCAGGGCGGCGAAAGTTACTTGGGGACTAAATCCTGAAATTGTTAGGACCATTTATACCGCAGCGGTTGAGCCAATAATCTTGTATGGGGCTCCGGCATGGGCACCTTCAGTTAAGAAGCTGGGTATACGGAAGCAGCTTGACACCGTCCAGAGGGGCTTTGCACAGAAACTTTGCGGATCGTACCGCACGGTTTCTCTTCATGCTGCCCTGCTACTGTCGGGGATACTGCCTCTCGATCTCCGAGTACAAGAGGCAGCCGCTCTGTACGAGGCTAGGAGAGGGTTGTCCCAGTCAGTGGTGGGCGACAGGGAGGTGGAGCGTGCGGTGGGATTCGTAGAGTCTCCACATCCGGCTGAACATATGAACCTGGAGTTCACTAGCTTGGTGGACCAACACCTTGTGGACAGGCACAACGTGCAGCAGGTGCGAATATTCACCGACGGCAGTAAGCTAGAGGGGAAGGTCGGAGCCTCACTCTCCATTTGGAAAGATGAGGCCGAGATCCAGAACCGAAAGCTTGGACTGTCCGCGTACTGCACGGTTTACCAAGCAGAACTCCTGGCCATATGCGAGGCTACGGGAGCAATTATCAAGAGGGCGGAAACAAGTTTTGGGCTGTATAGTGACTCAAGGGCAGCACTGGAGACAATCACGAATCATGGCTCCCTCCATCCACTAGCTATAAAGGTAAGGGTCAATCTGCAAAAGGCCTTGAAACAGGGCAAAGATATCTCTTTGTTCTGGATCAAGGCCCACGCGGGCTTCCAGGGAAACGAGCGGGCTGATGAGCTAGCAAAGGAGGCGGCTTTATACCTCAAAAAATCACCGAACTACGATTTGTGCCCCATTTCATTCGTCAAGCGAAACATCCGAATGCGTTCGCTTGACGAATGGAATGAAAGGTATAGGAGTAGCAACACGGGAGGCGTAACAAAAATTTATTTTCCAGACGCCATTGCCGCACATAGCATTGTTAAGAAGGTGAAGCCGAGTGGTTTAACAACGCAAATAATGACAGGTCACGGAGGATTCTCAGAATATCTGCACCGGTTCAGATGCAAGGATAGCCCTTCGTGCATTTGTGAACCAGATGAACTTGAAACTGTACCACATATACTCCTGAAATGTCCTGTGCACGCGCTCGATAGGTTTCATCTTGAGCAACTGATGGGTCACAAGCTAGAAATAAAAAATATAAGTGAAATCATGAGCAGTAAGTATAGAGCAAAATTCTTAGAGTATTGCACAAACATAGCAGAAAGAGTAATTAAAAGAAATAAGACATAGGTAGTAATAAAATATGTTTCTGAAATATAATATGGTATATTTTTAAGAAACATGTATAGAAATAGTTTAGCTAGCAATAGTTGTAAGAAAACCTATATACATGATAAGCTGCTTAAAAATAAGCTGTAGAAATTTAAGTATACGATAAGGAACACTGTCAATAAGATTTACTTTAATAATCATAAAAATGAAAAGAAAAGAAATGTCATCAGACTCAGTGAGGCAAAGTAAGTGTTAAAGTAGCTGCTATAAAAGCGATTAGTTAGAAATTAAAGATAAGTGTCTAAAAGAACTAGAATATAAATGTACTAGAAATAAGCATATAGATGTAATTAGATGGTAAGAAAAATTTGTAAGCCTACATAAAAAAAAAAAAAAAAAAAAAAAAAAAAATACTAAATAAAGGATCACCCTGCCTACCACCCCCCCCCCCCCTCCCTGTGAGATGCATATTAATTGAAATAAAATAGTTTAGGAAATAGATAGTATACGAGATGGGTATCCCACCCATATATAAGAATGCAAGAGACAGAGTGTGAGAAAGATAAAGTATGAAGCATAAAAGTGCGAGAAGCATTACAGCGAGAAATGGTATGAGACAGAGGATTAGCTAGATAAGGTCTGCGGCATTAACGCCGGAGGTAGAGCAGAAAAAAAAAAAAAAAAAAAAAAAAAAAAAAAAAAAAAAAAAAAAAAAAACCTAACCTAACCTAACCTAACCTTTTTTTTTTTTTTTTTTTTTTTTTTTCGTGTGGAAACCCCCTCGGGCCGTCATCCCACCGGGGCTTTCGGTGGAACGGTGTGTCGGAATTGAACCGACTAAAACCACACGGTGTGCCATTCTGCGCTTGAAATAGGAGGAATCCGGGAACAGCTTTATGAGGACATCCGGACCCCTCCTAGCGCCTGCCCGCACTATGCGGGCACCACCAGCTAATTAACCTATCAATAAGGTGGCGTCCAGACACACGCGGACGTCACCCCCTCGCGGCTGGCCACTAAAGCAGGTGGAGGGGAAAACCCGTCCCGACCACCCGCGGCCACACTCAGGGTGGCATGAGGCGCTGGTAGGCGCGCCTCCGCCGCCCGGTTCGCCGGCGGCGGATTAGGTCCGAATGGAGATCGTCCTCCCGGGCCCGCTCCGCCGCCTCCTTCCGCGAGATAACGTCCTCGCAGAAGGTTGCAACCGCGGTAAAATTACTGTCGCTACTGGCCATGGAGCGTATAACAGCCAGTAGCGACAGATCCTCTCCGATGACTGCAGTGAGGGCCCGGCGCTGCGACGCCCAAGAAGGGCAAACCGCAAGCGTGTGCTGAGCCGAGTCCTCACTACAGTCGCAGTGGTGACAGACGGGGCTCATTTCCCTCCTAGCGACCGAGTGCAGGTACTTCCCGAAGCAGCCGTGCCCGGAAAGAACCTGTGTCAGTCGGAAGGAAAGAGTCCCGTACTGCCGCCCCGCCCATTCGACAATGACCGGCTGGAGCGCCTCCACGGCGGCAAAGCCAGCACGTGGAGCCTCCAGCCGGGACGACCAACGAACCATTGTGGCTCGGCGTGCGGCCTCACGCCACTCGCGTACCTCTTCGGGCTGGGGCCGACTGCCACCAACCGCCCGGAAATCAGCCGTTCGCCGATAGACCTCGGCGAGCACTTCCGCCTCCAAATCCCACGGGGGCGTTCCGGCCAACGCGCATGCCGCCTCCGTTGATACGGTGCGGTAACCGCGTATGGCTCTAACCGCCATAACTCTCTGAGGACGCCAGAGGCGTGCCCTATTCTGGGCGGTCAGAGCCTCCGCCCACACCGGTGCACCGTATAGTGCCATTGACCGCACCACCCCCGTATACAGCCGTCTTGTTGCGACGCTGGGTCCTCCCAAGTTGGGCAAAAGTCGCCCAAGGGCGGACGCAGCGCCGACCAGCTTTGGAGCAAGCTGCCGAAAGTGCTCGTCGAAGAGCCACCTCCCGTCAAGGATCAGGCCCAGATATTTTATGTGGGCCCGAACCGGTACGAGAACCGAGTTGACCATGATTGAGGCGCCAGGGGGCGGACCACGACGGGGCCCGTGGAATAGAAGGGCCTCCGTCTTGTCCAGGGCCACCCGCAGGCCCAGCGCCTCGATGCGCCTGACCACCAGTGAGGCTCCTCTGGTGGCCAAACGCACCGCCTCCTGAAAGTTCGCCCCCCGAGCCGTGACCAAAGTGTCATCAGCGTAACAGATTACGCCCAGCCCGGGGGGGAAGTCACCTCGAAGGCCCAGTCGTACCCCATGTTCCACAGGAGCGGTCCAAGGACAGATCCCTGCGGAACACCGCACGACATGGGCCGACGACTCAGATGTCCCTCTCGGTCCTCGTACATGACGGTACGCTCCTCTAAATAGTCTGCCACTAGTCGCCTCAGGTACTGTGGCACCCCGTGATAGCGGAGTGCTTCTCTGATGCAACTGAATGGCAGACTATTGAATGCGTTGGCGATGTCCAATGACACCGCCAACAGCACGCCGCCACAGCTCACTGCCTCTTCGGTTACGGCCCTCAGACGCAACACAGCACCGATCGTCGAACGACCAGCTCGGAAACCGAATTGAGCGTCCGACAAATCGGGGCCGACCTCGTCCAGGTGCCGGACGATGCGGGCAGAGAGTACCCTCTCAAACAGTTTACCCGCCTCATTCAGCAGCACGATGGGTCTGTAGGCCGCAACCGAGTCGGCAGGCCGTCCCGGCTTCTTTAAAAGCACCAGCTTCCCGCTTTTCCAGCAATCAGGAAAGCGTCCGGACGACAGGCTAGCGTCGAACACCTCCCTGAGGCGGTCCGCCATGTGGTCAAGGGCCAGGGCCAGGATTCGGGCAGGGATTCCGTCTGGCCCGGGGGCGGTTTTCTTGGAGCGAATCCGTAAAACAGCCGCCCCTATCTCCGCCTCTGTGACGGGTGAAGCATCCTCCTCCTCTGACTCCCCGTCGTCACCGGCCAAGGGGGCCATCGACGGGGGTGAGTGCTCCACCTGTTGCGGGAAAAGGCCCTCAACCACTTCTCGCAGGAAGCTGGGCTGGAGAGTCTCGGTAAGGGGGGAGCCCAACGCGCGGAGCTTTTGTTGCGCCGCACGATAAGGGCGACCCCAGGGATCACGATCGAGACCCTCCAGCATCTCCTTTCTTTTCTCCTCTTTGGCGCGGCAAATGGCCAGCTTCAGAGTTTTCCGTGCCTCTCGGTACCCTTCATGAAGCCGGTCCTCTTCCCCCTCTTCGCGGTGACGCCGACGACTGCGAGTGTAGGATCTCCGGGCACAAATGCATGCCACGCGGAGATCCGCCAACTCCTGGGACCACCAGTAGACCTCCTTCCTTGGAGGCCGACTACCTCGAATCCGGGGCATTGCCGCATCGCAGATATGCGTTACTGCAACGCAGAAGCGGCCTGCCCCTGTGTCTACCTCAGTTGGAGGCTGTGGAGGCAGCCAAGAATAAATGATGGATGCCTCCTCCAGTAGGTCCCTATCTAATTTTGAAACAGCCCACCGCGGAAAACGGGATGATCGCCGCGCCGTGTGACCCCTTCTGGGGTCCTGGGTCCGGGAGAGCTCAAATCGGATATAGAGATGATCCGAGAGCGTCTCAACCTCTTCCAGGACACGCCAGTTCCTTACTCGTGCGGCGAGAGCAGGGGTAGCGAACGAGAGGTCCACTATCGACCCCCCCTGCTGCCGCACACACGTGTTAGTGGAGCCTCTGTTTAGGAGACAGAGGCCCACTGATGTCGCCCACTCCTCAACAGCATCGCCCCGTGCGTCCGTCCTGGGGGATCCCCACGCAACGGACTTGGCGTTAAAGTCCCCCAGCACTAGGACGTGCCCAGACCCTAGACGCCGTATCGAGGTTTCCAGGTTGTTGAGGAAAACCTCGAAATCACTCAAACTCCGGTTGGGGGAGAAATAAACATTGGCGGGCAAATTGCCCGCCGCACACGCTGGGCAGTGAGGGGCGGCAGAGCACTCCGCTGCTCTGTGCCCCGGTTGACCGCACCGGAAGCAAAGTCCGGTACAGTCAAAACAGCTGCCGCACTTGACACGGGTGTGTCCCTGGCCTAGGCATTTGAAACACCTCATCGGTCTTGCCGCCAGGACTGTGATTCTGGCGTTCACAAAACCGATGAGGACCTTGCCGGCGTCGCCAAAAAATTTTGGCCGACGCTACGAGACAACTTGCCCACACCGCGCCAAGACCGCCTGGACCGGAACGGATGGTGCCGACCCGAATGTTGTCCGCGTTGCACCCTGTCTTCTCCCGAATTGCAACCCGGACATCATCGACCGTAACGGAGTCATCCAGGCCCGATATGCGCAGCTCCGCGCACTTGGTGGGCCTGGCGACCTTTACACCATCCGTCGCAGCAAATACTCCCCGCAGCTTTTCCGCAAGGACGTCCGCCGTCTTTGCACCCTCAGCCCCGGGGAACTCTAACACTCGAGCCCCCGTCTGGGCTAGGCGCAGCCTCACTCCCGAGGCCCCGAATTGAGTGCCTAGGCTATCCCGGACCTTCTTGAATACGGTCGCGTAGGATAGCCCAACACTCGCCGCCTCCGCTGACAAGGTAACCACCACGGCCGCCATTTTGGGCGCCTGTAGTTTTCGTTGCTTATTCTTTCCGATGGTCTCTGCCGCTGGAAATGTCTGCGGAGCGGTGGCACTCCCGGCGGCTTTTTTAGTCCGCTTTCGGGACCTCTTTTTGCTCCCCTCAACTTTTTGCCACCCATCATTGGAGGGAGCAGACGGATCGGAAGGGGCCGAAGTAGAAGGGCCAGAGTCAGCTGGCACACCAGAGGAAAGACACGGAGCATTTGTCCTCGTAGGTGCCGGAGATGGTAGCGAGGGGAACGCCGTGGCCACCCCCGCTGTAGCTTTAGCCGATCGCGTAGCCCTCGGTGCGGCCGCAGGTGCCCTCGCCGATACCACCTTTGCGTAAGTCGCAGCAATGCGGCCACCCGAGACGGGGAGTGGCGTCGAAGCCGAGGCGGCCTTCGACTTGCCCGCAGCAAGCGGCGGCCGAACGATGGGCGTGGGAGGCAGTCTTGCCTCTAAGCCCGCAAGGCGTCCGTCCATCATTCTCCACACCGCTTCGATAACTTTACGCAAGTGAAGATCCGACACGTCCAGCGCCTCGGGGGGCGATGTAGAGGGAGCAGGTAGCCGCTCGACAGGATTCTGTCGCTCATTTTGATCCGCCTGCGCCCGAAATTGGGCAAACTGAGTGCTTAGATCGGCCACCTGCTCCGTCAGGCGGTCATTTGCTGCCTGGAGGCGCGCCACATCCCCAATGAGGGACCCAACCACCTCAGAGACAGCAGCGGAAGAGTCCTTAAGGGCCTTTACGAAGGAACCCTTAAGGTTTCTCGACTTGGTGGCCACTTTGTGGATTATGGCCACCGCCGCGTTCGCCCTCTCTTGCATTGTCGCCGGTGTCTGGGGGACAGAACCCCCTTCAACTGGCTCCTGGATCTTCAACAGAAGAGCTGCAATCTCGTCTTCCCCTATGACTTCACCTTCAGCCCTAGCCCGGGTGTAAACATCCCTTCTCGTGAATGCCGATCCTGGTACAGTCGAGATTGGGGTACGCGACCTCCCCCTTTGGCTGCTAGCCACTTTAGGGGGCAGCATCTCATGTGAAGTTTCGGCGTCGGAATCCTTGGAGCGTCCGCGTTTGCGACACTCAGTGTCGCGGAACTCCAAATCCATGTCCTCGTGCTCCACTGCACTAATGGTCTTAGAGCGACCCCGCTCCAACATTATTCTGCTCCCAGAAGCAGGATTCACTTCTGGGAGCTCCACTGAACAAGTGGTCTCACATACGACCTCATCGTCGGTCGACGAAGCCTCTGCTGCCAACCTCCTGCTCCTCCTCCTACCTTTTTTCGTTTCCTTCTCCTTCTTTTGTTCTTCGTTCTTTGTTTCATTAATTATTTCTTTAGCATATTCCATGATTAGTCCCACGAGTGGGGGAGAAATAAAGGTCAACCCGGGCAGAGATCCCCCAATACCCGGGCAAGCGTATATTTATACCCAACCGAGGGGTCCGCAGTTGCCCCGGCTGAGAGTGCGCTTGCGACTGAACCACCCATCAGCCATGCATCCCATGGTCACGCACCAGAACACGAGATTCGGGGTAATTTTTATAGAGGTATTCTTCCTCGCAGTCCGGGCGGTTAAGCCAAGACCCTCGCCCCTGATCGGAGCCGTGAGACTTAACCACGACACTCCTTTCGGGATTACGATATGCCGACGGTGGCATCGAGACAATCCAGATGCCTGCTCGGTGGCAGTGCGAGTGCACGCCGAGCCCGTCCTCTTTCTCCGCTGTAGGCAGTGGAGAAACACCGACCCGTGAAAAGGGGTCCCACTTCAGTGATTTTTTAATGAGGTTTCCTTCCTCACAGCTCCGAGGAGCGAAGAGCCAACAGAGTTATCGGCATACAAGCCCACTCTGTTGGGCCGAGCCTCGACCTAGTGGCTAAAGAAAATAGCCACCTCTTCTTGCCAGAATATTAGCCGTTGGCGATGACGCCCTCCTCAAAAGTAGAGGAGGAGAAGGCTGCGTCATCGCCGACGTTGCCCAGGATGCACCACGTGGAGGTTTTCTAGCCTGCACCCCAACCTAACCTAACCTAACCTAACCTGGGGCGCTGGTCGGGTAACCTCCACGTTGGCTTTCCCGTTCCTTCCCCCCTTGGACTACGGTCCTGGGGAGCAGAAGCGGGGAGGCTGGTGCGCCCTGGACAGCGGTCAGTATACTCTGACTCTGAGGAGCTCTGTATGCTGGCCGTTGACTAATAACCCGACAGTCCTTTTCAGGGCTAGCTGACTCCATTGCACGAGGGGGTCGTGGGATCCGCACAGCCCTTTTCAGGGCTCGCCGTCGCTCCCGTGATCCCTCTGCTTTCAGAGGGGACAGGGGAGAGACGGTGTTAGGGATCGAGGGACGGGTCGGCCCACTGCTCGCGCGGGGGCTGACGGGCACTTGTGCCACCGTGGGAGGTGGGAGAGGCTTAGCCACCCTCTCGCGTTCCGTAACCAACAGGGGCTCAACAATGACCTGACTAGTGGCTCCAGGAGGGTATGCTGGGAACCTGTTGGCCGGAGGGCTTGCCTTAACTGGCCGGCCCACGTCAAGGAAAAGACTTTAAAACCCGACAGCCAAGTCGCTTAAAACCTATGGATACCGGGGAACCTCCATAGTATGTGCCCCGCTTCCTGGAATGAGCGTCACCCGGGAAGTGTAATTTGTTCGTCTCGTATTCGTGGGAAGTGTATGGATTTAAACTTAAAACAATACAAAAACAAAGAGGAGGAGATGGAGACGGAGATCGAGACGGAGACCGCAAAGTCCTCTGTCTCTCTCACTGAGACGGTGCCAGTGTTGGTGCCTGTGGTGGAGATGGAAAGGATGGACCCGGCGGTGGTGCTTGAGCGGTCATCTGCTGACAGCACACCTGGAGCTACACGCTCGTCTTCCCCAGCAGTGGGAAGACTCTGGCGCAAGCGAACCAACTCCGTCACGGAGTTGGACTCGCAAAGTGACGGTGGCTCCGTGGATGGGGGCCCAAAAAGAGGCCGTGGCCGTCCCCCGAAAACGGGGGAATATGTCGGTCTAGCGAAGGCGAAGGCTGAGCTCAACGCGGCCAAGCAGCGTGAGCTCGAGCTCCAAGCCGAAGAGGAGCTCGCGGATGAGCTGCGACTGCTGCGGCGAAGGGCTCTCTACATTAGAGAGACCCCTGGCCCGCAGCCTCAGCCCAGTCTGCAGCCCCAAGCGGGACCGGCATCCTCGGCCACCGAGTCCCTCAATGTGGAGGAGATTTCGGGCTCCATAGAGGCGGCGGTGAAGGTGGTTGAAACCATCGCCCAAAAGAGCTCGAACCTCAAGGGCCAATACGTGCGGGACCTCAGAGCCGCGTGCAACTCCATCATGGAGAACACGCGCGTTCTCATGTCCCGCACGGAATCGGAGGAGGTGGCCAAGCTACAGGCCGAGCTGGCTGCTGTACGGGCTGAAATGCGGGCCTTGAAGCGGCAGGCGGAGGCTGCGCCGCCCCCGATGAGCCGTGACGAGATCGGCTTTCTCGTCGACGCGCGAATCGCGGGGATCGCGGACCGCCTGCTGCCGGAAACCCACATCCGTCCGCCTCTGCAGGCCGACAAGAGGGATGCGGCACGGTCTGCCAGCGGGCCTGAGCCCGAGCCTGAGGCGTCTCCCTCAAGGCCTCTCCCCCCTCCCCTCTCTTCTCCAATGCCAGTCGGGCAGGTGGAGGAAGGGCCGTGCCTTACCGGGCCGCCGGAAGGGAAGGGGGAGAAGAAGAAGAAGAGGAAGAAGGCGGGGAAGAAGACGGCCGCGGCGACTTCGACGACGTTGGCTCCCGCCCCGCTCCCGCAAAGCGGATCGTGGAGCGAGGTGGCGGCTAGGCCAAAGGCGCCTAAACCGCCCCCTGTCGGGTCGGCTGCCCCAGCCGCTAACACTCCGGTAGCGCCAGCCACCAAGCGGAGGAAACGGAGGCCCCGCAAATTGCGCACCCCGCAAACGGCAGCGGTCACCATCACGCTGCAGCCGAGCGCCGCGGAGCAGGGCATCACATACGCGCAGGTGATGTCCAAAGCCGAGAGGTCGATAGACCTCAAGGGCTTGGGCATCGACGGCCTCCGACTCCGCAACGCCGTAACCGGAGGTCGGATCCTGGAGGTGGCTGGCGCCGACAGAGCCCAAAAGGCCGACCAGCTCGCTGCCAAGCTCAGGGAGGTGCTGGAAGAGGTCCGCGTCGCTAGGCCGGAGAGATGCGTGGAGATGCGCATCTCTGGGCTGGGCGACTCGGCCTCGAAAGAGTCGGTGGCGGAGTCGCTGGCGGCGGAGGGGGGCTGTGCTGCCGACCACATTAAGGTGGGCAACATACAGCGCCCACCTGGCCGACAGGCCACTGCCTGGCTGCGGTGCCCGGTTGAGGTGGCCAAGAAGCTGACGGATGGCCGCCGAATCGTCGTCGGGTGGTCAGTGGTGAGACTGACCACCCTGGAATCGAGGCCGGCGCGGTGCTTCCGCTGCCTCGAGCCGGGACACGTCGGGGCTAAGTGCTCTGCGGCCACTGACCGCAGTACGCTTTGTTTCCGTTGAGGGCAGGCCGGCCACAAGTCGGCCACCTGCTCCGCGGCGCCCGATTGCCCCGTCTGTTCGGCGGAGGGTGCGGCGTCCGGCCACCGGCTTGGGTCGGCGGAATGCAAGGCGGCCTCCCGAAGCAGGGGGTCAAAAAGGAGAGCAGCAGGTGGGGCGAAACCCACGCCCTCGCCCACCCTGCTGCAGAATGAGGAGGAGATGGACACCGCCCAAACATAATGGCCCAAACCATCTCCGTACTGCAGGCCAACGTCAACCACTGCGCCGCGGCTCAGGACCTTCTGGCCCAATCCATGGCGCAGTGGCAGACGACATTGGCAGTAGTCGCCGAGCCGTATTGCATTCGCAACAGCCCTGACTGGGCCGGCGACCACAGCGGCTTGGTGGCTATCGTCGCTCGGCGATCGGCTCCCTTCGACAGAGTGCGGAAGGGCCGAGGGTGCGTACTCGTCGCGCTGGGTGGCGCTGCGGTGATTGGGGTGTACTGTCCCCCCAGCAGAAGCCTCGCCGAGTTCGAGCAGTTGCTCACGGAGGTCGGGGCTCTGCTGGCAGAAGTACACCCCACCCCGGCTGTGGTGGCCGGGGATTTCAACGCTCACTCACGGGCGTGGGGATCCCCGGCGACCGATGCCCGGGGGGAGATGGTGGAGGAGTGGGCGGTGTCCCAAGGCTTGGTGCTGCTGAACCGAGGGACGGTCCATACGTTTGTGCGGGACCGGGCCGGGTCGATAGTCGATCTTTCATTCGCGAGTTTTGGCCTGGCCCGTCGCACACACAACTGGCGGGTCGTCGAGGGGGTGGAGACTTCGTCTGACCACCGGTATATCCGGTTCGACATCGTCCCTGCCCCTGCGGCGCCTCGTGTGGCACTGGATCGCCCCGTTTCAGGGGAAGGCCCGCGGTGGCGGCTCGGAACGCTGGACCGGGAGCTGGCCCGAGAGGCGGCTATCGTCGAGCGATGGGCTGCTGTCGACAGCGGTCCGGACGTGGACGCAAGATGCGAGCGGCTCACTGGAGCGCAGACTCGCGTCTGCGACGCGGCGATGCAGAGGGCGAGACCTATCCCGCCTCGGAGACGGGTGTACTGGTGGCGTCCTCACCTAGCCAGGTTACGTGCCGCGAGTTACGCGGCCCAGAGGCGGTACACCCGCAGCCGAAGGCGGGCTGTTAGAGATCTCGCCCGCGAAGAAGAGTTGCACGCCGCGTACCTGGCCGCTCGTCGGGCCCTCGGCTCGGCGATCATAGCCGCCAAGGATGAGGCCTGGAGGGAGTGGCTCGAGAGCCTCGACCGAGATCCGTGGGGGCGCCCGTACAAGACTGTGAGTCAGAAACTCCGGCCTTGGGCACCTCCCCTCACCAGAACTCTCGAGCCGAGTCTTCTGGACCGAGTGGTCAGTTCCCTCTTCCCTGCGAGGGAAGAGTGGGTCCCGCCGCGGATGGCAGCATCAAGCCAGATGCCGGCAGACGAAGGGGCAATACCTCCCGTGTCCGATGCCGAGTTAGGGGCCGCGATACTGGCACTCCGGTCCAGGAATCGCGCCCCGGGTCCGGACGGAGTCCCTGGGAAGGTTATTGCCACAGTCATGCCGGCATTAGAGGAGGAGACGCTGTCCCTCATGTCGGAGTGCCTGGCGTCGGGGAGAGTCCCTCGGCGATGGAAAATCGGCAAGCTCGTGCTGCTCAAAAAGCACGGGCGCCCAGCCGAATCGCCGTCGGCCTACCGCCCCATCGTGTTGCTCGACGAGATGTGCAAGCTTTTTGAGCGGGTGCTCGCTGCGCGTCTCGTCCGCCACTTGGAGGGGGCGGGGCCCAATCTGAGCGACGGCCAGTTCGGCTTCCGTCATGGGAGGTCGACCCTCGACGCGATATCCCGACTGCGGGTCAGCGTCGATGAAGCGGTCTCCGGGGATGAGGTGCTGTTGGCTGTATCGTTGGATATATCCAACGCCTTCAACACCCTCCCCTGGGAAACCATTGCGGAGGCGCTGAGGTACCACAATGTCCCGTGTTACCTCAGGTGCGTCCTTGCGGACTACTTCGTGGACCGGGTCATCATTTATCCGGCCCAAGGCGGGGTAGTGCGCAGGGGCATGTCTTGTGGCGTTCCGCAGGGGTCGGTCCTCGGGCCGCTCCTGTGGAACATAGGTTATGATTGGGTCCTGCGTGGTGCTAATCTTCGGGGGGTTGGTGTGCAGGGTCTGCCTGCCGCCGCCTCTATGACGGAGTGGTGCGCTCCAAGGCGCTCTATGTCTAGTCACCGCGCGGGCCCCCACATTTCGGGACGCCGCCGTCCTTGCCACGGCAGGTGTCGCCCACGTAGTGCGTCGAATCGGGGCGCTCGGCCTAAAAGTTGCCCTCGAAAAGTCCGAGGCCCTTTTCTATCACGGACCACGGCAGACGCCGCCTAGAGATAGGACGATTATGGTGGGCGGCATCCCTAGGCTAGCGAAGTGCCTAAACGCATTCAACCAGTTAAAAAAAAAAAAAAAAAAAAAAACTAACCTAACCTTGCCTGCCGCCGCCTCTATGACGGAGTGGTGCGCTCCAAGGCGCTCTATGGAGCGCCTATATGGGCGGAGGCCCTGTGCCCGGCGAATATGGCGATACTGCGACGTCCGCAGCGCGCCATCGCGCAGAGAGCTGCACGAGCGTATCACACCGTCTCTTACGAGGCGGCGTGTCTGATTGCGGGTAGTATCCCCTGGGATCTCGAGGCCGGCGTACTCAAGAGGGTGTACGACGAGGGCGCCCTGATGCGGCGTGATCTCGGCGGTCGGCCGCCTCCGGAGGAGATCGATCGCTGGAGACAAACAGCTCGCGATGATCTCTTCCGGAGATGGGCCGAAAGACTGCGGGCAACCCGCGGCGGCTCGCTGCTTGTGGGGGCCGTCCGGCCCGTATTGCGTCAGTGGGTGGAGAGGGGTCATGGGGCCCCAACATACCACCTCACCCAACTTCTCACGGGCCATGGCTGTTTTGCCAAGTACCTGTGGGAGGTGGTGGGGGTGGAGTCAGAGCCCCGGTGCCGAAACTGCACCAGCGGCGACCCTGACACGGCCCACCACACCTTGGCCGTGTGTGAGGCGTGGGATGGCCAAAGGACGGCCCTCATGAGCACCATCGGTGCGGACCTTTCGCTGTCGACCGTAGTTCCAGCTATGGCCGGCAGCGAAGAGTGTTGGGCTGCCGTCGCTTCGTTCGCTGACGAGGTGATGCCGGCCAAGAGAGAGGCTCTGCGGGAGCGGGAGCGAGCTGGGCTCACCCTCCCGCCCCGCAGACCCCCGTAGAGGGGGCGCCGGCGAGCACAATTCGCCCGCGTCCCCGAATGAGAGTGGCCACGGGCGGTGGGTCGGGGGACCTGCCGCCCCATGCTAATGTGGCGGAATGCGACGCTCTGTGTTCCTGGGGTGCATTCATGAGGAGGACAGGCCCCATTCTCTGGGCA
The DNA here is from genome assembly GCA_947561695.1 of Tyria jacobaeae. Lineage (NCBI taxonomy): Eukaryota > Metazoa > Arthropoda > Insecta > Lepidoptera > Erebidae > Tyria > Tyria jacobaeae. The sequence continues at coordinate 37,284 of OX387217.1, forward strand.
CGATGGCCCGGATGGTGGGGCCTCGACAGAGACGAGCCCGACAAACAAAGGGCGTCCCTAGCCGAGTCGCGGTGAGCAACCTATCCCGTGGCTCGGATTAGGTGAAGGAGGAACACCGTGGTGGTTTAGTGGGTAGTCTGGCCTCTCTTTGAGGTCAGGAGTCTCACACGAAGCGAACCCCCTGCCCCCGCGGGGGGCGAGCGAAGTGCACTAAATGCATTCCACCACGTAAAAAAAAAAAAAAAACCTAACCTAACCTAACACCCTGTGATGACGGGGGTCTTAAAAAAAAATAAAAAACCTAACCTAACCTAACCCAGTCTGCTGGCAGCCACGACCGCGAGTGCCACGTTTTTTCCACGCTCCGCAACTTAAAATCACGAGAAAGGTTTTTTCGCGCGAAGATACAAGTGTGTAGTATCTAAATACGCCTCTCAGTGAGAGGAACACAACCGTGAAAACTGCTTGGAAATTAGTGAAATTGAGAGAAAGGTGTGGTTTAAAAGCGAAATTTTTGGATGTTTTTGTGCTACGCTGCGGAAACCAGATCGACGACACCCCGCTTTTTTGAGGTCTAAACGATCGTCTCGTCGAGCCCTATCTTCTGGACTACATCCGGGATTTTCCAGCGGAAAACTGCCGACGTAAGCCCGGACTTCCGTTTTCCACGTGCTACCGAGTTCGACTCCCAGACCATCTGGACAGGCGCGTGGTACACCAAAATAAGCGTCTCGACAAGACGAGTCTGTTGACGTCTGGATCATTGAGATCGGACTACCCTGGACAAAATAGCATTCCTTCAAAGGGTGGCAAAATTTTAAAAAACTTTGGTGTCATTTTCCTGCTAAAGTAAATCGACAATCCCCCATTTTTATTTTGCTACCATTAAGTCGACTTCCTAAACTTTATTTCTCCAAATTTTAAGATTTTTTGTCTGTGTAGTTTACTCAAAATTCTTTTAAAGTGCGCTCTAAATTATCAGTTTAATTTACACGAAATTACACCCCCTTATCGATAATATTTTGAAATTTAATTTTGTTAAAAGTGTTTAGTAACATACCTCTGATGAAAAGCTATATTTATTTCTCTAATTAATTTAGTTAATTTTAAAAAACAAGGCTCTTGCAATTGGGTAGGAAAGTGACCTAGAAGAGGGTGAAGAATTTACGGCGCGCGGATTTAAATATAAGAATAGTATAGTTTAGGTCATAAGGAACACATTAGTTTTTAAACTGTGAATTTTGGAGCATTTTTCGAATAGCGATCTTCATTAACGTCTTTGTTTACATTTGAGTTTAGCCGTTAACAAGGTTATCGTGGAGATCGCGATCTGAAAATCGACTTTTTAAATAATAAAAAATCCAAATTCTTCTTATAAGGACCAGATAGGGCGTGGTCAAAAACCATCCCCTACGTTTTGAAATTTTTGAAAAAGCCCTGTTTGTAGCATATAAATTTGACCTTAAAACTCAAAATTTTAAACCTGTTGTTTTAATTGTAATGTATAGGGGTTACAATTTTTTTCTACACAAACTAGTTCTTGTTTGTAGGACTCAAAGAGACCTTTAAAACAAGCCCACTTACACTAAATTCGCACCACAGCGGCCGGAGCTATCTCACCACACAAATTTTACCCGACATATCGGGCAGCGTTGGAAGGGGGGTAATGCTTTGCGCGACCCGGGGCCTGTATCTCGTAAGCCAGGGGAGATAGACGAATTTCGACCTCGAATTCGACCTTTGTGGTGTCAAAGACACCACGATCAAAGCCGCATAAGAGGTTTCCATCCCCCCTACTACTAACCTTCAAATAGACTTAGGTAGAAATCTACCTAAAATTTTGACTAAAAATATACTTCTTTATTTATTTATTTTTAAGCTTGTAGAATCTTGACGCAGACCCCCCTATACAGGGTCAGATCACCTATTGACAACATTCCCCGTTCTTCTCGCAAGGCCTACTGCACACGTACACTTTTACACAAACACACACAACATATACAACCTGCATACTGACACATACAAGGCATACACAAACAAAAAATGTACCACACACCGACAACCTCCGGCACTGCCATTAAACCAGGTACCTCTAGCCCTACTGCAACTCCATCTGCACCAGCGCAGGACGCTGCAAAAACTTTTATCCGGAGACCAGACCGGAAAAGGAGATCGCTGGACAATATGGCGATGTACAATAAGCATATAGAGGACTACGCGGTGAAACCGAGTGACGCGCTTCTCCAGGAGGTGATGAAGACCTTTGAGGACATTCCATCTAAAGTCCAAGAATACCTACCCTCAAATGAGGAAAGACATTAAGACCTTCCTGGAGGGGCGGTCCGATAAGTGCCTCTGTATCTTATTTGAAATAAGTAAGCGAGTGACAAGTTTGGAAGCAGCAGCAACCAAAACACGGTCACCCCATACAGCCAGATCACCCGAAAAAGACGACCACATCTTAGAAAAGTTGGGGGAAGTGGAAAATCAGATACAGCAGCGACTGAATGAACTTGAGAAGAGGATGGTGGCTTGCTTCGACGACCAAACCATGTTCCATAACGATGGCTGCGCCGACATCGTCCGCAAGATTGGCGAAAAAATCGAAGACGCTAAAGCGGCCATTGACAATACGACAGAGGGCGTCAGGGTCACTCATCGCACCCAGATTATTCTCGACGAGAAACTCGACAGTATTGCGGGAGATGTCGCGGCGGCCAAAGCCACGGTGATTGAGGTCGCAAAAGATAAGCAGCCATGCGAACCTAGGACTTACGCTAGCGTCGCAGCAGCCAAACCCGGGCATCGGCCCGCACTTCACTCGATAGCGGTCATCTTCGAAGGCAATCAGGAGACTGCCGACGAGGTGCTTGAAAGAGTGAAGAAGGCGGTCTTAGTAAGCACCTCGCCACGATGGCGACACCACTCACACCCGCACCGTTGCCCATTACTTACGCGCAGGCGACGAGCGCCCCGGCCTCTCGTCCAGTGACTAAACCACCTCCGCCTAATAAACCTGCGATCATCGTTGCGCCGCAAGGCGACAGCACTTCCCACACACGTCAGGACGCAGTGCAGTCGTTCAAAACCGCAGTTAATTTCCGAACCACTTCGTAAGCACCGTCTAGGATACAGGCCGTGTCTAATAATAAGTTGCGAGTGGAATTTGAGACTGAGCAACAACGCGATGAAACACTTAAAAAGTTAGAAAAGTCCTTACAACTCACTGCTAAACCGGCCAAGCTATTGAGGCCAATGATTATTCTTAAGGGAATATCATTGGACACGCCATCAGAAGAGCTGGTCGATGTCATCCGCGGCCAAAATGAAGAGCTGACTGCCCTCGCGGTTGACAGCGATGACTTGCGGCTTGCATTCAAGCGAAATTACCGCAACCCTAAGTTGTACAACGCCGTCCTTATCGCCAAGCCCGCCATATGGCGCAAAATAATAGACATGGGGCGAGTCTGCGTGGACTACCAACGGGTACACGCAGAAAAAAAAAATATATATATATATATATATATATATAAATAAAATAATTTTCTACTCTACACTTGAACTCTACAATTTTCTTATTAGCTTAGGGCCCGTTTCTGTAACTAAGTCAATGAGTCGACATTTTTACACAAACAAAAAATTTTTTGTAGAGATGTAGAGTCGACACGTGGACTTTGAACTCGACGTGTCGTGAACTTTGAACTGATTAAGGACGGTTAAAGGCCTGGACACACCTGTCATACAGCCTTCCGATCCGACTACGGTCATACAGCGGGACGACTGTATGATATGGGAATAAACAATGGTTTGGAATGCAGTAGGTTTCACCTGTCCGACACGCGACCCGTCCTACTCCCACCCGTCTCCGATTCCGGTATCCCGTCATGCTCCGACATTGCAGACCATTCGTTTACTTGATGCGGGAAGGTTGTCGGTGGCAGTTTTTGTGTTAAATTCAGTGAAATGGCGGGTATAAAAGCGGAGGAGTTTATTGAAACTGTCCGAATGTTTCCAGGTCTCTATGATCAGGCACAAGAGCAATATAGAAACTCGGAGTACAAGGACATTATGTGGAAAAAAGTTGCGAAGAAACTAAATGTAGAAGGTAAAAACATTTGTATATTTATTGTTAAGTTGTTGTGTTTTAAACTAAGCTATTAAAATCTTGTCATAATAACAATATTTAAATCCACTTCCACTTCTAGGGAAGGGGTTTCCTGTTGGAATTGTGAATTAAAATAAATTAATTAATTAATTCCGAAAATATTCAAGGGATTTATTCGTTAGGAATATACCGGGTGTTTCAAAAGTCAGTTTACCGAGTTAAAACATAAAAATGTTAACAATGACCTTCACAGTTGATTTTATCATTGCTCAAAAACAGGTTGTGCAACATTAGTTACGAAAGCATTGTGTTTAATAAATCAGTTTACCTCAATTAGTTTGGTAAACTGACCTTTGAAACACCCGGTATTTATTCTTATCTATAGTAATTGACGAACGTAAGTGAGTCTATGATTAGAGAGTAGACTCGATCTGCATTTGGATTTTCTGTCTGTCTGTCTGTCTGTCCGTATGTCTGTCACGCGATACCGGCCGCAATTTTGAAGATATCGGCTTGAAATTTGGCAAATTTTTGCTATCTTTTGTACTTGTATTATTTCAATTTGTTTTGCTATTTTGCATTATAATTAATTCAACACATTGATTTTGTGCAAGTAAGTTTCAAACATATTCTTTATTGTACACAGGTTCTCACAAATTTTCAATTTTTTTAAAATATAAAACCATAATGTTTAGTTGTAAGTAACACAAGAAGAGCTATAAAATACTCATAGTTTCGAACAGTTCCAAGGAAGAACAACTAACTTATTAACCTATGAAAGCCCGGCGTTCTTGCGACTCCACACTACCCTCTTCAGAGTTGAAGAATTGCTTAAACTGCTCTCTTACATTGAATGCTTCACGATTTTCCCCTCCTCGGCGACGAGGAAAATCCTGAAGACGAGATTTCTCCACTGGAGTTGTGTCAGTATTGTCACTTACTTCTTGCACTTTGTAGTCTTCGTTAATTCTAATGAAGTTATGTATGATACATGCTGCAAGAACTACCCTTGTTATGCTGTCAGGATTTCCTTGGAGAGGCCTCATGAACATTCGAAATTTTTGCCATAATGCCAAAGACATTTTCTGACATTCTTCGAGCTCTGCTCAATCTGTAGTTGAAAATTCTTTGCTCGTTAGACAAGTTCTTTCCAGAAAATGGCCTCATGATATTTTTTGTGAGGGGGAAAGCTTCATCGGCAACTATAATCATGGGAAGTTCCATGTTTGTTCCTGGGAGGCCTTTTTTGTCTGGGATGTTAAGTTGGTTTCGAGATAGTTTTCTACCTAAATTGGAATTCGCCAAAACACCACCATCAGAGTTTCTTCCGTAGCTTACCACGTCTACAAAAATAAAATTGTAACGAGCATCAACTAGCGCTAAAAGAACAATGGAGTATGTTTTCTTGTAGTTCCAATAGAGGCTTCCTGATGCTTTTGGAGCTTGTATTATCACATGTTTTCCATCCAAAGCACCAATGCAATTGGGAAACTGCCACCTTTCCCAAAATTCGATTGCTATTTCATTCCACCTGTCCTCTGTCGGAGCTGGCATTACTTCGTTTAAAAGTACTTCAATTACAACTCTGCTTGTACGATGAACAATGGAACCAACTGTACTTCTTCCCATTCTGTAAGTTAATGAGATGGTTTTGAAAGAATCTCCAGTAGCAAGAAACCTGTAACAAACAACTTATACTAATACACATACAAACTATATTTAATCAATAATTATTAATAATTTAATAAGGTTTTTTATTTTCCTGCTATGATGCTATCTAATTATAATAGTTTTAATTATACATTTTTGATTCTTTAGGTCAAGAGGAGGAATGTAAAAAGAAGTGGAACGGAATTCGTGACAGTCTGCGAAGAGCGAGACAAACACGGAAAACCAAATCTGGACAGGCGGCTATATCTTCAAATAAATACAAATTTGAGACCATTCTTGAATTTCTGATTCCTCACCTCGCCGAGCGGAAAGGTATAGGTAACGTTCCTGATGAAGCGGAAGAAAATAATGAAACCCAACCCACTGATGACCCCCAAATGCAGAACCTAAACAATGATATAAATGCAGATATAAATGAGTATGTCTCTGATGGGACTGCAGAATCCGAGTCGTTGCTACCACCTAGAACTCCATCAGCTTGTCGAGTTTCTATCGACAACAGGACTCCATCTGCAAAACGCAAAAGAAAGCTCCCACATACCGAAATGAAACCTGGAGAATCTGCATCATCTCAGCTAATGGCATATTTATTGGCTGAGAAAGAAGCTGAGAAGAAAAAAAAACCTAGTGACAATGACGAACAGCATCCCGTTGATGTATTTTTGTCTGGAATTGCTGCATCTCTGAAATCACTGGATCCTCTGCGCTTACATTCTGCCAAAGGGAAGATCTTTAATATTGTTCAAGAGTATGAACTAGAGCAGCTTCGTGAAAATAACAACCGACAAACTGCTATGGTTGTTACAAGGAATGTGTCCTCTGACACAACATCTTTCACACTGTCAGAAGAAGAAGGATCGTGTTTAGATGGACATCTTTCGAGTGGTGTACCACAAACATCATCATCTCCTGCTGTCAATGCTGACACGTACACCAACGTAACATTTTTTCAACTTTAATAAATCTATGTTTTGATGTAACTATGTAATTACATATTAATAAATTCTCTTTTGAAAAATTCCTTGTGTCTACTATGCTCTAATTCCAGTAAAAAGCAGTAATGTATTGTCCCTGTACCAATGATTCTTGCTTTGCCGCAATATAGTTCTTTGTTGATTTAAAGGAAAAAGCACTTTCAAAAAAGTAAAATACACTTAGGTGTGAAGGGGATTAGCAAGCATTTTACATCCCTATAGTTTATAGTTTGTTACGGCTGAACCATTTTTTATGAAGATTTACTCACACACTATGATTGTAATTAATTTTATTTTATGACAATATCTTGATGTAAAATGGCCACTATCTTAAAAAGGCTTGAATAATTTTAATAACAATTTATTATAACTACGTAATATTTTACCTAATTTTTAAGTGTCATGTCAATATCTTAAACAGAGTCAGAGATAGGCTTGTTAACAGATTTTAAGTGACCGGCATTTATAAACGGATGATTCGACAACTATGTAAATTACAAAGTATCTTACCTTAAAAATGTAGCCAAACGGTGTCTAGGAGTGATAGTTTTTCTAAAATACGTGTCTTGCATGGCTAATCTTTCTTGGAGTTTAAGTTCCAACCGATTGAATGTATCCATCGGCATTCTAAAATAATGATAAAATTTTGTTTCGTCGTCCAACAGGTGAGGTAAAAGTGTGGCAAACTCTCCTTCTTTGTCTCGTGTTTTCCACGCATCATGAACCCAATATTTACGTTTTCCACTACTCTTCATCGAAGACTTCGCATTAAGTCGATCTTCTTCATCTAAACAGATAGCCACAATAGCTAAATCACGATTGCTAAAATGTTTCAACATTCGCGCAATATATTCGCAACCGTTTCAACTGGCGATTTCGAGTAGACTGAGTGTCAAATCTGAAAAGAGCAGGAAGTGGGCATGACATGTGTGCTCACCCCTTTCCGATCCCGCACCGATCAGATTCTTTAAGCAATATCGGACCGGAGTCGGATCGGAAGGCTGCATGACAGGTGTGTCCAGGCCTTAAGGACATCCGTGAGTTCGTTCCAATTATTTCCTTTTCCAATCCAAGCTTTTTCTTGTTATTATTTGAAATTAGTGTTTTAGTTTATTCTCAGTTTCCGTTTCCAATACTATCGTAGACTTCGCCTCATAATTGACCAGATAGTTTAATTACTATTGCAGCCATTTTTGCTTTTATTGCATTCTATGTATATTTATCCATTCGCATTGCTTATGTAATCGACCCTTTTTTTGTTACGGTTCTTTGTTATTGAACAGCGGTGCATTCTACTCAATAGGCTATTCTTATTTTAAAACTTAGTGCATTATTTTAGCGTTTAAGCACTTTTGGCTTACTATTGTACATTTTTATTTAAAATGTCGTTAGAAAAATTAATTAAAAAACGTAGTATCATGAAAGCTAAAGCAACTCACTTTGAAAATTATTTAACTGTAATTTTATCATCTAAAGACCTATCACAGGTACAACAAATTGATTTAGAAGCTCGTTTAAAGACTTTTGATGCCTTATACGAGACATACGACGCTTTACAGATGGAGATCGAGTCAACCTCGGAGACTCCTGACGACGAGTATGAGGAGCGGGCCCAGTTCGAGGAGCGTTACAACTCCCTGCTTGCGCGAGCGCGCAAGGCATTGGCAGTACACGCTGCTGAGCATACTGCTCCAAATCAGGTGCATCGTTTAAAAATAATTATGTGCGCTTACCTAAAATTGATTTGCCACACTTTAATGGTAGCTATGAGTATTGGCTAGAATTTAGAGTTAAATTTTGCTCACTAATTCATAATAGTGATTGTATCGATGACATCAACAAGTTCCAATACCTCCGTGCGTCACTTAAAGGCCAAGCATCAGAGATAATTAAAAACATTGATTTTAAAAAGTGATCATTACGCAATGACTTGGGACTTGTTATGTGAACGATACAATAACAATCTGCTTAATAATTATTAAATAACCATGTACAGGCTTTATTTGATGTGGAACCGCTTATTAGAGAATCCTCTTCATTCTTACGTCGGCTTACTGATTCGGTTAATAAAAATATACGGGCACTTAAAACATTAAAAGAGCCAACAGAGCACTGGGATACTCTTATAATTTTTATGATATCCAGAAAGCTTGCTAGAGCCATGCTTAGGCACGAATGGGCCGGCTCGACCGGTGCGATACCACGGCCTCACAGAAAACCGGTTGTGAAGTAACGCTTGTGTTGCATTTCCCCGAATTGAGTGAGGTTTCCGGAGGCCCACTTCCCCCTCCCCCCTTTTCTCTCCCCTCATCTCCTTTTTCCTCTTTCCCATCTCCTCATCCCTCCTCTCTTCTTTCCGCTCCCTGCATCCCCCATCCCTCATCACCCTCAAAGGCGGGCAGCGCACTTGCGACTCTTGAGTTGCAAGTGTCCATGGACGGCGGTTGTCACTTACCATCAGGTGACCCGTCTGTTCGTCTGTCCCCCTACAGTATAAAAAAAAAAAAAGCTTGATGCCACTACTAGCAGACAGTGGGAGGAGTATCGCAGTACTCTATCTGGTTCACCTTATCTAACACAGTTTTCTACCTTCATATCTAACAGAGCTGATTTATTAGAAACTGTAGAAAAGAATCAAGCTAAATTAAACACGCACTATAATAATAATAATAAACAAAAAACTTTATTGTAGCTAATACTGGGGAACATACAAACAATAATTATTTACAAAATAAGAATGTACACGTAACTATACGTGAGTGGTTTGTACGTCGGCCGGTAGATGGCGTGATGCGTGTGACATCATTTTCTGCAAGTTGGTATTAAGTTTCTCACGTACAAAATAAAAAGGTAAAAGGTTTGTAATAAAGTGATCTACTCTGGGAAGTGTCATTTGTTTTATTTAGTGCACCCTGAGTGATGGAAACAAGCCCTCGTAGTAAACGAGGTATAAGCTTGTACATGGTCTAATCGAGTCGGATCTGTCAAGTTGACGGAGCGGCTTGTGTTTTTTGTCTTCGGAACTTGTGGGGCCGTGGATCGCGGCCGCAAACCACAAGTCATTGAGGTCGGTCAGAACCTCACTGGTGCCAACGCAACAGGAAGTAGTTGCGGCGTGTGCGTATTGAGTGAGCTGACGACTGCAGACCGCTCTTGTTGAAGCTGGTCTGGTTACGAAAGGCAAGAAATATACAGAATTGACGCTGTCTAATAGTCCAGTTAGATCGAGGTTGGATCCAACCGGTGCCGGGTGTTGAGCGCAAGCGGGCATCAATAACTTCCATAGGCGGATTAAACCTAGAGCTTTGGATGTGTATCGTTGACGTCGAGGATTACGAGTGCAGGGACATCCCGTGAGGTGCGGCTATAGTGAGTTACAAGTGCGTGATAAAACTGTAAGTACTCTTTTGATCACTTATATAAAACAGAAGATTTTAAAAAGTTTGACTTAATTTAATAGTGTATTGTTATTTTCATCATACAGTCCACATTTTTTGTATCATAATAATTTTACTTGTAAAGTTTTAAAGTATTTGTTGCATGTATCTTAGACTTTGAATAATATTATAACAAACGAAGGAACGGATTCCATGCCATGCCGGATTCTACCCAGAGTTTAAAGTTGTCGCAAACACTTAGAAAATTTTAGTAACTTTTACATATAATAGGTATACAAGAATAGTTAAGCAAAATGGACAAATTGATAAATTACCAAAATGATTTATTTAAGAGAATATCAAAAGGGAGAATAAATTTTAAAAAGTCACCGAAGGAAAGGTTATGTAGGGAATATGTGGAAGGTAGATATGAAACCCTCGACCAGTTGCGAGTTGAATTCCTGGCGGGGCACAAAGAACTATTGCAAAATTACGAGCCCGAAGCATTAAAGGAATATGTTAAAGACGATATTTATGAAAAATGTGAAGAAATGTATGTAGATTATAAAGGGGAATTAAAATTAAAATTAGCGGAATGGGGTAATGTGCAGAGAAATTCCGATGCACCTACCAGTAATATAAGTGCTCAAGTTAGGCTACCTAAAATAACCATTCAACCTTTTTCGGGTAAATATTCCGAATGGAGTACAGTTCGAGATTTGTTTAGATCGCTGGTGCATAACAATAATAGCTTAACAAATGTTCAAAAACTAATGTACCTTAAGGGCTATTTAACGGGTGAAGCTGAGCAATTGATAAGCCAAATTTGTATAACCGAGGATAATTACTTTCGATTTCATGGCAATTACTTGAAGAAAGATACAACAATAGAAAATATATATGTCATCAATTATTGTATAAGTTATTAAATTTACGAAAGTTAAATATTGAATCGGCCAGTGGTTTAAAGGAGCTGGTTGATTCCACCGATGATTGTTTAGCCACGTTATCGAATTAAAAAATAAATGTATCTAGCTGGGACATACTCGTGATATTTTTGTTGAGCACAAAGTTGGATTCAGAAACTCATCGGCAATGGGAGTTTTATGTTAATTCGAATATCGCTGCAGAGGATCTACCTACTTATAGTCAATTTAAAGAGTTCATAACTCAAAGATATACTATCGAGTTTCTAAACCCAATGGCAAGTAACAAAACTCCGAATTCACATGTAAGAAATAACTTTAATAAATTAAAATCAATGCACATTACTAGTAATCAGTGTCCACTTTGTAACGAGGAACACAATATTTATTCTTGTAATGAGTTTCGCAAGAAATCTATAGAAGCTCGACGTGAGTTTGTAAAAATAAATAACATTTGTTTTTGTTGTTTAAAAAGCAACCATTTAGCAAAAAATTGCAAATCGAATCTCAGATGCAACATTTGTAAGAGTAAGCATCATGTTCTTTTACACCCTACGGGTGTGGCAACATTGAAGGGTATGGTCGCTCGTACCGTGACTCCTGAACCAGATACAAGCGGAGATGCAGGGAATGGGTCAGGCAGAGATAGTCATTTGGTTTCTTTTTTTACTAGAAATTCCAACCAAATTTTTCTAGCGACTGCGTTAGTTAACACTATAAGGAAGGATGGGAGCATCCACACAATTCGTGTACTACTAGGCCAGGGGTCTCAAACCTCGTTTATTACAGAAGGAACGGTTCAACAGCTAGGTACTCGAAAAACCCCGTCAAATATCGCAGTCACTGGAGTCGGCGGAGATGCAAAATTAACTTCTAAGGCAATCGTTTACATCGCAATCAAATTTCGCACTGATCCAAATGTAATAATTAAAGTAAAGGCATGCGTAATTAAATCTATCACATCTCTCTTGCCTTGTACGCGGCTAAGAGGCGTAGACTGGACAGAGCTGCAGGAAATAACATTAGCTGATCCTTGCTACCATACGCTAAATCGTGTCGATATGTTGTTAGGTGCCGAAGTCTATGGTCAAATCTTAAGGGTGGGATTAAAAAGGGGTCCAAATTTGTTGGTTGCTCAAGACACCTCTTTCGGGTGGGTGTTATCGGGAGTGATCGAGACAACTGATAATGTTACCTGTAAATATAAAGTGATGCATACATTAGAAAATAATAATTTATTAAAGAAATTCTAGGAGCTCGAAGATGATATACCTATGTCTCAAGAAAAACTGCTAACTAAAGATGAAGAACTCTGTGAAAGGTATTTTAATACTACTACAAAACGGGATGAAACAGGTAGATACATCGTAAGATTGCCTCTGAATAATTCAACGCCAGAAGTAGAAAATTCTTTACGAATAGCAAAAAGCAGGTTATTTTCATTACAAAAAAGACTGAAGAATGGTTACCTGAAAAATAAATATAAAGAGGTTATCGATGAATATATTTTACTGAATCACATGGAGCTTGTTCCGGAAAAGGAAATAGACAATCCAAGGGCTATTTACTTACCACATCACGCAGTGGTTCGCGATGATAAGCAGACTACGAAGGTAAGAGCTGTATTCGACGCGTCCTGTAAAGGAGCTAACAACAAGTCCTTAAATGATAATTTGCTTGTGGGTCCAACTCTGCAATCAGAGTTAAGACATTTAGTTATGCGCTAGAGACTATTACGTATCTGTATGACTGCTGACATTGTCAAAATGTATGGGCAAGTCAAAGTCGCCGCAGAAGACATTGACCTGCAAAGGATATTATGGAGAGGTAACACTGATGAAGATATTAAACACTACCGGATGCTACACGTCACATTTGGACTAGCATCTGCTCCATATTTAGCGGTCAAGACCTTACAGCAACTTAGCAAGGATGAAGGGGAAAGGTTTCCTTTAGCCAGTAAGGCCGTAGTAAGCCAGTTCTACATGGATGATCTATTGGCTTGTTGCGAAGACGTAAATGAAGGAATGACATTATACCAGGAATTAAATGAACTTTTAGCTAAAGGAGGATTTAAGCTACGAAAGTGGACAAGTAATAGCAATGAGTTAGTATAGAAAATGAAGGATAGCGAGAGGAGGGAGAAGGTAAATGTTACAAAGCAAGAAGAAATTGAGGAAGGATTGAAAATAAAGACAGATGATGTAATAAAAATAGTGGGACTTACCTGGAACCGCAGTGGTGACTCCTTTAACTACAAGGTAGATGTGCCCGATGATCAAGGTCCTGCAACTAAAAGAAGTATTATATCAGAAATTTGTCGTTTCTACGATCCCCTTGGATGGGTAGCTCCTAGTATTATTATTTCAAAAATCCTGATTCAAAAATTATGGCTAGCTGGAATAGATTGGGATGAAAGTGTTCCAACCAATATTTTGATTGAATGGAAACATTACAAGAATGAATTAAATACGTTACGTAATGTTTACGTACCTCGTTGGTTGGGTATTCGTACTGGAGATATTGGGGAATTGCATGGGTTTAGTAATGCATCTAAAGATGCTTTTGGGGCTGTAGTATATGCTCGCGTCCTTAATTCAGAGGGGCATGTTCATGTATCATTGATAACAGCAAAAACAAAGGTGGCTCCCGTTAAACAAATTTCCATCCCTCGGCTCAAACTATGTGGCACAGTATTACTAACGCGATTAATGGTAGAAGTAGCCTCAGTGATGGAAATGGATAAATCTTGTTTACACGCATGGACAGATTCGAACGTAGTCTTAGCCTGGTTAAATAGCCACCCAAGCCGCTGGAAGGTCTTTGTAGCAAATCGGGTGTCCGAAGTAATTCAGGGTTTGGATTCTCATCATTGGTCATATGTGTCAACAAAATGTAATCCAGCAGACGTAGCATCACGGGGACAGTCGCCAGGTGAATTAGTGAAGAACACAATGTGGTTTAGAGGGCCAGACTTTCTACATAATAAAACAATTGAATACAGAACCCCGAAAGTGATAGATACAACCGTGGAAGAAGTTAAAGATAAATCAAAAACTTACTTTACTGCTGCTGATAGTCCCATATTTGAAAGATTTTCGTCACTTACCAGAATGGTCAGAGTCATTGCTTATTGCAAGCGCTTTATTTATAATCTGAAGGTAAAAAGACAAAAACGTAGATCAAATTTCCTAACCACTGAAGAATTTGAGTAATACCCTAAAGGCTTGTATAATACAGAGCCAACAGGAGAACTTCAAAGAATGTATGGAATATATAAAAATGGGGCAGAACTAACCAAAACGGAGTACCTTGCGATCCCTCAATCCATTTCTTGACGAAGAAGGAATCTTACGTGTCGGTGGCAGATTGGAGCTGTCCCCTTTGGCCGAAGAAAGGAAACATCCTATTTTGATAGCGAAGGAAACATATTTGGCTAATCTTTTAGTCCGTGACGCACATATCCAGACTCTTCACGATGGTCCTCAACTGATGCTAGGGTATTTGCAGAGGCGGTACTGGATATTGAGTGCAGGACGTCTTGTAAAGGTATATTTCCGGCGATGCGTCACGTGTGTTAAAAATATAGGTAAAACTCAGACTCCATTGATGGGCCAGTTACCAGCAGTACGAATAACCCCCTCCCGACCTTTCAAATCAAGTGGTGTTGATTATGCAGGACCAATTCAAATAAGGACTGCTAAAGGTCGTGGACATAGGGCACACAAGGGTTATATATGTTTATTTGTATGCTTGGTGACATACATTTGGGCAATACTTGGGCTATACATTTGGAAGTGGTAACTGAACTTACCACGGAGGGATTTCTCCAGGCCTATAAAAGATTTGTGTCCAGGCGAGGACATTGTTCTGAAATTTGGAGTGACAATGCAACAAATTTTACAGGCGCATCTGGTGAGTTGCATTGGCTTTTTAAAAATGAACAGGGTTCTATGATTCAGGAAGTTGCTGAATCATTAGCAACGAACGGATGTACATGGCACTTTATCCCAGCCCAGTCCCCCAACTTCGGTGGACTTTGGGAAGCTGGCGTAAAGTCGGTAAAATACCACCTAAAACGAACAATTGGTACTTCTACGCTTACGTTCGAAGAAATGACGACTGTGCTCGCGCAGATAGAAGCCTGTCTGAATTCTAGGCCTCTATCGGTAATAACTCAGAATGATAAGGAGGATTTTACGGTATTGACACCAGGGCATTTCTTTATCGGCGAAGCCTTAGTAACTCCACCTGATTACAATTTTGATAGGTCAACCATAAGTTCACTAAGAAGGTGGCAGTACACCCAAAAGATTACTCAAGCTATCTGGCGCCTATGGTCACGCCAATATCTAAATAGATTTTATAAGAGGTATCATGGTGCAGAACAAACGCCGCAGCTTCAGGTTGGCGATGTAGTCACAGTGCGAGAGGACAATTTACCCGTTAGTAGATGGTTGTACGGTAGAGTGATTGCTACTCATCCTGGCCAAGACAATATAGTACGAGTAGTTACCTTAAAAGTTAAAAATGGCACAATTAAGCGGCCTGTTAATAAATTATGTGTTCTTCCAATAGCTGACTGACTCAGCTTAGTTGTAAAATGTAACCTATTTCCGAGCGAGTTGATAGAAATATGTTTTATTCAGCTAAGGCTGAAGCGAGATATCTAATACTCTAATTATTTCGTGTTTAAATTGTTTTGGCATATTAATTATGTTTAATATTAGTTATCTAAGATAGTCCTTACTAGTGAAACAATTGTGTATATTATAGTTAACATTGCACCTTGTGCAATTACTGGCATTTTGTTAGTTGTTAATTTTTTATTATTATATAATATTTATTATGGACTAGGCTATGCTTGTCCATGGGTGGCGGTATGTACACGTAACTATACGTGAGTGGTTTGTACGTCGGTCGGTAGATGGCGTGATGCGTGTGACATCATTTTCTGCAAGTTGGTATTAAGTTTCTCGCGTACAAAATAAAAAGGTAAAAGGTTTGTAATAAAGTGATCTACTCTGGGAAGTGTCATTTGTTTTATTTAGTGCACCCTGAGTGAGGCAAACAAGCCCTCGTAGTAAACGAGGTATAAGCTTGTACAAGGAACTTATCAACTATCAATGTACAAAATAACAAAAGCTTATTAAAAAAGAAACAAATAAATGTACTTTATGTTCTAATGATCATTTACAATATACTTGCGAGTCATTTAGAGATTTATCTATTGAATCACGTTTACAAAAGGCAAAGGTTTTCAAGGTCTGTCTTAACTGTTTACGTTCAAGTCATACTACCAAAAAATGTAGATTATCAGGTTGTAAATATTGCAAGGCCAGACACAATACGCTCTTGCACACTGAACCGACTGAGCAGACTTATCAGGACCCCTTGCCATCTAATTCTGCTAGCGTTGCCTTATCTGTGGACACAACTAGACAACCTACTAGGATATCCAACATTTTACTGTTCACAGCTATTGTGAAGGTGGTGAGCTGCAACGGTGAAAAGCTCAATGCTCGAGTACTGCTCGACAACGGCAGCACGGCGAACTTCATAACGGAGAGCCTCTGCGCTAAACTTGGTTTGTCACGACGTAATGCAACCTCCACTGTGACAGGTATTAATCATCAGTCTTCGTATAGTACACATTCTTGCCATATCAATATTGAGTCTTCTAACGGTGACTATAGCGTATATATAGACTGCCTTATTTTGCCTGAAATAACAAAGGTTTTGCCAGCTTCCATAGTCAACTCTGTGACTCTTGAGTTGCGGGTGTCCATGGGCGGCGGTAGTCACTTACCATCAGGTGACCCGTCTGCTTGATTGCCCCCTATCGCATAAAAAAAATATTGCCACACAATTTCTGTTTCCCATGTTGGTCACTAGGAAGCGCTGTTTTGATTCTATACAAGTTAACGTGAACGCGATTAATTAGGTAAAAAAAACTAGCACTCGGCACATTAGGTACCTGTTAGTTATTTCTACTGAAGGCTTACTCCAACAGCGAGGGTGTAGCCATCATTTAAACCTTGGCACTATACGATACATTTTCTGAACTTTTTACGATAATCAAATTGACATTAAGAATTTACATTAAATAATATAATAAAAGATTTACATTACAATAATAGTAGTGTCATAGTTATAAATGGAACTTTATTAGAGGGTAGAAGCATAAACCTACATGTCATACATCTCGAGATGTGTTTTTTGTTTCAACTTCTCCCTCAAGTAGGTGAGCAGTTACAAAGCCCAATACAAAGTATATCCGAACAAATACGATAGTAACATTGTCTGAGCAATTTGGAGCTACTTCAACAACTTCAGAATTTAGAAAAATTATAATTTCATAAAATGAGCTACTTTATAAAGTAATGTAATAAATATTATCAACAGATTGTTGCACACATATTTTGCTAAAAGCATATATTTCAGTCTGATATAAAACTGAACTGAACTGTTTCAGAAACGGGAAATGCTTGAGAGAACTTACCAGGGTTACTTCTCGTGCGGTAGTTCCAGATAAGTCATACACAAGCCACAACAAGGATCACACTGCACTACAAATTTAAATGTAAATAACGGTTATACTATAAAAACCGGACTATTTTCAATGCTTTTTAATATTTTTCAGGAGCGACTTCACGACGCGGCCATTACGTACAACTATGTATTGAGAGGCGGCGCGCAAGATGATGATGGCTATTTTCTAGTTTGTTTTTCTATATAAAGCGTGTTTTTTAGTTTTTTAAACTATTACTTATTATCTACTTTTTAGTTTGGTTTATTTATAAAAGCGTGTTTCTTTTTTCCAAATTGAATAATGGAGTAATCTTATCAAATTAGTGTATTGTCATCGGTCCTCGATAAATCTACAAAGATTGAATGAAATCTGGCCGTTTAAAGTGGGTCAGAATTATTATTATTATTATTTTTTATACTATAGGGGGACAGACGAACAGACGGGTCACCTGATGGTAAGTGACAACCGCCGTCCATGGACACTTGCAACTCAAGAGTCGCAAGTGCGCTGCCCGCCTTTGAGGGTGATGAGGGATGGGGGATGCAGGGAGCGGAAAGAAGAGAGGAGGGATGAGGAGATGGGAAAGAGGAAAAAGGAGATGAGGGGAGAGAAAAGGGGGGAGGGGAAGTGGGCCTCCGGAAACCTCACTCAATTCGGGGAAATGCAACACAAGCGTTACTTCACAACCGGTTTTCTGTGAGGCCGTGGTATCGCACCGGTCGAGCCGGCCCATTCGTGCCTAAGCATGGCTCTACATCATCACTACTTGTATGTTTGTAATCGCGCCTTCGGTTACAAACATACAAGTGAAGCTAATGTAAAGCGTGTAAAAATACACTGATTCGTAGCTGAGTTTCACAATAACATTAAAATGCATAAACAGGTTTGGAAATAAGGAGTATTGTAACAATCAGTCTATCAGAGTGGCACTAGTCGTATTTTATATAAAATATTTATAGGCTTTTGGAAAAGGTTTTATGGAGTGTAATTACTTTGATTTTGAATAATGTAGTAATTTATTATTTGCATTTTTAGACATAATAATCTGTAACCAGTTCTGACTTTTATAATACTCGTAATAATGTTTACTTTGAGTGGCATTAAATAACTGATAAATGTAGACTAACAACAAAATATATATCATTAAAATATAATGTGAGTACTTACCGCTGTTCCTGCCAATCATTCTGGTAAGGAGCACCACCTCGTACAGCGGCATCGTCTGCAGTACCACCTTGAACATCTTGAACACGTATCGGCAAGAGTAACGCTCAACTTCCACTACTCATCATTATTGTACTATACGTTATACTATGTATAACGGATTTCGACATATTATGTCATTTAAATCGTCTCAATAGCAGGAGTGACATGGTGTAAAACATTTTGTAATAAATGCAGTCCATTTAATATTTTAGTATTTCAAAATTAAATCCGTAAGAGAGATTTTATATATGTAGTTACATAGTTCTGGCTAGACATACATAAATGTACGATCTCCGGCCTCTATGAGCGCTGGCTTGGGGGTAACGGGTAGGGCTACCCTTACGCTAGCAGAAGCAGGCCTGAGACGGTGGTGCGACGTGTTCCACGCTCGCCTCTCAAACTGGAGGGGGGCTAGGCCCCTCGTATTCAATGGTGGTGGTGCCTCTTGCAAAAGAGGTGGCCAAGGTCTGCAGGGTTCCTGGAAGCATCCCTTCTAGGGAATACCCAGGTCCCTTGCAATAGACCCACTGGTGACGGAACACCGTGTGGTTTTAGTCGGTTCGAGTCCGACATACCACTTCACCGTCAGCTCCGGTGAGGTGATGACCCGAGGGAGTTTCCACACGAAAAAAAAACAAAGCAATCAATCGAGAGCGTCAAGCAAATATTGCGCGTAGCCGTCCCAAAGATGAGAGCAGTACTCCACGTACATATCAGCCCATGGCTTGATTGCTAAGAGCCTTGATCAATAAGTTCAGACGTTAGGTAGCTAGCTAAAGGGCCTGATACAAAGGCATTCCTTCTTGATATGGCACGCATTGTAAGGAGGTTCCCAGCCCTGGAGCCCTAACTACCGGTAGCTTGGTCCCTGTACCCAATGCCGGTGGGACACTTTTATATATTTTAAAATATGTACATTGTTTTTTACATATATTAAAAAAAATATTTATCTGTTATTTAGGTTAAAAAAAAGGGAATAATAATACAAATAACCCCAATTTTCTTATACTACTTTTATTACATTTTTAATTTTTAAATCAAATTCATAAAACATAAATTTCTACAGAATTAATAATGAAGGCATTGTCTTTAAATAAATGTTAGTTTTGTATTCCTACCTATTCAGACACAGAAGTTATTATAACAGAATCAAGAAAGATAAATTAAATAAATATCTATGTATATTATGAAATACTAGCCGACCCGGCAAACGTTGTTCTGCCATAAAGAATCTGTATAGGGTCACCCTTATCATTTAGGGGTATGAAAAATAGATAGTAGCCGATTCTCAGACCTACTGAATATGCATATAAAATTTCATTTCGAAGGAGTATGGTAACTAACATTGTGACACGGAATTTTATATAATAAAAATAATGTGTGTATATAATATTCTGTAGACAAGAATGACTGTTTTCACGCGCAACTTTATGCACTAATATTTCATGTAATTAGGAGTAACATTAGGCTAGTTTTCACGTTACTCGGTTCACTCTCTAAACAAAAGTAATAGGCATTTTGTCGTGTTTTATCTCCCGTCCGCGAGCCTCACAAAAACAGTGTAAAATATATTTTGTAACTCTGAGTAGGTGTTATCAGCAAACTGATATACTGTGCTGTGCTTTATCATTTTTAGTGCTTCTCGAAATACTCTCTAGAATAGGCGACTACAATCAGTTCTATTTAAATGTAAATGCCTCTTGAGCCTATTTGAAATAAATGCTTTGACTTTTCTCCGTCTCTTTCTAAGCACCGTGGCATGCGAAGGCTGCAATGATCCCACTCTTCTTTAAGGATCTCTTTTAGGCTTTTTTCAAAGACAATCTTCAGGGTACATAAAACGAATTCCTAATTTTATCTTTTATTTTTGGAAATAAATAAGAGTCACAAGGTGTCAGGTCGGGACTGTGAGCACGACGACTCACTAACTCTACATATTCGATAGCCCGTCTGAGATAGGCACTCGTCTTTATCTCTTCTTTTATACCATTGTCGGCAAATCTCCGAATAGATTGCACAGATCGTCTCGTGGTTCTAGGCTCGTAGCAGTATATTCAGCTTACATAACGTGTGACGATGTCATAGTAACAGTAGTCATCGTACAAGGACGTCCTTTTCGAGAATCATCTGCGAGTTTGCTTCGACCTCATTTAAACTCATTAAACCAGTTGTTAACAGTGGCACGAGATGGGGCTTCATAATGGAACGCTAATCGAAGTCCATCGTTGTGGGCTGCTTTTCTTACTGGCCCTATTCTAAAAGCCAGAACCATCAGCTGTACCCTCTATTACATCTATTTGGTCGGCGTCAATACAAAAATCAACATTTGACAAATATACTAACACTATCAACTATTATTGTAGTCTCTTTTTTTTTTTTTTTTTTTTTTTGTAAACAAGTAGCGGTAATTAAAAATTAGAAAAATATATTGTGCAAGAGTACCTAATGAATAGCCGCATTAAGCATTTTATAATTTAACGCCTACAATAACATAATTAAGCGCTACAGGATTGTTTAACGAATTTAAACACGTCAACAATCATCAACTTTTCTCCCATTCATCAATATTTTACAATAGCAAAAAAGTTAAGAACAAGTTAAGTAACAAAATAATAAAACAATACATAATTAAAGCAACTACCAAACACATAGAAACAATTACACTAAATGCGAAAACTAAGCGGTCACCAGTGAATAGTGCCCAGAATGGGACGTCGTTCGATTTCTAACTGAATAACAAGGGAGGCGTGCGACTCAAGGCCTACTCTAAATCATATGCATATCAAAACACGAGGACAGAGACAGGTAACAGGAGGTCAACATCGACACAAAACTCTTTGTATTCAGTGTGGAATACAAACATATATTTATAAATGAGAACATGCTCCTTATCTTAAGTAGTGTAGTACAACTAGGACGATACTGCATCGGTGAGCGGTCGAATGAGTCTCGGTGTGAGCGGTCTTTGAATGCCGTTGCGCAAGACCACGTCCTCGAGGGCGGAGGGCGCGTGGTCCTCGCGAGGCTCACGCCGCCTGCGCCGCACTCTGCGACGTCGCGGGCGCCCCTCGCTGCCCTGCTCAGTGCCGCAATACTGGTCAAGCAGGTCCAGCGCTCGGCGTTTACGCTCGCTCAGCTTGTCACCATCGTCGTGTTCCTGTGCGGCACTGAAAGGCGAAGGTGTCACGTCGACTTCGGCCGGCACCGTAACGGAGTCACGTTGATATGTGGGACAGCAGCGGTTCGTGACGTCGCGGTCGCTAGCCGCTGTGGAGCGGTTGGAATCGCTCGTACCGCACTCTGGCACCGAAGCAGCGGTGCGGCAAACGGCGTCGACGTCGTCGCCTTCGGCCCAATGTCTGTCTAGATCTACTTGAGAAGGAACCACACTGAAAAAGAAATAAAACATTAAATATTAAGTAAACACACGGTATAATGTAC
Source organism: Tyria jacobaeae (assembly GCA_947561695.1). Lineage (NCBI taxonomy): Eukaryota > Metazoa > Arthropoda > Insecta > Lepidoptera > Erebidae > Tyria > Tyria jacobaeae. The sequence continues at coordinate 59,516 of OX387217.1, forward strand.
ATGTATTTGTGTATCTTGAATTGAGTGTCATTTTTATCTAAATGTTAATTTTTCATTTTTGAGTGAGTTTTTTTCTAAAGACTTTAAAAATAGGACGTTCTGTTCTTTTTTTACAATATAGGGGGGCAAACGAACGGACGGGTTACCTGATGGTAAGTGACAACCACCGTCCATAGACACCTGCAACTCAAGAGTCGTAAGTGCGCTGCCCACCTTAGTGGGTGGTGAGGTGTGGGGGAACGCGGGGAGGGGAAAGTGAAGAAGAAGGATGAGGGGAAGGAAAAGTGGAGGGCAAGCTCGGCCTTTGGTAACCTCACTAATTTCGGGGAAACAACACAAGCGTTGCCTCACAACGGGTTTTCTGTGAGGCCGGTATCGCACTGATCGATCGGAACCGGTCCATTCGTACCTAAGCATGGCTCTACCACGTTAAAACGACGACCTGTTCGACCTGCAAGGTATGTTTGCGATTCTACCGTTTAAGAGATATATTTAGTGGTAGAGCCATGCTTAGGCACGAATGGGCCGGCTCAACCGGTGCGATACCACGGCCTCACAGAAAACCGGTTGTGAAGTAACGCTTGCGTTGCATTTCCCCGAATTGAGTGAGGTTTCCGGAGGCCCAATTCCCCCTCCCCCCTTTTCTCTCCCCTCATCTCCTTCATCCTCTTTCCCATCTCCTCATCCCTCCTCTCTTCTTTCCGCTCCCTGCATCCCCCATCCCTCATCACCCTCAAAGGCGGGCAGCGCACTTGCGACTCTTGAGTTGCAAGTCTCCATGGACGGCGATGTCACTTACCATCAGGTGACCCGTCTGTTCGTCTGTCCCCCTATAGTATAAATAAAAAAAAAAAAAAAAAAAATAAAGAGGTCTTCACGTCGTTAAGCAGATAGATAAAGTACCCTTATATGGTCAAAAGTGCTTTTCCGATTATGATAGGTATTTCTCAATACTCCATACTTTAAAATTTTTCAAAGAACAAGTAAAGGTAAACTTCAAAAGTATACATGTGTGCGAATATACATTATTTAAATAATAAATAAAAGGAAAAAAACTTTAACAAATTATGACGTAGGCTCGATAGAATTCCTAAAAGTGTTATCTAAATTGTAGGTAGCACCAGTACCTAAGTATTAACTTTATCTGTAATATGTATTAACTGTATAAGTCGCCAAACCTATGCAATAAAAATATCAACGTAGAAATAATTTGTATATTGTTCCCTAGATGGCGTTTTACTGATTTATTAAATGTCGATGTTAAGATTCTGTACAGGGAAATAAAACCTGTCCTACAAAATTGATACGTGTGATTAAATGCGATGTACACTGTATTACGTTAGTAAACAATAGAATTAAACTGTGTTAAATTCTGTGCTACGTGTTGATTTACTCCACACCCCTTAGTTGACCGTTTTTAAGCGGACTAGTAGTCCAACATTAACCTTTCAAATTCACACTTGTTGTAATAGACCATGACGTCACACAGAGGAAACGACAGGATGTAAAGACCAGCACATTAAAGAAGCAATTTAACTTTGCCTCCAGGTCCCTCAAAAGAGTAATTGCTGGGGCGAAGTCGGCTCACATCGGCAGAATTGGCGAGAGACTAGTTAGTCTCCCCTCCGGAACTCGTGCATTCTGGTCTCTTGCCAAAGCTGTCCAGGGGAACTTTTGTAAGCCATCCCTTCCACCTCTGCGCATAGGAGATAATTCGTTGGCCCACGACGCTAAAGAAAAAGCCGATCTTCTGGGCAAACTCTTTGCGTCCAACTCGACCCTGGACGACGGGGGAAACGCACCGCCGATCATACCGCAGTGCGAGACCCGTATGCCGGAAGTCCGGTTTACACAAAGGGCAGTGCGTAAAGCGCTTCTTTCCCTCGACGTTCATAAGTCGAGTGGGCCCGATAGAATCTCTCCTATCGTGCTGAAGACGTGTGCTCCAGAGTTAGCACCGGTTTTAACGCGCCTTTATCGGCTTTCCTACTCTCTTGGCGTAGTCCCGAACTCATGGAAGACAGCTCTAGTGCACCCAATCCCTAAAAAAGGAGATCGCTCGGATCCGTCCAACTACAGACCCATAGCCATCACCTCCTTGTTCTCCAAGATAATGGAATCCATTGTTAACTGCCAGCTCCTCCGGTACTTAGAAGACCACCAGCTCCTCAATGATCGACAATACGGCTTCCGTCAGGGTCGTTCAGCTGGTGATCTTCTCGTATACTTGACTCACCGGTGGGCACAGGCGATCGAGACCAAGGGGGAAGCGTTGGCCGTTAGTTTGGACGTGGCGAAGGCCTTCGATCGGGTCTGGCACAAAGCGCTCCTTGCGAAGCTTCCATCCTATGGGCTTCCCGAGAAACTGTGCAATTGGCTCACCAGTTTTTTTACAGACAGAAGCATCAAGGTCGTTGTTGACGGTGCATGCTCCGACTCGAAGTCTGTTAATTCTGGTGTCCCACAAGGCTGTGTGCTATCACCCACGCTGTTTCTTCTGCATATCAACGACATGCTGCAGATTAGCAGCATCCATTGCTATGCAGACGATAGCACGAGTGATGCCCTTTACACCGGCCGCGCTAACATTTCTCGGGTAAACGTCATCGAAAGCCGATCCAAACTTGTGTCTGAAATCGAAACTTCTTTATCAAAAGTTTCAGATTAGGGTCGACTTAACCTAGTCCAATTTAACCCCACGAAGACACAGGTTTGCGCGTTCACCGCTAAAAAGATGCCATTGGTCGTATCACCTCAATTTGAGAGCACTTCCCTAACTGCATCAGCCAGTATCGGAATCCTTGGCGTCGATATATCAAGCGAAGTCCAGTTTCGCGGTCACTTAGAGAGTAAGGCCATATTAGCCTCGAAGAAGCTTGGTGTGCTAAACAGATCGAGACAGTATTTTACTCCGGCCCACCGCCTGCAACTTTATAAGGCACAGGTTCGGCCGCACATGGAATACTGTTCTCATCTCTATGCAGGTGCACCCCAGTACCAACTTCTGCCTCTTGACCGCATTCAACGGAGAGCGAATCGCATCATCGACTGCCAAGATATTTCTGATCGACTTGACACCTTGGCGTTGCGTAGAGATGTAGCTTCACTCTGCATCCTCTATCGCTTGTATCATGGGGAGTGTTCAGAGGAATTGTTCGGACTTATACCGGCTGCTGGTTTCCGCCATCGTCCTACGCGACAAAATATCCATCCCCATCACCTGGACGATTGGCACTCCACCACTGTGCGCTTCTCGAGAAGCTTTTTGCCTCGCACAACCAGCTTATGGAACAAATTGTCGCCTGCCGTATTTCCGAACCGATACGACCTTCAAACCTTCAAGAAGAGAGCGTACCTCTGCCTAAAAGGCCGGCAACGCACTTGTGACTCTTGAGTTGCGGGTGTCCATGGGCGGCGGTAGTCACTTACCATCAGGTGACCCGTCTGCTCGTTTGCCCCCTATCGCATAAAAAAAAAAAAAAAAAAAGGTGCTGGTACCTGTTGCCTGTTTTTTTTTCAATACTTTAAATTATTTTTACGTCGTACGAAAAAAGGGGTGTTATAAGTTTGGACGTCTCTTTATGTGTGAATGTGTCTGTCTATAGCATCACTTCTAAACGACCGTATAGTTTTTTTTTTTTCACTTTTCTAATCTTTTTGGTTGTCAAACTGTCAAATTTAACAGATGGTGGCAAGGAAATGAGGTGTACTAATAAATATAAGTTATTATTGACGTAGTGGGTGACATAGTGATTCTATCGTACCGGCGCATCGACAGCGACAAAGACTAGGTGACATTTGTAGGAGGGATCCGTAATTTTATAACATTAAAAATGTAGCAGTCAGAACATGCTGTAACGATGGTCAACAAGATATATGTTAGGTACTCACTCGACGACGTCGTCGCGGGCCAGCACGGCGAGCGGCTCGTCGGGCGGCAGCAGGTGTCCGGCGCACAGCAGAGCAAAGCGCGGCGGCAGCGGGAACAGCGCGCGCAGTCGCCGCTGCAGCCAGCGCACGGGCCGCCCGCCGCGCACGCACACCAGCGCCAACGCGCGCTCGTCGCTGAAGTACCTTCTCATGCACACCCTCACGCGGAACCGCTCTCCGCCATCCTCGGACCGATCGGGCGACGTCTCCTCCGATCCTCGCTGCTTCATTTTTCAGTACAGCGTTCAATCTTCAGTCATCATTACTCCAAGCACATTCAACAGCTGTATACACATAACATTTTATTTTTTTTAGCCCTCCACACTTGTGACAGTACTATGCATAGCACTAAGAGTTAAAAGAGGTTTATATGTATTATATATCATATCCATAATGATACAATGTTTTACCTATTCTTTTTAATAATTTAATTATCTAAGGCCAAAATATTGTATAAAATAAAAACAGTGGTAGGGCCATGCTTAGGCAGACCAGTGCGATACCAGAGCCTCAAAGAATACCGGTTGTGAAGTGATGGTAACATTGCATTTCCCCAAAATGAGTGAGGTTTCTGGAGGTCCAACTCCTCATCCCCCTATCCCTCATCACCCTCTAAGGCGGGCAGCGCAATTGTTCATGGACGGTTGTTATCACTTACCAACAAGTTACCCATCTGTTAGTCTGTCCCCCCTCTATTACTTTTTAATATGTATTACTTGAATAAGTAGGTCATGTAGGTATAGAAGAAAAACATAAACTTCTTTGTCTGTTAAGACTGCTAACACTTGTTTAGTGTTTAGAACTTATCACTATGTTTGGGCATTTTTTACTTTTCCATGTAGCATGTTGCCACAAGCCTGTTTGTTACAGTGACACAGGTGGTGGAGGGTTGTACTTGCCTTGTTTTCATTTTGTATTTCTAAACAATGTAGATATTTTCAATTCCTTACTACTATTATGGGAGGAGACTGGGATTTTATGTTACTAGCAAATACATGTAATGAGTATGTTTTGAGATCAGCCCAAGGTTTGTGGGAAAATATGTTTCATATGCAAATTTCATTTCATAGTTAAATTTACACGGTTTTTTAATATCATTATGTAGTACATAGTAATAACAGCCAAATCACCTAACCATATCTTTGACTTCTATGCTGTGTCCGCACTGCGGTCTTACTGTTTCAAAACCCGCAAGCCCGTACCTAACCTAACTTTTACCATGGCTTCTTTTTGGTGCTTTTTTAAACATTATAGTGGAGAATGAAAATGTTATTTACAAACCTTACGAGTGACTTGAGACAACCAAATATAATTAATATGGAATCTTCAACTTCAACTTTACATTAATGACCTTTGTAGAGTATAGAACATTTTAATTTTTGTAAACAAAACAAATGTCATCGTATTTAGGGTTGTCATAATTAGACTCCAGAAAAAAAAATGAATATTTGCTGGTTTTAATTCGAATGTATTGTCATTTCTATTACTGCAAGTCAACTTAACACCGAATACAAAAATAAGTATAAAAGACATTCGAACTACCCTCTGGGTCAGCAGTAGCGCCAAGCACTAGGCCAACAGATCCGAGTCTGAATATATACATAATAATAATATTAAGGTGAAGATACTACTCGGTTTACTATTAGATGAAATCTTTCTTTGGTTACGTGTATCTGAATAGTTTTAAGTTTAGAACTCGTTTACATGACCACTTACTAAGTAGTCAAGTCATAAATTAATAAGAATCGACATTAGGTAGCTAACAGATTTTTTACTTATTTCTACTATTCTACCAGTCAACACTCAACACTCAACTAATCTGCGTACAACACTCACGAACGAGCTATAATACAAATGCTGATTTGTTAATTTTGAGATTAGAATGTTTATTTTCTGAAGTGGTTTTAAGTTTTACTTAGTAAAATCTGTTAATTTGATACTACTACATATCAATTCATCAGCATATTTGTTCTATCAGTATTCGAGCTGTACTATGTCGATCGACCGTTACAACTTCAAGACATAATCGAACTCTTGCAAGAACGTGAAGTTAAGTGATGCTGATGATATCCTTGAATTGTCATAGCTAGGTTTGAGCTGACGAGGCAACAAAGGACGTTTGGGCTGTAACGCCATGTCGAACGTGGAGAACGTATGCCCGCAAGTGCTTCGCAGCGTGGCGCGGGAACTGCGGCGTCTGGCAGCCAATCCTCCCGCAGGCATTAAGCTCGTGCTGCGTGATGATGATCTCACAGATGTCGTCGCTCACATCGAAGGCCCTGGTACTTTTTTCTTGATTATGCATTTGGCATATTTTACTTTACACTGACTTTATAATGATTACCTACATATCTCAGTGGAAATAGTGTTTTTAGAAACTATAAAAAATTGTTGCTGGCAGAAGCCTTTAACTTGTCACATTCATAAAAAGTGCTCATACTGCACTAGTGCACTAGTTGCAAATAATGAATTCAAAAATTGTATGTACTACAAAGTTAGTAACCATTTCTGATACTAGTTAACTAGCTTATTGCAATATTGGAAATTATATCCTTTCACTGCTCGTATAATTAAAGTGGTGAAGCCTGCCAGTTCAACATTTGTTCGTAATTGTGCTTTATGTGGCACTTTGTTATATCTCATCAATCCTTGTTTCCAAACAACAGTTACTAGATTCTAGATATCAGTTTGAATAGTTTGTGCAAGCAGAGCCTGATGAAATTTGAATAAATTCTGTTTAACTCAACAGAGGTATTATAAATGTTATGTGATTCCATTTGTATTCTAATTGTGGCTATCTTTATGAAAATACTAGATTTTAAAACTGACAGAAATTGTTAAGTCAAATGTAGTTATTCTATCATAAAATATACCATATAATATAGTTTGAATAGTTTGTGCAAGCAGAGCCTGATGAAATTTGAATAAATTCTGTTTAACTCAACAGAGGTATTATAAATGTTATGTGATTCCATTTGTATTCTAATTGTGGCTATCTTTATGAAAATACTAGATTTTAAAACTGACAGAAATTGTTAAGTCAAATGTAGTTATTCTATCATAAAATATACCATATAATATTAAAAGCAACCAATACCAAATCAAATTAATGTTGCATTCAAATTATTATTTGACTACCTTTATTATTATTCTTTTTAGTAAATGTACCATCTAAACACAGGCTATTATTTGTAATAATGTATAATACCATAAGCATAGTGACTAACAGTACTGGTATTAGTCACTACCTGTATGTGAGTACAATATCCTTTGTGGCCTCAGGCTAGTTTATACCAATGTCCCTGCTGTAAAAAGAAACTAACTGTATCTGCTGCTGGGTATTGTGGGCTTTAGACTGACGGACTGTAAGTCAAAATCAATATAACATGATGCTGTAGTAATTTGCTAGGTACCTAAAAACTACAACAGAACAAGTAACTAGCTTTATTTTAGCTACAATCATCTTTGCTTCTTTCCATAGACCATATTGAAGAATTTAATACTAAGTATTGATGACACTTGGTGAGACACAAGAAAGTTTGTTTATAATATAAATGAAAATGAATAGTAGTTTTTTAAACATCAACTACAGCAGTTTCATTTGTCTCAAATATTGAGTCCAATAATGACTGACTAAAAAGTTCTTCTTGTGTTTGTTGCAGCGGATACTCCCTACTTCGGTGGCATATTCCGCTTGCGGCTGGTACTGGGTAGAGAGTTCCCGACAGCTCCTCCCCGCGCTTATTTCCTGACGAAACTGTTCCACCCCAACGTGGCACCCGACTCGGGCGAGGTGTGCGTGAACACTCTAAAGCGCGACTGGCGGCCGGAGCTGGGCCTGGAGCACGCGCTGCTGGCCGTCAAGTGCTTGCTGATCGCGCCCAATGCCGAGTCGGCACTGAACGCAGACGCGGCGGCCATGTTGCGCGACCGCTACGATGACTACTTCGCGCGTGCCAAGCTGCTCACCGAAATCCACGCACGTCCCGCGCCTCGCCCGCGCGCGCCCCGCGCTTCGCCCCGCGCCTCGCCGCGACGGGTAAATCTTAAGTGCATGTATAGACATAAAATATATCGTTGTACTATGGTGCAACATTCATAACTTTAATTACTTTTTACAGGAGAGTAGCGGTTCGGAGGTGGAGAGTGGTGCTGCGCGAGAGACCGCGGTGCGGGAGGGCCCAGCGCGGGAGGGCTCGGCGCGGGAAGCTTCGGAGGCGCTGGGGGGCCCGTGCGCCAAGCGCGATCGTCGGCCCGCCCCGCGAGCGCCGCCCGCCAAGGACAAGCGGCGCGTGCTCAAGCGGTTATGAGCCCAACAGAACAGGGACGAGCGCGGGACGCTGTGGCCGATCGCTCCACGACGAGTTGGGTGTAGCCAATGATTGTGAATAAATATTACTGTATAACGAGTGTTCTTTTGCCTTCCGCGAGTGTTTTTATTACTTTAGAGGAAATCGATGCACACAATGCTGTTACATAATAAGTAGGTAACTTGTAATATAATTATGAAGATTTGTATTACTTTAGATTAATTGATACCATAGTTATGTAAAAAAACAACGTGTTTTATTTCGCCTCAAAAATGTTCTCCGTTCTTTTGGTCAGTTTAATCTTTATAATTTTTTTTTTAAAGACGAGCATACGGGTTTTCTGATGGTAAGCGACTACTTGTGCCATGGACACCTACAATTCAAGAGCCGCTAGTGCGTTGCCGGCCTTTTACGGGAGTGCGCTCTTTTCTTGAAGGTTCGGAAATACGGCAGGCGACAATTTGTTTTATAGGCTGGTTATGTAAGCCAAAGAGCTTCCGATGAAGCGCACAGTGATAGAGTGCCAATAATCCAGGTTATGGGGATGAAAATCTACTGCGGTCGTCAACGTAGTAAAAATATTTATTTACAGCTGTTTTGCATTAGATTGCGGCTGAGGGCTGGCCATTTTTTTAATGACATTGGAAGTCACGAAAAAACTAAGTGCTTTAATATGAAAGTGATGCAGTTAAATTTAGCCGCACATGCCTTCCTTAATATCTTCTATTATCATGTTTCGTTCACTAAATCGTTTTTCCTCTGAGGGCAATATCAAATACATATCGAATCAATCAGCGGGATCTCGTACAATATACCTTTTTGCTAATTAGTGTAGGTAAAACATAGGACCATTTAAAGAGTATACACACCACCATAGATTTGTCTGAGATTGACACTGACGTTACTGTCTTATATGGCTACTTGTACCATAAATGTACGATGTTTGTGTTCCTATCCGATCTCAAGTGATCTCCGCCAGGAGGAAGATTCGGAGCTACTCGTCAATTATGTTTTAGAAGTGTGTAAGCGTTAAAGGAATAGTGTCATTAACATGGGCCTCCGTGAGTATCTACCTAAACAGTTGATAATAGTGGAAGTTGCGCAGTTGTGTGTGTATTATAACGACGTGTTGTTCCAGCGCACGACACTGAGTGCACGGGCCCTAGGAAATCAGTCACGTACGTGCACGTACGAATGACATTTCAGAAGGAGTGAAGAGGTGTCTGAAGCGCTGGGGCCGCGTGCTGGCGGCCGAGCTGCTGGCCACCGCACTGCTGGTGTGGCTCGGCTGCGCGTCGGAGGTGCCCGTGGCGGGGTCCGTCTTGCTCACGCAAAAAGCGCTCGCATTCGGGCTGCTGGTGACGGCCAACACGTGCGCATTCGGCGAAGCGTCAGGCGCGCACATGAACCCCGCCGTTACGCTGGGCGCGCTGCTGAGCGGGCACATGAACGCACTGACGGCGGGGCTGTACGTTCTGGCGCAACTGGTGGGCGCGACCCTCGGCTACTACGTGCTGTTGGCCACCACGCCCTCGGAGCTCACGTCCGGCGTTGGCGTTACGCTGCCGGGCGGGAGCGTGTCACCGCTGTGCGCATTGTTTGTGGAGGCCGCCATCACAGCAGTCTTGATGCTGACGTTCTGCAGCGTTTGGGAGGCGCCGACGCAAGACCCGGCTGCGCCACTCAAGATCGGGCTCGTTGTGTCCGGCCTCATCTTTGCGGCGGTTAGTTTCCTTACAATTATCGACTATTCCTGTACTTACGTGCTGGTCTTTCATCAATTGCTATCGCCGTGCATCGAGTTGACCAATTCACTGATCGGGGCACCAGAACGAGTGTGCGGAATCCGTCTGATAATACATCTCTACATACTGTACCGATATCAATATAAATTCGAATGTGAGTTTGTTTATTAGTTTTTTTTACGCTTTCACGACTTAACTACTCCTCCGATCATCATGGAATTTTGTATGCACATTATCAGAGGTACACAATCACATTGGGTACTTTGACCCAATAAGAAAGTAGAGTAGACTGAATAGCGATGACTTAAATATATGAAATACAAGACCGTATTTCCGTCTACTAATGAGCAATATTATTTGAGATCTCTGTATTGTATTTTAAATTTAACTTCAAATCTAAAAAAAAGTGTAATTTGTTTTAACCGTCCCCATGCTAGGTTCAGTTGAAACTACGTTTTTTGCCTTGGCCGCCTTTTAACAAGGCGACCCCGCTATGGTGTGATCCTACCTCTGATATAGAGGCATGCGCGGGACACGTCGCGCCTCCATCTCAGGCCTGCTTCTGCTAGGGCGATGGATATCCCCGTCCATCGCCCTCAGGCAAGCGCTTATGGAGGCCGGAAGAATTGAAACTACCTGGAGTCAATTGATACACATGCAAATAATACAAAATATGATAATTAAACATGTTTTATGAATCTTCTAATAACATGTTACAGCTAATAATGGCATATTTGAGCGTTACATTTTATTTTTATTAATATTCAAGTCTTTGACGATACTCATTATCTTATTTTTTTTAAATGAGTTCATTTATTACAACTTAAACTATGTAACTTAAACTATAATATAATAATCAGATGTTTGTGTCAGTATTTTTTTGTAATACACCATTAATTATAAACTAAGTTTTAGCACTCCCGCCAGCAAACTACTTAGAGTAAAACTTCAAAAGATTGCTTCTAACTAAATATCAACATTTTGAAGAATAGATAAACATATCATTCAACAAAAGAACAATACTTATATGTTTAAGAGAATAAAGTTCAAACAGTTTAAAAAAACAAAACTTAGCACTTGACCTACAGCAATAATAAGTATATGAAAAAAGTAAAACCTTTATTATTTCTGTAAAATCGTTAGTCTTAAAAAAATACTTAAGTGCATACAAGATCATTCGGAATCATAATTGTGACGCAAGCATAACTACGACTACCTTCTGTGCACTCTTCTTCTGATGATATAACATTAGGGACACCTGCAACTCGAGAGTCGTAAGTGCGCTGCCCGCCTGTGAGGGTGATAAGAGATAAGGGAATACGGGGAGAGGTAAAAGAAGAAGGGGAGTTGACCTCCAGAAACTCCTAAAGTTCGGGGAAATTAAATAGAAAGAAATGAAAAAAAAACTAATAATTATTTTCAATGTACCATGCTCTCTTCTTTGTCATGTGTATGTGTGTAAATTGTAGATTTCCTGGTGTTCCGCCCCCTTTTTGTTGGAGGAACTTTTGGTTATATTTAACCTTAGATCGTATGCCAGGTTCCTTGCAGCCGTTTGAGTTCGGCCAAAATATATATATCCGCACATCTAATTACACATTTAGATACCTCACGCTCTTGCCCTTTGTTAAACACTCGATTGTGATTCTTAAATATCATTTCTTGATTTTCATCGCCACCGGTCGCTACTCTCCGTAGGGAAAAGTGCTTCAGTCCATTCTTTTCTACAGCTGTTCTTACCGATGATCCCGCTATTATATCGTCATAGTCTTGTTTATACTTTCCAAGTTGCCTGGCCTGAAATCTTGTAGAACTTCTATGGCGTAAATAAACTGTTCTAATAGTACCCACAAAAAACCCCATAGGTATAAAACGATTCACAGTAAGAACGATAATAAATTTAAATAAAAAATAATCGTGTTGCCATATTCTACATACTTACTTCAACATAAAAAACTCTAACTTTAATCAAAACATTAAAAGTTGCAAAAATGTGTAAACAAAAATACTTACTTTGGCTTAAAAAACACAATTCTCCTGTACACTACCGCAGAGCGCCTAGAGCGACGCAACACTAAGATTCGTGTTTCCTTCTTCCCTTGTACCTTGTACCCCTCACCTCATCACGCACGTTCCGGGTATTCACTTTGTTTCAACCATCCACCGTTTTAACCTACCCAGTTATTACTACATACTGTTTTCAAAGGATAGAATAATAATATTCTGCAAACAAAGGTGCATCCAAAAGCTACTGACTGTGTATGCAATCGTTTGCTAAATGAGGCCCTGCCACATTTAGCAAACGATTGCATTGATCGTGTCACTCACACGCACTGTTGCGCAGGGTCCCACGACGGGGGCCGGCCTCAACCCCGCCAGAAGTTTTGGTCCTGCCTTCCTGCAAGGGACTTGGAAGAATCACTGGGTGAGTCTACTCTCTAAATATATTTACAATACAAAACATCCGAATGACATAACAACGTTGTCTGGGTGTTTGTGCTAACCTGAAAACTGAAGTAAATGTGATTTTCACGGATGCATGTAGGTTACTGATTCTTGCTGCTATGTGATATGTTTCAAGACGAGATTTACATAATGTACATAATATGTCTGTTTGTTGTTTGCATCGCACTAAACTGTACGAGTAACTCTTACGTTAAATATAACCATAGATGCACCCTGATCGTTGTTACTAGAGCTGATATGTAAGGGCCATATCGTGTCAGTGCGGTGTGTGGTGTTGCAGGTGTACTGGGCCGGGCCGTGCGGGGGTTCCGCAGTCGCGGTACTGCTGCGCCGGTTCGTGCTGACGTCACAGAGCTTCGAAAACGTCGGCACGCAAATATAGCAGCGCCACCCGACCAGCTACTGCTGTAATGGCTAACATCTACAGCCATTTATCCCTTTTTTTGTATTGCTTTTATATTTTTGCTAAGATAAATAATAATAATACTCTTTATTGTACACCAGTTATTAAATACAACAAAAACTTCGCACTATCGCACGAGGTAATCTCTTACAGGCAATTATAGGATGGAGAGAATATGCCGATGTCCGATGATCTCAGGGATCTTGGGTATGTTCCATGAACGTAAGCAAAACGTTATTTTAGGCAAGACCGGTGTATTTGGATTAAATAGAATATTGTACAAGAGGAAAAGAATGTAAGCATTTCGCCAAAAACGTATCGGTAACCACACATTTTTTGACCTCACTAGACACTAGTGGTAAGATGTCAACGACGTGTCAACATGTAAGATGTCCCTCCGTGTATTAATTATCCTCGCTTCTTCGTTCGCTGTGATGATTTCAATATCAAATTTCCATATTTCATAGGATCAATAACAAATAGTGAAAGACCCATTTAAATTCTTAAACAACTGTTTTTATTTATTTATTACACTTCCTACAGATACAATATTTCTCAAGGCGGACTTAATTTTTAACCAGCCAATCTTTGGGTGATGCAGACATGTTTGCCGTATTTCCGAACCGATACGACCTTCATACTTTCAAGAAAAGAGCGTACTCCTGCCTAAAAGGCCGGCAACGCACTTGTGACTCTTGAGTTGCGGGTGTCCATGGGCGGAGGTAGTCACTTACCATCAGGTGACCCGTCTGCTCGTTTGCCCCCTATCGCATAAAAAAAATGTTTGTGGCAGTGTTTAATATAATTTAAATAGAAAAAAAGTGTTACATAAGTAGTCCTACATGTATATACTAGATGTACATATACATACATATAGATACACTGTGTGTGTATATCCTGACTACTTGGAGGTTGGTGAAGGTGAAGGGAACGTACTTGAAGGCTCATTCCAGAGGTTTACGGCTTGGACAGCAAAGGAAGAGTGAACCTTGCATGAGTTATAAGAAGGGCAGAGAAGGAGAAGATTATTAGAAGAGCGGAGATTTTTGGCATGGTTTGAGCAGAGATATTATTTTTATTTATCTCTTTATTGTACACCATACAATGGAAAAAAAATATGTAGACATGATTGCATGTATTACGGTCTAACAATTGGCGGTTTTACACTTTACACGGATATTATTGCATAAAATTAGGGTTAGTCTAAGGTGTACTATTCTAACAACATGAACATATGTACTTATTGTAAGTTAGTTGTTAGGTAAGAAGGTGAGTTAGGTTAGGTTAGGTAGTACAAAGTAGTCGTCGCCCTCAAACTACGGCGTTGCCTTATCGGTAACCATGACATCGCAAGTTAAATATGAATCGAATGCAATTGTTGAGAAGTGAGTCAATACAAGGGTAATCTGTGTATACATCTACCCCTTACTGCCCTTACCCCTACAAGGTGCTTTGTTATAAAATGGTGAAAACAATAAGTAAAAGTACAGTTACAGCGATGGCGGGTTTTCGCTATTAATTATTGAATAGTTACGTTGTCAATCTCCGGAGGTCTTCATCAGATCCTAATATATACAAAAAATCTTCTCTTAAAATATGCATTTAGAAACCGAAAATTGTGTCCTGGGAATTCAGAAAACATTATGGTCGTGATTCAGGTTCGTACTTTGCTTACAAGTGCTGTAGGTGCAGGATGCCTGATGAGGTCGCAGAGGTAACCAGACTGACTGACTGACAGATTAATTACCCATTATTGTAAGTGTGTACGACGTGGCGATAACGATGTAGCCGATCTAGTTCTCGAAGGCTGCTTCAGAACACGTCGGGGTCACCAGTTTGTAGGTTCTATAAATATGAAGATGACGAAAACTCACGAACTAGTTTGTTTTTTCAGTTGGCGCAAGCGGCTCATCAATCAGGTGCTGTGTGTACACTTATCTAGTTGAATGTTAAACGTGTATACCGTGTATATATACCACCGCACTCGTGTCAACATGCCAACGATATCTTTATGTCTCGGTGTTGAGTTCTTAGCTATTATCTTGCTTTACAAAGAAATACACACTCGAGTTGTGTCAAGTTACGTGTAAAGCGACGAAGTGTTCGACGACTCCGTGGCGCGGTGGTAGTGTGTTCGACTGCCGCCAGAGGGTCGCGTGTTCTATAGGTACTCCCTATAATATGAGTACTAGCGGACCCGACAAACACCGGTCCTCTCTAAAATCCTTAGCAGCTGTTTTACTTGTTGACCTCGTGTCCCCGATTACTCGAAGGCGCCTCAACCGATCGGAAATTTTTCGGGTCATAGAGTGATCGCGAACCGGTAAACGTAAGGTAGGACGCCCCCTGCCTGACGCCAGACGGATCGATTGCAGTTATCTAAATGAGAATGTAAAAGTGTTCTCGTGCTAGTAACTCGCCTGGTCGTATAAGATGGCCTTAAATGCCAAAAATGTTTTTATTGTATTTCGTGATTTTTGTATATATTTTGAAATAATAAAATACTTATTCTGCTACTCAAGGGAGGAGGAAGACAAATAACTTTATTCTTGAGTAGTATTGATCTTGAGTTATAAATATATTAAATAATACGACTTTGTTTTATAAATATACAGCGTGCCCCAGGAAATGTAAAACTTAATTTAATTACTGAAAATATACATCACTAGCATAGTTTCAAAACAAAAAACCCGTTTAAAAGTTATGAACGTTTTAATTGACAGATATTCACCGTTTCTTGTTTGAGGAAATCCATAAAAAATAAGTTTAAAAGTTTTTTAAGGATTTATTCAGTAGTGGATTGAACAGTTGCAAAGCGAAAAATACGTAACATTTAAAATGTTACACTTTATATCTATTACAGGTTCCACCGGCATTTGTAAGAAACGGAGGTGAAAATACCTGGAAATTGTAATGGGTTTTTATTTTTATATTTTACAGTACAGTAATCGGAACTACGAATCACTTAAGCGTGCTGCGGTTACTTTTTAGTTGCCACTCGTGGAGCAAGTGGATGTATCAGCTTCCAATTGAATGTCTTATAGAAGTAAATAAATAAATACTATGTAAAATGTTTTTTTTTTCTACTAGTGATGTAACGCTACTCGCTTGACGAAACAGCGCCGCTGGCATCGGCCCTCACTTTATACTTAGGTACAGTTATTGCAATGTAATCAGCTGTGTATAACAAAAGTACCTAAATAGTTGTTTGCTTCCTGTTATCCGGAGACAACACAATATGAACATTATTTTTATTCTTCGTTACTAACTACCTACACCTACACCGCCGCAACGGGGCCAGTGGTCGGTATTTTAAATAATATATTTAAATTGTGTGTTCCTTTGCCCACACTTCGCCTCGTTGTTTTATAGAGCGGTCTCCAAGGTGACTAGACCTGCACGGATGGCGCAGGGGTTTAAGTGGTCACGCTGCCGCGCCGTGTGTTGTGGGTTACCTACATCTCCACAGTGTGCGGGATCTTAGTGCGGGAGATGTCTTAAAAGAAAGAGAAACACATTTTCATGTAAAAATATAAAACTTAAGAGTATTATTATGATGAGATTGAGTGCACTAAGGCTTGTCGTTGAGCGGTATCTCGGCATCGTGCGTTTCGTCGCGGGGGTCGCGAGGGCTGTGGGGGAGGCGCGGCGCCAGCACCCAGCGGTGCAGTAGCGCCGCCAGCGCTCCGCCCGCCAGCGGACCCACCCAGTACACCTGTAACATGTCACACCATACTCCTATTACATAGCTGGGGTTCGTCCCGATACTGGAGTAGTCCAAGACCTCTACATAAATGTATTTGTACTGTTAGACCGTACAGTGCCTTTATTTTTTTTCAAGTCGTAGAAATCCAAAAACTTATAACAATATTCAGAAATACCGGAGCACTAACAAACTTTTTTTATATACACCTGCTGAATATAAGATAACAGATATATGGTATGATATAAATAAAGATAAGACAGTAAAGGCTCGCCAGAGGGCACGGCTACACAAAGGCACACAAAGTGTGGCACTCACGAAGTTCTATCTCAATAGTTACTCACCCAGTGATTGTCCCACACGTTCTGTACCAGCGCTGCTCCGAAGCTCCTCGCAGGGTTGAGGCTGGCTCCGGTCGCAGGCCCCTGTCACGACATACGTACACTTAGTGCTTTACTACTTGTGATAGAACTATTTGTTTGGAAACAAAGACTCTCATCACGGACTCGTCCGAATGTAGTGTGTGTACCTACTTTACTCCGTTTGTTGCTTATTGTACCACATTTAATAAATAATAAATACATTATTATTAAAGAAACACTATAGAACCCTCCCATAATTGATGTTTGTAATTGCAAAAAATATGTGTGTATGTTTGGAAGAATGCATGTTTAATGTTTCGTGGTCCTATAAGCCTAAACGGCTTAATGAATTTCGATATGGGAGGTGTCATTTGAATCACGGTAGGTAATTTGGTGGTAGTGACCTAGGTACTCAAACAGCTGATAAACATACTAATATACTTCTAAATACATATAATATATTAGTTACACTCAGACATAGATCGATCATGCTCACCACCATTTTTTTTTTTACTGTGTGGGAATCGACTACACGACCTCTGGGTCATTAACCACTAGACCAGGGTTTCCCAAACTTATTTCGTCTACTGCCCACTTTGAGAATAAATTATTTTTATGCGTCCCCATTGTGCCACCTACTTAAAAATCACTATAACTTCAAATTAAATTAGTCTTTTGATATAATCCGCAAGAGTTAACTTGAGACCTGAGCGCAATAGTACACAACGGCGCTCAGGTCTTAAGTAAAATTTTAAGGGCTACACCTGCCAATGACAATGATTATTCAGACAGAGTATCTTTTATTCAAAATAAAATAAACATAAACGATTCTAATATACAAACAGTGCGAAGGATGAATCTGATGCTGTTTAATAAGTTTGCTGATATCAGGTTCCAATTTACTCAACAACAGCTGCAACTCACCGCGTTCGGTAACATGCAAAGCACAAATATGACGATGGGAATGCTATCAAGAAGAATCGTTGAACAACTGACCACAGTCCACGGTACAATTGGGGGATATTGATAAATTCGGAAAATTGGGAAACTCACGTCATCCCATATTCTTTTTGTGTAGTAGCAGCAACTTGGCTGCGAAAGCAGCAACGTCATTTTTTGTTTTAGTTAAATGTAGTTCAGCCTTCGCGTTCGCCTTGCAGTTGGAGATTCATGTCGTTTACACACAAAACACATTTATACAGGTATGTCATGTAAGCTATATATTTTTTTTGATTTAATGAGCTTATTGCGTAATTCTGTATCTTTAGTTTTCAAGAACTCTAGCAAAGAGTCAAACAGCTTGTAATATCAAGTCACACAATTGCCTTTTGATAGCCAAAGAACTTCAATATGAAACAACAAACGGCTGAAACCTTCGCCATTAGAAACACAAAACCGATGAAATAATCTATCATTCAAAGAGCTGTGTGCTGAGCTGAAGAACGGGTTTTATTGACTGCTTTGATTACATATTGCAATGATTGAAATAGTCGTTCACTTAAATTTGTAGCAACCAAATGTTGTCTATGAATAACGCAATGTACAGCAAGGACATCTGGAATTTAATTTTTTAAGTACGCTATGAAGCCTTTATGGCACCTTGTCATATTCGGGGCGCTATCCGTAGCAACTTATATAATATTTTTCAAGGGAATCTCTTTCTCATCACAAAACTTTTCAACGTATTGAATATAATTTCGCCTTTTGTATCGGTCTCTAAATTTCTAGCACACAATAGTTGTTCACATATTTTCTCATCTTTAATAAACCTCACGTAAGATAGCAAAAATGCTTCATTAGTTGGTAAAGTGAACTCATCGAGCTGAATTGAGAATTGACTAGTCCTCAGATGATTGCACAATGATTCTTTAATGTTTTCAGCCGTTTCATCTTCGGATAATATCTGCGGCCGGTTTATGAAGAATAGTAGTTATTACTTCCTTTATTGCTGGCAAAATTACCTCTTCTCCGATGTTGAGTGGATTGCCTTTTTGAGCAATTAACAAGAGATATTGTACGAAGCTCGAAGTCCATCGTCATCTTGCTTAGCAGCTGCCAAAAAGAGTTTTGCTTCTTCTCTAGGTCTTGAAAATATGCTACATTCTTGTCTTTCTTATCTGGATGCATTTTTTCAAATGCTCTTGCAGTCTACAAGGCTTCATTGCTTTATTCAAAGTGTTTTAGACATAGAAGGCACAAAGGCGACGATGGGTTTGTGGGATTTTCAATGAATATAAATTTAATATATTCCGCACAGTATTGCCGTCTTTTCTTTTTTACTTCCGACATTGTTTTGTTTTGAGAAATACGTAAGTGTTGAACTTAAGTACTGCTTATCTATTACGCGCGAAACCGCAAATGAAAATAAAATAAATATTACGTTGTTTGTATAGGATTGCATAAGCAGCACGCACGACAGGAACAAGACAAACATGCATAAACTCGTTTATCTCATTCTCCGCTCAATCGCAATGAACAAGTATTCTATGAACCAGCCGATCGATACAGGAATGCACAAATAAGGTTATTTGACAAAAACTTGCTAAAACATGATTGCCCGCGGTCTATTATGTACAAAAATGACCTATCTAGGTACAGTAATAACTATTAAATGCGAAGGTGTGTCTGTTGCCTTTTTATTTGTTTGTTTATGTCTACTACTTCGTTTCGAAACGGAGCGACCGATCGACATGATTTTTATTTTATTTATTCAATAAAACAGGACAGATATATGAACTCCATGGAGGGAAATATCGAACCGAGTTAGTATGAGCAATCTCTTAATTAATATTAGTTGATGTTTACAAGCTGTAGTCGAGAGTCGAGAGCCCAGTCGGTGTCTAAGAGTCCTTCTAGATGAAATTACAAATCGCCCCCTAAGTCTCCACACAACGCCCCCATTTTTTACTTTTAGGTCTGCAGAGCCAACAAAGGGGCGTTATCGCCCACTTTGGGAAAGGCTGATCTAGACCAACAGGCCAGTCAAACTATTTCAAAAATCTTTTTTTAATTGGTTTAATTCTTATGAACCAACCGGTCCCATTTAAATTTCGAGACAATATTCCGCCTGTCTTCTTCTAAGGTGCTTTAAAGGGAGTTAAATACATAACAAAAGGTTATCTACATATATTTGATTCGACAAAAGTAGATGTAAAAATAAATTGTAAGTATAGTTGGCAACGCGATCTGACCTACGATCAGTCAGAAAATTTAATGACTTATTCCGTATAACAACAACACAAATGCACACAAACTGCACGCACCAACACATATATGCATACACAATAAAGTGCGTGTATTTATACACACTTTATTACTATATCTTCTATAATTATTCTCTTCTTTACTTTTCCCTCCTTTAAAGTTCATTTTAGATTTTTAGTACATGACACAACAGTATCGTCATTAAAATTAAAAATTATAAAGTGGCGTAGAGGGGAGACCTGTGGTCCGGTATTTCATATATGTCTGTATATTCAATGATTTCTCAAAGAGTACGAAATATACTCTTGTGCCACCACAATGTCACCAAGCCAGGATTTGGTGATGGGATTAAACCAGTTAAATTTTAAAATCACCTACAATGTTTTTTCTCATATTATTTCTGAAGTTATTAAGATCGTCTTGTTTCTGAGCTAACTAAAAACTTATTTTAATTACGTAATATACCAATTGTGTCTTTAAATTACTTGTTTTTACGATTTATAATTATAGACACATTCAAGGCTTTTTATAAGTTAATAATGTTAACTGTAATCATCTAATCAAAATTGTTTTCTTAATTTTAAAGCTTTGAATAATATTAAGACTCACTCCAGCATAGACCAAGCCGGCGACGACCACCCCTATCTTCAGCGGCGCAGAGTAGTCGGGCCGCAGCGGGTCGTGCGCTGCCCACACTCCGCATACGGTCAGGACCAGCACGCCGGTGATGGCGGCCTCGGTGGCCGCGGCGGCCAGCGGTGACACACCGTCGCCCGGTAGCGTCACACCCATTCCGTTGACGACTTTATCGGCAGGTGAAGTCGCCACGAGTCCGGCGAAGCCGATCGCGGCTCCTGCCAGCTGTGCCAGCACGTAAGTCAGCGCGGGCAGCCATTCCAGCTGGCCGTAGATGAGAGCACCTAACGTCACCGCGGGATTCATGTGTGCTCCCGATGCTGCTCCAAACGCGCAAATGTTTCCCACCACCAAAAAGCCAAAAGCGAATGCAGGGTGCGTTAACTGCATGGAGGTGGGACCCGCTATCGGCACTAGCGTGGCGCAGCCCAGCCACACCAGCAGCGCCGTGGACACCAACTCTGCCAGTAGGGCGCGCCACCAGTAGCGTACCCAGCCTCCAACTCCCGCCCCCTCGTCTGGAATGACATCAGTACATCTTTATCTACTTACAGTCAGCTTTTAGGTAATGAATTATATCTATATACGAGTATATATATATATAGTCGGGCATCCCCGAAATACACACGTGAGTAAAATAGTATATTTAAATAGAAATGGCTATTTTAATTGTTACGTTGCGAAATAATCCTACCATAATGACTCCACTCTGCCTGATGGAAAGCAATAAATGGAGTCCAAGAGTGGTGCTCACCATCCTCAATGCAAGTGTAGGGAATGCAGCATGGTGTCCCACACTATGGCGGCCTTGTAAGGTAACCCGGGATCAAAGTGAGAAGGAAACACGTGCGCTGGTACTGAATTCCAGGCTTACACCGATCGGCGCAGGGAAGAATAGCCGAACTACATCTTTCTGTACCACGTTGCAAAGCCCATGATACCTATATACATAATATTAAACTAGAAAACCTAGTTCAACAACATGGATGTCGTGTTAAAATCGTGTACAAGCAGTGGTTTAAACAGGTTTAAATACTTTCTCAGTTCAAAATATTTAATAGATTTGGAGTAAGTATCTGGTAATGAACGGTAAGACAACACACGTCGCGCACCTGTTCTTACCTTTTTGTATAGGAGTATGAAGAAGTGAAGAAATATAAGTGTATTTTGAAACTATAAACCATTTCACTGAAGGAAACAACAAGAAAGCCATATTTAATGTAGGTAGGATTGCCAGATTTTAAGCCATAGTTATATATAGTTTAGCCAAATTGAGGCCGGACACCCTTAGTTCTTTCTTCTTAGTAAAATCCTTTTTTTTTATCATTTAAAATAATATTTTCCTTAATTCTAATAAATCAACAATAAAATCTAAGTCATTAGTCTTCTTTATAATTAATCACTGAATATATACATATACAGTCGTGGTCAACTAATTAAGGACATTCAAGATAGTGGACAGCAATAACCGGCTATGTACATATAAATATAAAACCCTGTTGATTTCTCAGTAACTATTATTTGCATAATTTGATCCGATTATAATACTATAAATGGCTGTAAATAAAAGATTAAATAAATATAAAAAAGTGTTTAATATCAAAGGTTAACCATGTATTCAATTTAAGGTACAATTCTGTAGCTGGACATTTAATTAAGAACAGTAAAGTAAAATGAAAAATAGAGTTAAACAGAACTAATAATCTGCAGTATTTTAATTTCTTTAACAACTTCATTTTATTACGGGTAAAATCAGTACCCAGTAGCAAAACCTTTGTTAGTAATTACCGCTTGACACCGATGTGGCATAGACATTATCAGTTTCTGACATATTTCAACAGGAATGTTTGCCCATGCCTCACAAAAAGCTTCATTAAGTTCATCTAAAGTTGTGGTACGATAAATGGCAACTTTTTTCTTAATTTCGTGCCAAAGGTGCTCGATTGGGTTGAGGTCGGGGCTATTTGCTGGCCAATCTAGCACTGATACCGACTGTCTGTTAAGAAACGACTTGACTGAACGGGCTGTATGTTTTGGGTCGTTATCATGCTGAAAAGTCCATATAATAGGAAGATGTTCCTCAGCATAGGGAAGCATAGTTTCTTCTAATATTGCCTTGTATTGATGTTGGTCTAAGTTACCCTGAACTTTCCTCACAGGTCCCACTCCACGTCCAGAAAATGATCCCCACATTTTAATGTTTCCTCCGCCATGTTTCACCTGCTTTTTTGTGAATCTTGGATTCATTTCCGCTTTTACAGGACGCCGTACGTATTGCCTTCCATCTGAAGAAATCAAATTAACCTTGGTCTCGTCAGAGAATAATACATGTTGCCATTGGTCGTAGGTCCAATGTCCATATTTACGTGCAAACGCCAAACGTGCATTTCTATGCTCTTTCTTTAACAACGGTACTTTGCGAGCCACTCTTCCGAACAACCCTGCTTCTACCAGACGTCGTCGAACTGTCCTCGCTGATACACTGACTCTTTCGTCTGCCCCAAACACTTCATGTTTAATTAAAATAGAGCCTAGAAACGGATCTTTCTTAGCTAACCTGGTTATCATTCTATCTTCTTGCGGAGTTGTTTTTCTCGATCTTTTTTTTCTGGGCACATTTAAAGTTGTGTTATTGCGCCTGAAATGTTGCACTGCATTGCATACCATAGTTTTTGAACAATTTAAATATCCTGCTATCCTTCGGTATGACCAACCACGCTCGACAAACTTCATGATAATTTTTCGTAGTGTTGCATCGCAACTTTTATTTTTGCCCATTGTTCTTAAAAATAACTCTCAAAACTTGAAATTACAAATCTAGATTGCCGCCAAAACTACCACAAAGAATAGGAGAAGAAAGAAAATAATAATTGAGATTCAGATTTTGAAACTAGAACGCAATATCTCAGTGTCCCTAATTAAATGGCCAGCCAGCATTCTTTGAACAAATAGCACTGTGATCATCTATCAGCTATACTGTAAAGAGGTTTAATGTTTAAGAAGTTGTTATTGTTTGTATAATTAGGCACATAAATGACTAATTATACTTACATGTAAAAGATGTTGAATATTGTTTAGACTCGTTGGAAAATAAAAAATAAATTCACAATTTGGATTAACTAGAGAGTGTCCCTAATTAGTTGACCACGACTGTATATACATTTATTAATTTCAATAATTGCAGCAGTGAGTAGGAAACCAACATATATGTAACCAATGTAAAAATATGGCTAAAATAAAAATTATGGTACAAAACCCGGACAGGCTGGACACCGTCTAATTTGGCCGAACACGCAACCAAAAATCCTGACTATGTTCGACATTATCCGGCCGTCTGGCAACGCTACATGTAGGGCTCGCTCGCGGTTGCTCCTTTGCCCCTATCGCATAAAATAAAAAAGCTATGACTAACTGCCTGACCAATTCCTACCTTTTGAACGTCAAGGATATAACCACACAAAAATCTGTTGCAATTCTGGGACAACCAAAATATACACCGATCGTGTTATCATTGTGTGTATAGATATATAATATATGTCCTGTATACTAGTAGGTACATATACGAGTATATATATGTATATACTCGTATATGTATATAGTTGTGTATACTAGTTTGATTAGTAACCTTCACATTTTACTTCGAAAACAAGCTTTGGAAATATGTTGATGTTTTGATATCTTTACGTCTGTGATGTTTTAACGTTACATTTTAGTATAATTACCTTGTTTGAGCAGTCTATATCCCTGACAAACATTTAGTGCACCCCTAGTTGCGGCAGTCGTCCTTCATGAATGCTCACGAGACACGACAGCGCCGACCAGTCGGGAATCGGGCATTTGGCGGCCTTGGTGCCGACCCACACTACCAGCCAAATCAATATCGTGACTTGACGTTGCGTGCACCTGACTCTCAACGCCCGCCATTGCACAGAACACGCTGTTCCCAGGTTATGTCTCACACAATATTCAACGTCACTTTATAAAGAGTAGTAGTGACTGCTTAAATCACACACAATGCCTTGAACTTTGATTCCATTATTCACTATTATTCTCTAAAATTTATTTTAAGTAAACTAAGTCGGCATTGTCACACACAGTACTCGTAGGCATGCACCTTGCTATTATGAAAGCTAAAGTTTGATGGATGTTCATTACTCAATCAAGCCAGAACTACAACGATGAACAGATCGTATGAAATTTGTCATATAGAAAGTCTGAAAGTTCGGAAAAGTGTATGGTTCTAAATAACCAAGCGAAGGAATAGGTAAGGTACGGAGTAATACATAGAAATATTGTAAACACCATCTCTGATACAACAGTGTTCGGTTTCTACGGCGTCTGCCTAGCGCCGCGCCGCGTGCCGAAGCTTGGCGCTAGCTTGTCGCGATATACCGGTGGTATAGTGAGTACATGCGTCTCGTACAAGAGACTTCAACGAAAGCCTTGCACTAAGGGTGCTCAAAGAAACGTAGCATACTTTACTTAGTATATTTGCTTTAGGGAATACAACAAGTATTCCTACAGACACGGTTAGTAAAGTAAGACGAGTATGCACTTCATTTAAATTTTAAATTATACCGAGCCGCTTTCAATCGATATTTACATTGAATATGTTTACAACCCGGGACTTACAAGAGGGCAGGGGGCAGGCATGTTTTATATAATATAATTCGCTGACGGGAGTCGGCAACCGGTAAGGCACCCGTTTTGGTGATATTTATAACTGTGTGTAAGTAAAAGTATGTGCGGGTACTGACCGGTGCGTGGTCGTGCCATGTCCTCGAGATCGGTGTGCGCAGCAATTAGCGAGTGTGCGTCGCGGCGCGGCGCGGCGGACTGACAGCGCCGGCGCACCGCCCGCAACACCGCCCCACGCGACGACACACACCGACCACGCCATTCAACACTTCGCCGGGCTCGTTTCACTCTTTTCATCCATTTTTAGGAAATAACTAAATAACCACATACATATATTGTGTACAATCGTTAGTATACGCATAATTACATAAATCTCGTACCTTATCATTGAGTATATTTGGTAGCGGAATCAATCAAAGTATTTACTTTTGTTTATCAATAAGTTTTATCGAGGTAGATATGAATCAAGTAGAAAAATTTAGTTAGTCAATTAAAACCCATGCCGGAAGTATACCTACATCTATTTGTAACATAATATATTTATTGTACATTTTTGTACATAGGTACAACTGATGTATTGTTGGAATTTGTGTGAAAATGTGTGCCAATAGTAAAAAAACACATATTTGAAGTGTAGCAAGTGGGTGATGTTAATTACATTCTGTAGTAGTATGATGTTGTAATATGAATAAATTATGACACTCCATAGTCCAAAACGAGTGCGAGTCAAGACAGTGTGTTGGTTGGACGATTTTTTATCGGTTTTATGCGATAACAAGTCGTAAATTCTTCAAAGGTCAATGGAAGGTCTCGTCGGACATCCGCTGTCGAGCTGTGGCGAGCTATCACCCGCTCCAAAACAGAACTTACCAGTTAGTGTTTCAGCCATGAAGACATAAAACTGCGCAAGATAAATGTACCTGTCCCGCTCTCGTTCTATTTACAGAAGTAGACGCTTTAAGGTATTTTAAGTTGCCGGTGAGACAGTCGACTCTGTCATATTTATGATCTTGACGTTTTGACTTTTACTTTTTTTTTTACTTTGCATCAAGTAAAAATAATCATTTTATTGCGCAAGAAAATATGACCTACGAAACTGGTCAGTATCCTCGTAGGTCCACATCGCACAATACTTAATAATAAGCTAACGCATCGAAAAAAATACGGTTAAATATTTTCTAACAAACGAAGTCGCGGGCAACAGCTATTTATAAATAGTTAGGACTCGAATTAATTACAAAATACTGTAAATGATGTGATGACTGGAGAAAATGAGAAGTAACGTGTGTCCTAATTTAACACTGACTTTATTATGGGAAAAATACGTATGCGAATAATAAGTTGGTATCCCTAGCTACTTTCTTAGTAAACTTTTAAACACATCAGGCCGTAGAGAAAATTAAGTGCTTGAATTCTAGAGCCGAAAAAGACGAAACATATAATAGGCTCCTACTAATACCGCTATATTAGGTGTAATGATAAACGATGAACATATGTATTTATCATTAAACTAATATATTACAATATATGGTAACTTGTAATATACGAAATCAAGAAAAGTACCTTAAAACGAATTGTAAACCAGCTGAGTTGTAGGCATTCTTCACCGTGGGTCCTCAGAGTAGTGCAACTGGTTACCGTCACTGTTGTCACACTTATTGCTTTCACGCTCGGGGCGACTATTCCAATGTCAATTCACCACAGCGAATGATGGAAATTACAACAGCGATAGTTTAAATGTTTACTGTCTTCCTCTCCTAATCTAGCCACTCGCTAATGTTTACAAGAAGGTAAATTATGTACCTGACCGTAATCTTCTTGTGTAATGAGTAACACACAAGAGGGCGCGCTCGGCCGCGTGGGCGGCGGCACTGCGACACACCTCCCCACACGTAAACACAACACCTCAGTACTGCTGCACCGTGTAACCCAGACAGTATCTACTTTATGAACTTATACTGAAATGTTTACCTGTTAGCATGGTGTGCACTCTTACACTTTTTCACTGATTGTCTCTCTCACTTCAAATATAATAAAGCACATTAATTATATAACGCATCTGACATTTGTCCACATACCTACCCAAAGCTGAAAGCGGTTGTGTTGGAACCACGAAATTCACTGTTTACTTAAAATTATTATACCAAAATATACTTTCGATAAAGTTTGACACCTATCAGATAAATAGCTACATAGGATTACATTACCTCAACTTGTGATAATGTCGAACAGCACACGATATATGCTTAGTATATTTAAAATTGCGCCGCGCATAAGTACTACTATACCAGTTTAATGAGACTTAAAATTGGCAACAAACTGAACATTTCCTTTGTATAGTATTTTGAAAGCGTATCTTATTCACTCAAAGTAGGTAAGTATGGACATAAAGTTATAATAATTAAATGATGCACATGTAGCTTCAGCCGGCGACCACGCTTATGCATCCCGAATGAATATACCAGGTGTTACAGAAAGGTGAGGCTAATTATAATTTTGTCTATGTTATATACAGTTCCAGGAGCGTTATGTGTAGCCGCCAAATATTTAATACATATTTACGGTGTGATATACAAAAGTCCGATCTCTTAGTCGCATTATGCGCCACTCGTGGAATGAGATGGAGTGGCCACACAACCAGCACACATATAAATAAGTTGTTAAGCTTAAAAAACTGATTTACAAATTGTTTGTAAAAACATTCTTCAAAAAATGCAGTCCCTTGTTGTTACAAGATTCATAAAATACTATTATTCACAGGGTCAGGTAATACAATACAATAGTATTGTATTAATTTAAATTAGGACATATACACTTACATGTCCAAATATATATAATATTATATGTAATAAGTAAAATAAATATAAATACAAAATTATATGTAATATATTGTGTTATATACATATGTATATACGAGTATACTCAACTGTTTTACAAAACCGTAAGCTAGGTACATTTTACTGTAAAACAGCTAAAGATCTTTCAGCAGTTATACAGAACTGCTCTCTTTGGAAATACAGCTGGCGGTTTTGTGTGTTTGTCAATCAACCTCCTCACTTAAAAATACTTTAATTAAGTAGTAACTTTTTTTAATGATTCAGTTCACTTGTAGCTTGTATATAAGTAACATGTGTTTGCAATAGTTTCTTTCTCCGTAACACCAACGAGTTCCCATTTACGCGGACAAACTGTTGCGCTGGTCCCAACGTACTTCAAAAGCGGAACAGGAGTAGATTGTAATAGAGCATTTGTTTGTTTATTTTACTAGTTGTAGTACTAATATTTGTTTACAACTACACTGTAGTACAGATTATCGTGAATTCCATTGTTGATGAAACAAATTTATAGGAAAATTCAATGTTCTGCTCACTCCAAAACAATAGGTAATTAATATGTATTTAGAATCTTTAATTACTCCCACGGCCCACGGACTCTGCTCATTATAATAATTGTTAATGTTGAAGCTTCCTAAATACATCATCTTAGATTAGAGTCTAGAATGGTTACTTTGTGAACAAACATGCAGCATTAAATATTTGACTTCTCATTTTTATGATGATTGTTTACGCAGTTAGTTAGCGTATTATTCTGCTTGGGCCGACCATTGCTATTGTATATTTTGAGGATAATTTGTTGGCACTGTGTAATTCACTTCGATTCTACATACCTATACATTAAAATTTAACATATTTATAATAACTGGTATTCGGAAAGTGATTGAAATTCGACTGTAAATCTATCTAAAAAAGACTACACTTTCATAATATAATCATTGCATTTTTTAACATCTGATTCAATTACATCATCGAGTACTATTTACCAATGTAAATAAATATTTATGTATATGCAGCATCGGTTGATCCAATATAACGACCGATTCAAGAATGTGTACCTAACTGTGTACACCAATTTGTAGTTCTTGACCTTGTTCATTTTGCTCTTAATCTAATTCACGCGCACATACACACACACACAGATTAGAATAAGGCTAATAATGTAAGCAAGCACTAGCAAAACACTGTTGCTCAAGTCACAGGTTACCCTAGTTTAGGGGACTAAGTTGACTTTGTGTATGTACGCCTCTACATTATGTAAGCTATTGTCTATATTCATAGTATGTAAAGTATTTTAGTAAATATTATATTGTTATTAATGCAAACAGTTCAAAAGTTGTAATCTGTATACAACTTATAAATATACTTAATACCCACTTGTCATTGTTATGCCAACGTCAAAATTTATATGGAAATTATTTTTTGCAAGTAAATAAGGATTGGAACATAACATCATAACATAACAACTGTGGAAGCAAGTAAGCAAGAAAGCAAGCTTCCATTCCAAGTTAATTATTCTTGGAGATCTATTGAAGGAAATATGGGAAACATTACTCTACGGCCAACATCGCTAGCTGCTGCTGGTCAAATTGTGTCTGTTTCAATATGAAGTTAGCCTTCTCGGCTCACATTTATTATATCAACTCTCCCTTCCAGAAAACTTTAACGTATCATGCTGAAATCTTCTCTAATATGTGATAGGTTGCATGCTGAGGCACGGCATTTTCGTTTTGTAAGCGAGAGAGAGAGCTTGAAACGAGAGTTTAATGTAGTGGTTGGAATTTTATTAGGGCTCAGAAAATGGCTCTCCGTCGTCAAAAACGGAACCCTTGTAGGAACACTTTTTTGTCCATCTGTCCGTTTGTCAATACCCTTTTTCCCAGAAATGAGTGTAGGTCCGAAGCTGAAATTAATATCAAACGCTCAGGTCTGCTACCAGCCCTGCCCTTAGAAACAATCAAATTTCTCTAAGTCAACGCAATCTACAGATAAGGCCGTTTTGACGCTTATTTTGACTCACGATTTGATAAAAAGTAAGAACTCTCAGTACAAATAGAGGAAAAAAATCGTTTCTTTTCATCATATTTATAAAAAATAATTTTTGAGATTACAAACTTATATTTTGCGGTCAAAAACGAAGACAATGTATGGGGAGCGAAATGAAAAGTTAGTAAGTGCGTGCACCGCTGAGCGTCAGCCTGTGACCACGGCCGGCGCAACCTGGTCGAAACGTCAGGAAAAATTAAAAGGTTTATAATACCTGTACATCGCGTTCATTCCCGGTCTAGTCATTTTACAAGTTGAATTTCACAGAAATTTAATAGTTTTCCAATTTATTTATAAAGTAAACAATGACTGATAAGTGATAATTTAATTATTTAGCTTACATACTTAGCATAATTATATAGTGCAATATATGTATCAGGGAGTGTAAGGCTAAAAGGTAAGCTCGAGTTGTTTAGGTCTAATGACCATTAAATCTAATGATCATAAAATAACATTAAACTGCACAATACATTCACGTACTCGGATGTAAATATGTACGTATTACACATAATTCAACTATGTATAGTAGTTTAGCTCTAAATAAAAAATAAATTGAAAACATTGTAAAGCTATCAGACATTTGTATGTACAGGTCTCCCAAAGTAATAATGCGCATAGAAATCTTCGTCACTGTTCGGCAACGGTCGTATGTCCCGAGCGTCGGAAGACGATATATATATAGAGTGGTTAAGTGCATTCATGCATAATTTAGTAGAATTATGTGTTTTGTTCTAAAAGAGATAAATATTGATTTATCAGTAACGAAATTTGATTCGATAATTCCATGTAAGTAAATAGTGAGGAAAACCACACGCTTGCGAATATGCTACAATCTTGGTTAGATTGATTCACTTCGAAGATGTTATAGTACTACCGATGACCGCTAGAATTGTTTTCGATTGTGTACTCATGATATTGACTCCTATTCCTTTCGAACAAAGTGGAAAATGTAAGTGCGTTGTTTAGGGCTCTTACGATTCAATGATTCGGGTGTTTCCGGGAATACGACCATTAGCGAAGATCTGCATGCGCATTATTAATTTGGGAATACTGTACTACGTACTACTAACTACCGCCTCATTGCGTAATCGTATACCCACGCAAAAAAAAACAATATTAATTATATAATTGATACAGGACAAATAAATAGGTACCTATTAAATACTCGTAGCTGTGCCTGTGTTTGTTTGATAGCGCTTTGTTTACATACTTAAAGTTTACTCTTGATAACATAAAGTCATTGGTACACGATTTTCGATAACAAAAGTCTTATATAGAAGCGAATCTGAACTAGAGGAGTTACCCGAATTGGTACATGTGTTATATTTGTTACTAAATGAACAATTTGTATATGAAATCCGCAAACATCAAACAAGTGTGGCAACGGAAACCTATAAAGATGCTGCTGTCTTACGTTTTATGCATAGTTACTGCTCATGTCATGCTGCAATACAACGCCTTCTCTGTCCTTTACTGTAGTCTGTGGAAGCCGGACACATAAATTCAACCACAGAGAACAATTTTGGTAAACTGTTTTGATATTTTATTAGGAAGATCAAAACAACAATGGTTGTTTCATCGTGTTATTATCACTTAAAAATATCAAACATAGTATATGTTAACCTCAACTAAGTAGGCAGTTACAGGAGCCTCTGAACAGTCAGAATGTCATTTGCGATATCGCTAATCCGCCTCCGCGCTGGGAGCTATGGTGGGCTCTATCCACCCTGTTTTTTTTATATTATATTTATACCATATAGACGAACAGACGGGTCACCTGATGGTAAGTGACACCGCCGTCCATGGACACTTGCAACTCAAGAGTCGTAAGTGCGCTGTCCGCCTTCAATGTGATAAGGGATAGGGGGATGCGGAGAGGGGAAAGAAGAGAGTTGGATGACGACCTGGAAAAGAGGAGAGGGGAGGTGGGCGGAGGAGAAAAAGGGGAGGGGCAGTTGGGCCTACGGAAACCTTACTCATTTCGGGTAAATGCAACGATAGCGTTACTTTAAAACCGGTTTTCTGTGAGGCCGTGGTATTGCACCGGTCGAGCCGGCCCAAGAAGACGGCTTTCGTCTGTAGAGTAGATACCTCCAATCTAGGCTACGCTAGTAGCAAATGAACAGATGAATCAATTAATATATCCACTACTGCCAATTATCATTGAGGATGACAAGCATTAAGCAAATTGCGGTTGGCCATCTGAAGGAAAATAAAAAACCTTCGGATGTACGATCGTAAGTTTGAGGTCCTTTGGCCCTGCTCTATGTATAATTAATTTGTTCACATAACATAAGCATCTTATATAATGCAATGACTAGTTGAACGTAATAGATGATTGTGATGCAGATACAACACACAGTTATTTTGTAAAGTTTTTCGTGATATTTGACCCTCTTATTGATATAAAGGCTATAAGTCATGAGCTCGTCAATATCTTTTCAAAAAGGTCGTGCCTTATCAAAATAGCAGTAAAATGATTTGAACACGCTGTGATAGGAGTATCAAATAGTAAGTTAGCTATCTGAAGTAGTAGGTACTTGGGCTATAAGCGTGTGGCAGGCGTTATACCGAGTCTAATGCGGCTGGTGCTGCTAGTGGCTAAGTAAAGGTACGGTAGTCGCAAGTATGTGGTGGTAGTGAGCACATATTTCAGCAATTTCAAAATATTTGTGTACGGCTATACACAGTCTTGCAGGTAAGTGCGATCAACTCATCATATTGAGAGCCATATACGAGTACATATAGATCCTGCAAATAATGTAAATGGAATTAGAAACGTCATTGTGGAAGAGCCATGCTTAGGCACGTAAGGCCCGGCTCAACCGTAGTATTACCACGGCCTCACAAAAAACTGGTTGTTAAGCAATGGTTGCCTTGTATTTTAGACTGAGTGATATTACAGTACTTACTGTTTTTAGCAATTAACAAGCTTAGTGTAATAAATGTAATATATATATATATATATATATATAGACAGGTAAAGATAAAACTGTTAACTACTTTGCAGTTTTTTGACCTTTGCATACCGAATAAAATCTGATCTGACATCTGACAAACAGTACTATTTGTATCACCCCGTGTTGACGGCGGGAAATCGCCCAGTGTGCATTTAATAAGTAGTACGAGTAACTTCAGCCTCGCTCTTTATTAAAACAAAAATATCTGCTAGCTATGCAGACTGTTTTATTTGCATTTGCAATAATAAACAAATAATGTAGCTGCAACACAGCTCTAGGCTGACGTCTGCTCAGTTCGATTTATGCTTCCATACAGGTGTTTGTAATAAACTGCCTCCTCACTATGTTTGAAGAATATCTCAGTGAGTAACATCCTGTATGTCTGGGACGTACATATGTATAGATGTATGTTCCGCCCAATATATAAGGCAAATTATAAACAACACGAAAAAAACTCATATAAGCATTTCTAAAACCTAAAAATAATGTAAACAATGACAATAGGCAATGAAAACAAAAAACGCTTGGGATCATTACATAAACATTTCTTTTTGTAGTTAGTCAAAACAAAACGAAGAAACATTTATAACACCATTGCACCTTGCACCTTGTTGAGCTGATTACGATTATGGGCGTTTTACACAATCTCCTGGCAAGAGATCTAGTTTCTTTTTTAACCTTTTTCGGCAGGAGTCTCCGGAAAAGTTGTAGGTAATAGCAGGTATAAAAAATAAAAATAGAAAGAAAGATCTATAATTTCTGTGTCAATGTTTTTTCAAATTATCTAAAAAAAGTCCATAAAAACATCATCATTAAATATTTTTTTCCTGTTTGTTCTTCCTCTTCAAGATTCAGATGTTTTCTGTAGTTACTGATTATTTTGAAAATCATGTAATCATCAAAAGAATGGCGCTATTATATATATTTGTTGTATAAATGCAATCGGCACAGTTTCATTGAGTGTTACATGTAAGCCACTTTGATGTTACATGTAAGCAATATGAGAATGGAAACATGAAGTTTTAGCAATATCTAACAACAATGCTTAAAGAATTCCCGCGGGAGATCCATGCTTAGGCACACAAAACAAAGTTTGCATTGTATTGCCGAGAGTGAGGGTGCCCTGGACTAAGCCAATGGTCCACGTTCATAACCCAAATGAAACCCCCTGCACATATACCAATGAGTAAGTAGTAGCTTACATCGTCCAGAACCCGCAGCGTCTCGTTTGCAAGACACATGCCTCCACGACCAGACAAACAGTTTATATAACATTCCATTGGTTAGTAGCTGGGACATCTGAACTTCATTAATTCGCCCACTTCGTCCATTACTTTTAAAAATAAATCGAAATATTCAAGATGTCCACATAATCATTACTAAGCATAAGTGTGAGGTCACTCTTAGTGTGTGTGGAATTGTAGATACTTTGCATATATACTACACATTTAGGAAGGCAGACACACACACAGCTCACAAAGACATATATGGAGATACGTGTTCAAGTATTCTATTTTAACAAATTTCTCTAATATTTTGTGGAGCATTGAACTATTCATGCCTTCTATAATCGCACAAAATTTACGAGATTATGTGATTACTTTAAGTTCATCAGAATATTTATTATTGCATAGTGTGTATGCTGCCAGTTTTCTTGAGCATATTCATTACAAACGTGTTTCTAATACTGGTAGGTGACATTGTGTGTGTTTGGTAGCCACTGATATTTCGGAAATGTATTAACCTTCCTTTGTGTATTTGTATGTTTGCATCAACTTTGCTATTTAAGTGTCGAAACAGTAGTAAGTAGGTACAGTACTAGAAACCAATGTTGGGCATGTGAGTATTAAAACCCCAATGAAGGATATGCCCACCAATCTAGCATCAAATGATTAAAAATGTCTTAAGTTACTGTATAGATTATGTCGCAGGGCTATCCGGTCTGAAGGTGACTGTGACGTACAACGTCACACCTCCGATTGCCACAGCGGCTTGTCCGTTAAGAAATGAATTAATAAATAATAATTGACATTAAGTAAGAACATAATAGAACGCGGTAAACAATACACGAGATACAGTTTGTCCATTTCTTATCTATTACAACAACAAGCGCACACAGATAACCTCGCCAGATCAACGTCCATGTTGAATAACGGAAATCGCAGCGCGGCTGCTCGAAGCTCCTAGATAGTCGAATATTACTTGATGTAAAAAAATATCTGATAGCTATAACATTCGTGATTTTTATAGAAGTGACGTAGAAGGTTTATACAAATAACGATCTTTATAAGGCGATAACCGCGACTACTGTGTATCCCTGGCAGCGAGTCACATGTGTGTGTGACAGCGGCGGCGGCGGCAAGGTGAACTACTGCCAAACATCCGTCGTCGTCGCTTCGACTTATCGCTCTGTGACGTTTTGCTTTCGCACTCAAAAATATTCTAAGATAATATTATTATAAGAAAAACAAGCACGACATAATTTTTTCTATACTCCCGTGGTCTCCATCAATTGGGACAGAGACATCGATAGCGGTATTCCCGTTGTCCTCATTGTCCTGTTTTCTGTAATGAACTTAATAAATTAAAGTTTTGCTATTACATATTATTTATTTTAAGTGTGGGAACCCCCATTGGGTACCACTTCATTGATTAAACGATATCAAGGTTATGTCGGTCCTGTCAATCGGGACAGATTTTATTGATTAGTTTTTACGTTAGAGGGCTCGGAGCTCCCTACACCAGCCAGTTACAATTATCGGTACGACCTTATCTTGCTCCTGCTATTGCTTATATCTATTCCCCAATCCATCTATATAAGCAATATCTATTTTTCCAGTCAGTACATTTCAAATGTTCCCATCTAATTCCCAAAAGTGCCCGAAGACCGCAATAGGCGTGCCCCCTTTTATGTTATAATCAGCAAAATGTGGCCGTGAATTTCGTCTCTGAATGAAGGCGTGAGTGTATGTAATATATATATTTTTAAGTATCCAAGGAGACCAAAATACTAACCAATGTTATCGAAATTTTCTTGTAAATAGTGGTCCGATAGTTGGTAAAACAAAAATGAAGATTCCTTTTAGGCGCCGATTATATCTCCATCGCCAACAGTACGAGTTGCCGGCTCAGAAGATTATCAGCGGCTGCGCCTAAAGAACAGATAGCAACGTTTGCGCACGAAGCCGCAGCTTACAAACAACGACACAGTCGACATTACGTACATCTGATGCATTTAACTTACAAACACAAATATTGGCTATTATTCCTTGTCAATTCGGAAAATACTTAAGGTCTTAAATTAATTATTGTAGATGTGATCTTTGTTTGTGTGTGTTCATTATATTTGAATAAAATTATTCTATTTTATTTATCGAGCTCTTCTCTTGTTTCCTTTTATTTAATTGTCAAAACAGGTAATTTTACTGCATTTTTATAGTAGTACCTAGTTATTCTTAATGAAGAGAAAACTCCCGCACAGTACAGTACAGAAAGAGTTTGTACAGTGGTGGAGCCATGCACCAATGGGCCGGCTCAACCAGTGCCTAACCACGGCCTCACAGAAAATCGGTTGTGAAGCAACGCTTAACCCAGTACGAAACTTTGGCAAAAAACTTAATCATGTGCTTAATCTACAAAAACGATGACACAGCTGATTTCTATATCATATAGTGGTAAGGGGCCGTCCATTAATCACGTGAGGCTGGATAGGGAGGGGAGTGTAGTAAGATATCACGTGTATTTATTCTTTAGTCAAACGCGCGATTTCGGTGTGACCTTGACTCGCCGTTGCTAGGCAACGAACGAAGTCCCCGACGACCGCAAGGCTCGGCTTGCCAGTTGCCAGTGTCAACTACTGACTTGCAAGATGCTTATCCTGTTGTTAGTGTTGAAGAAAGTCTTGCTAATCCGCGGTCCGAGGACAATGTACATTAAATATTCTAATAGAATATATGTTTTTCGCATGATTACACAATTCCTTTAATATTATTTTTATGCCAGTCAAAAACAACCTGCAACCTATCCGTCTAGACATTTTTATCATGGTCCTTAATTTCAGAATAAAATTAGATTACACTTTATACTAAGAAATTTAAGATTCTTTGTAGGTATTAAAAATACACGTGATTTTGGGCGGGGCGGGGGGGGGGGGGGGGAGGGTCAGTCTTAAGCCTCACCGCGTATCACCAAGTGTCAGGAGGGGTTAAAAATGTAAAAAAAACACGTGGTTAATGTACGGCCCCTAATTGTTAGCACTGACGTTTTATGAATTTGTTATCCTTGCCTTTTACGAGTACAAAACAAATATATTTTCTTTCTACGTTGTGGGATACAAAGTAAATCGTGTCCGCCCATTGTAGGCAAGGCTAGTTTACGCCTTTGTGTAGAATTAATTACACCCCACAACTAACGAATAAGGTCTGTTGGTCTAGTGCTTACTGAACCTGACTGCTGAATCGGTGTCGTGGGTTGGATTTCCACACGGTACAAAAAAATATGTGATCCAAGAGTAGTTGTCCCGAGTATTTGTGTTCTATGTGTCCGTTTGAATATTTGTAAAGCCCCGTGACACACCAATTATTCCTTATTACACCAATTCTTCAGCAGTTTGGAATTCTAATTAGATCAACAGGCCAGTATTGGTCGTAGTTACAGTGGGAGAGCCATGCTTAGGCACGAATGGGCCGGCTCGACCGGTGTGATACCACGGCCTCTCACAGAAATCCGGTTGTGAAGCAATGCTTGCAACAGTCATTGTTATCATATGTGTACCAAGTTTCAATAGAATTGGTTCACAGATAATAGTCAATGGATCAACAAACAGAGATCCCTTATTTTTCTACCCTTAGGGATATTTTTTAATTTAAAGGTCCAATAAAATGAATTATCAAAATTGCCACTAACATGTTCAAAGATTACAATAAACGAGTTGACTTAAGAATCTCCTCCACTTTTATTGTCTTGGTTGAAGAGAAAGGCTAGGGTAGCATTATTCACAGATTATTTATTATTCTGTAGCTAGCTCGGGACGCACTAACACAGGATACAGACACGGAAGAACAGCAAGAGAACTCTCAATTCCAGCAGATTAATATTGCAACATACATACATAATCGTACGCCCACGTCCGTTACAATTTGATGGCACTATCGTAATATGGGGTAAACTTAGTGCCGTCAACCGGGTACTTCAGGCATTAACGATGGAAAATATTGATCATTTAAAACTAATGCGTTTGCCATTATAGCATAAAAAAAACTGAAAAACATGCATCCAATCCATAGACAAATAAAGTCCTATCACGTTTAATGGAATATACCGTGAAAAAGTCTAACTTCAAAATACCGATGTATAAAAATTGCCCTATAAGCTAAGTATTTGTTCAGTAATCTGTGCCAGAAGTCGGTACGAATATTACATTACCCAAAACAGTGCCTACTCAATTAATGTTAGCAATTCAAAGTTAAATTAAATTATGTTGCCATTAAGACTGGGCCTTAACACATCTTACACATTGGCTTGCGAAGTTCCGACTGTCAAGTCACGTGCAGTGGGCGAGGAGAGAGTGAAGGTGCAGTCAGTTGCCTCGAGAAAGTAAACTCATTGAATAAATTACTACAACTACTAAGGTAACTTAACCTTGCCATTAAACGTTAACCTACTTTCGAATTATTTTTAAATTTTAATCGTGATACGTGTAAACATAGACTCCTACACTATCTCATTAAGAGTTGTTTCACGAACACACTTCAACACTTTAGAATTTGTTTACGTACGATATGATCTATCCTAACAAACAGTTTGTAATCTATCTAGACAGACATCAAACATGTTCTGTCAGTTCTTGTGCCGGCAATGTTAAGGTAAGTAAATAGAAATAAAAATGTTTGTCTTCTGAAACATATATTCAGTAGTAGTAATGAAAGTTAATAAATAATTAATAAATAATACTTATAATATAATATATTGATATTTATATTATAAACATTCACACACACAACACACGACCAGCAGCACTCGTAGTGAGCGAGTCATTCCTGAATGTTGTAGGGCGTGGCGGGTTATTACACACCGTGGGACCCTCGGACAGTGCCACAGCTGTCTCGGACACCGTCGAGAGGGGGACACAGCTTCTGCGGCGCCTGGTGTGGGTGAGGCAAGGGGAGGGGGCGCCACACCGCGATGTACACCAGCGTGCACAACAACGAGCCGCCCAGTGGACCCGCCCAGTATACCTGAAAGTGTTAATTATGTTATTGTCACATCAAAACTTCGGATGTATTCTATTAAAATCCTAAAATAATACAGTACAACGTGCAGAATTTACTAAAAATAGTCAATATATATTATTATGGCAAGTTGCGGCGGGGAATGGTAAGGCGATAAAAAGGTGCACGTTCATTGAGAATATCCATCACGATCACTTGAGTTTGTATGTATGTATCATTTTCTATAAGCTTTAAGGTTATTATAATTAAATGCAATAAATTAACGAACTAATTGGATCGTATATAAAGAACGGTATGAATTGTCACCGAGCCCAACTAACTTACTGATGAATATTGCGAATTGCAGGCAGGCGTTCGGTGACTAAATAATCTATGAAGTACTTCTATGGTTTATAAAAACTTATGCAACGTACCCAGTGGTGCGACCACGTGCCGCTCAGCAGCGCCGGCCCCAAGCTCCGCGCCGGGTTCATGCTGGCGCCCGTCAGCTCGCCCTGACCACACACTACCATTGTACTGCCTGCTCTTTATGTGCACTATATATTTGACTCTCATGATATTTAGAGCTCCACAATATGGGGCAAGCGAGAAATATATACAACTCAACATGACCTGTAGTAGATTATTTAAGCATTTGTACAAGCAGGTTGTACGCAAGTTCTGTATTGTGTAGTATTCATTACCGCCACTGGATGGCGCTGTTCAATTTATATGCAGGCTATCGAAATGTTCGAAAGATTTAATAACCCACTATTGTATTTACTTTGAATATACTCGGTTACACTGTAAATGGTTTTTGGTTGTTTTACTGCTAGTAAACCCTTACACTGTTTACGCTCGAATCCCTGAACAAAGGAATTGTTCATGGTCCTGCGAGTCGGATTTGACTTTTAGTCAGTTCGAAGGGCGCCTTTGGTGGGGTGCAATTTTTGTTCGGGATTCCCCACGGGCAGTGGATTGCTGTCGCAAACGTGGGAGGTTGCAGATCTTCAAAGAGGTCTGAGGTGGACATAGGGTGGCATACCCCGGTCCAAGAAGCTTGCAGGCTGTCGGGTCTAAGGAGGAACCAGGATAAAAATCCAGTTCTAGAAGCAACCGTATCGTGGTGATGCACCAGCAGTTAGATTGAAGGCACGTGGTGTTATAGCGGAGTAAGCTGCGCAACCCGGTCGCGGAGTTACTGCGGAAGAAGGAGCGTGACATGCAATGACGTTTCGGTAACCTATAATACTATGAAGTGTTCTTGAGAAAAATCTGTGAGTACTTATTGGATTCTATTTTTAAACCTTGTTCCTAAGAAGATATTAACATAGTGCGGTGATATTGCCTTTGGCATTTAAACAAGAAATTTGGACAATTTGAACTTTATTTATAAGAAAAATATTACTTATATATTTGTGTGAACTTTAAAGTGTTATTTGTTTGGTTAACCATTTTGAACTTTATTTCTTTGTGACTTTTATCTTTAATTTGTGCATGCTTTAGTTAAGACTTAGAATAATTACACGAAAAACGAAGGTACGGGGAATCCATGCCGGATTTTACCCAGAATTTAATTGTGTAAAAAAGACTTAGAAAATTTCGTGTCCTTCGGTCAAACATAAAATCTCATTGATACAATTTCACTATGTCTACGGTATCTGATCCGGTTTATGAAATTGACTCCCTGCTACTGTTTCAAGAGGATATAGGTAAACATATTAAAAAGGCATTGGTAAATTATAAAAAATCGTCTAAAGAAAGACTCACCAAACACTATGGTGAAGGCCGTTTAGCTAATCTTGAACAGTTATGGTCTCAGTTTATAATCGGTCACGAACAATTATTACATAAAGTACCGCGTAAACAATTAGTTGAAACTCCTTACATGAAGAATGATTTCTATGATGAGGTTGAAGAAAATTATTTAACTTGTCAGAGTATGATAAAAGAAATGTTGAATTCATTTGATACTGTTGAAATTAAAGAAAGTAGTTGTAGAATTAGAAAATCTAGCCAGGTTAAGTTGCCAAAGATTAATATACCTGTATTTTCGGGCAAGTATTCTGAATGGAATACGTTTAGAGACTTGTTCAGTTCCTTAATACATAATAGCAATGAGTTAGATGGAGTCCAGAAATTGCACTATTTAAAAGGCTATCTGACAGGTGAGGCTGAACAGTTATTAAGACATATTCCAGTAACAGAAGATAATTACACAAGGTGTTGGCAATTGTTGGAACAGAGATATAATAATAAAAAATATATTTGTAACTACATTTTAAACCGATTGTTTAGTCAAAGAAATTTACTGAATGAGTCCTCAACTGGCTTAAAGGATTTAATGGATACAACAAATGATTGTTTGTCGGCATTAAAAAATATTGGTGTTGATGTTGATAGTTGGGATGTCATTGTCATTCATGTTCTTACTTTAAAACTAGACCCGGAGACTAGAAGACAGTGGGAGTTCAGTGTTACCGACAACACTTCATCAGATGAACTGCCCACATATTCTCAATTCAAAGATTTTTTAACTAATCGTTATCGTGCCATGGAGTTTTTGCCACCGGATAATAGGGTTAAAACAAATAAACCTCACTTTCATTCGAACAATCAACATTCTAACCCGGCCAAAACATTTCACGCATTGACTGTACAATGTCCGTTTTGTACAGAAGAACATAAAATTGGTAACTGTAAAAAATTTACTAAGGAATCAGTTGACACTCGCCGCAAGTTTGTTCAATCTAATAATATATGCTTTTGTTGTTTGGGAAGCAATCACTCTGCAAAGTTCTGTCATCATAACGTGCGGTGTCGTATTTGTAAGGGCAAACATAATACCATATTGCATCTTACAGGCAATTTTGGTAGGAGTACTGGTGAGATTAGTAGCACTGGCAGTGATAAAGATGGTGCGGGAGAGGCTAGTTCTTCCTCAAATTCTCAATCGGTAGTTGCGTGTGTTTCTACAGGAAGAGTATTCAGTCAGGTTTTACTAGCCACGGCGTTGGTTAAAGCCAGGATGAAAACCGGTGAAGGTTTTATAATTCGAGCTCTCTTAGATCAGGGTTCACAGTCATCGTTTATAACCGAATCTACGGTTCAGGCTCTCGGATTACGAAAGATACCTGTGAATAGTACGATTTCAGGAGTCGGTGGTGAAAGTAGAATTGTTTCCAAAGCTTTGGTACATTTGGATATTACGTCGCGT
Organism: Tyria jacobaeae; assembly: GCA_947561695.1. NCBI lineage: Eukaryota > Metazoa > Arthropoda > Insecta > Lepidoptera > Erebidae > Tyria > Tyria jacobaeae. Next base: position 102,179 of record OX387217.1, read on the forward strand.
TTTGACCCTAACGTGGTCATACATGTGAAGGCATTTGTCTTGAAGTCCATCACTACTCTTATTCCTTCTAGTAAGATTGAGTTGATGGAGTGGAAAGAACTTACCGAAATGGTATTGGCAGACCCAGAATATCATACACCGAGTCGTATTAATATATTATTGGGAGCTGAGGTTTATGGACGGATTATTCAAGACGGTGTTAAGAAAGGGCCACTCGGTTCACCAGTTGCACAATCCACAAAACTAGGGTGGATTTTGTCTGGTGTGGTTAATAAGTCAACCGAACCGCCAAATGACATACGGATCATGCACTGTCGAGTGGATGAAGGCAATGAATTGCTCAAGAGATTTTGGGAACTTGAAGCTGATGCTGAAATATCAAATAAGGACATTATGCTAAGTGACGAAGACAAGTTTTGTGAAAGGTTCTTTGCTGAAACTACGGAAAGGGATGTTGAAGGACGCTACATTGTGCGTCTCCCTTTCAAGGATGACAATCCTGAGGTAACTAATTCTCTGAAAGTGGCGGAAAAAAGGTTTCATTGTTTGGAAAAAAGATTATCCAAGGACTTAAATTTAAAACAAAAGTACGAAGAGGCTATGAACGAGTATTTACTCTTTAACCATATGGAAGTGATAGCGGATAATGAGATCAAAAACTCAAACGCCATCTATTTGCCCCACCATGCCGTCATACGTGAAGATAAGGAGACAACAAAGGTCCGGCCAGTTTTTGATGCCTCTTGCAAAGGCGAAAATCAAAAGTCGTTGAACGATCATCTTTTTGTTGGACCAAACCTGCAACCTGAACTGAGACACACTATAATGCGATGGAGATGTCCGCGGATTTGTATGACGGCTGACGTTGTAAAAATGTATCGGCAGGTGAAGGTGGCTAGGAAGGACACTGATTACCAAAGGATCTTGTGGAGGAACGATCAGAAGTCAAAAATCGAACACTATCGTATGCTCAGGGTAACCTTTGGCGTTGCGTCAGCACCGTATCTTGCGGTTAAGGCGTTACAGCAGGTAGTCTCAGATGAAGGAAGCTCGTATAAAACGGCAGCAGATAAGGCAATGACGGACTTCTACATCGATGATTTGTTGACGGGCTGTGAAACGATAGAAGAAGGTATTAAATTATATAAAGAAATGAATTCATTATTAGAAAAGGCAGGGTTCGACTTACAAAAGTGGACAAGTAATGATGAAAATTTAGTAAAGGCTATGAAAGAAGAAGAATTAAAGGGTAAGGTTAAGGGTGAGGCATGGTCGGCAAAGGATGGGATAAAAATTAAGGTAGATGAAGTGATGAAGATTGTTGGCCTTACCTGGAAACGAAGTGAAGATTCATTCCGTTATGTAGTTGAATTACCTAAGCTGGAAGAATCAATTGTCACAAAAAGGAGAATCATTTCGGACATTTCTCGCTTTTATGATCCCCTTGGTTGGGTGGGTCCCAGTGTTATAGTGCCGAAGATTCTTATTCAGAAACTTTGGTTAGCTGGCCTGGATTGGGATCAAGAAGTACCAAAATCTCTGCTCGATGAGTGGCTTACTTACAGAGAGGACTTGAAACTACTGGAATCGATCTCCATACCTCGATGGATAGGTACGAGGGTAGGTGATATGGTCGTGGAGCTGCACGGCTTCAGTGACGCATCGAAAGTTGCGTATGCTGGAGTTGTTTATTCGCGTGTAATCGACTCAGAGGGGAAGGTTCATGTAGCTTTAATATCGTCTAAAACAAAGGTTGCTCCTGTAAAACAAGTCTCTATCCCCAGGTTAGAATTATGTGGTGCCGTCCTGCTGACGAGATTGCTGATGGAAGTTGCTGCGGTGCTGAAAGTGGACAAAAATAAAGTACATGCGTGGACAGATTCAACTGTAGTTCTTGCGTGGCTGAACAGTCATCCCAATAGATGGAAGGTGTTTGTTGCGAATAGGGTGTCAGAAATCTTGACGAATTTAGACTCGCACAACTGGTCGTACGTACCGTCGAAGGAAAATCCTGCAGATAGCGCATCCAGAGGATCACACCCATCTGCACTTGTTGGAAACCAGCTATGGTTTCAGGGGCCTGATTTTCTGCACGCCGAACACGTTGTTTATCAGAAACCAAAGGATTTAGTAACGGATTTAGAGGAAACAAAAACATTTCACATGACCGCAGACGTATCTATGTGGAACAGATTTTCATCACTGATGCGGATGGTGAGGGTTATTGCGTATTGCAGACGATTTGTTAGCAATTGCAAAAAATATTACAAGAGATGCACGTTTCTTACTACGGAAGAACTTGATGAAGCTTTAACAATTGTCATAAAACAATGCCAAGAGGAACATTTAGGGGATGACATAGCAGTAATAAAGAAAAACTCTACATTGCCAAAGAGTAGCAGTCTGCGGTCATTGAACCCCTTCTTGGATGAAGATGGTATATTACGGGTGGGTGGAAGACTTACGCATTCCCAGCTTACCGAGGATCGAAAACATCCAATATTGATACCCAAGAAATCGCACTTGACTAATTTAATCTTAGCTAGTGCACATCGCCAAACTCTCCACGGAGGTCCACAACTGATGCTATGTCATATACAGTCTAGATATTGGATATTGGGCGCTAAACAGTTAGCAAAAACTTACTTTCGGAAGTGTGTGACTTGTGCAAGGACTGCAGGGATTACTCAAACCCAGTTAATGGGGCAGTTGCCTTCAGCACGAGTAACACCTATAAGGGCGTTTAAAAATAGTGGTGTGGATTATGCTGGGCCGATCCAAATACGAACATCCAAAGGTCGAGGTCATAAGTCGGAAAAAGGATACATTTGTTTATTTGTGTGCATGGCGACACGTGCAGTCCATTTAGAGGTGGTAACGGACCTCACTTCGGCAGGGTTTTTACAGGCATTCAAGCGATTTGTTGCAAGGAGGGGGCACTGCTCAGATGTTTGGAGCGATAACGCCACAAATTTCACTGGGGCAGCCAGTGAACTTAAAAAGCTGTTCGTCACCGAAAAAAAATCAATGCTACATGAAGTAGCAGAGGCTCTTGCAACAAATGGCTGCAATTGGCATTTCATTCCCTCTCGGTCCCCTAATTTTGGTGGACTGTGGGAAGCCGGAGTGAAGTCTGTCAAATATCACTTGAAACGAATTATCGGTCAGTCCACACTTACTTTCGAAGAAATGACCACAGTTTTGGCACAGATAGAGGCATGTCTGAATTCCAGACCTCTAACCGCACTACCCTCCAATGAAAATGAGGAGGTATCGGTACTTACCCCAGGACATTTTCTCGTTGGTGAATCTTTGGTGGCTCCACCTGAAAGAAACTACGACTCGGCAAACGTAAGCTCTTTGAGGAGATGGCAATTTACGCAACGCATGTTGCAGGACTTTTGGCGCTGTTGGTCGCAGCAGTACCTTACCAAATTTTATCATCGGTACAAATGGTCATCTCAGGGTCCACAACCTAAAATAGGAGATGTGGTCATTGTTAAGGAAGATGGTTTACCTCCTTGTCGATGGATGTATGGCAGAGTGATTGATACCCATCCTGGGTTGGATAATTTTGTCAGAGTCGTCACTTTAAAGGTACGGAATACAACGTTAAAAAGACCAGTTACCAAAATATGTCCTTTACCAATAGCTGAGTAAAAGAAGGACAAGTTGCACCTTGTCCTTGGTGGGCGGAATGTACAAGCAGGTTGTACGCAAGTTCTGTATTGTGTAGTATTCATTACCGCCACTGGATGGCGCTGTTCAATTTATATGCAGGCTATCGAAATGTTCGAAAGATTTAATAACCCACTATTGTATTTACTTTGAATATACTCGGTTACACTGTAAATGGTATTTGGTTGTTTTACTGCTAGTAAACCCTTACACTGTTTACGCTCGAATCCCTGAACAAAGGAATTGTTCATGTTTATTTTAACAGTTATTATTTTAACAGTGGTAGAGCCATGCTTAGGCACGAATGGGCCGGCTCGACCGGTGCGATACCACGGCCTCACAGAAAACCGGTTGTGAAGTAACGCATGCGTTGCATTTCCCCGAAATGAGTGAGGTTTCCGAAGGCCCCCCTCTCCCCTTTCCTCTCCCCCCATCTCCTTTCTCTTCATCCCGACTCTCTTCTTTCCGCTCCCTGCAACCCCCATCCCTCATCACCCTCAAAGGCGGGCAGCGCACTTGCGACTCTTGAGATCGTCTTGATCGATTTGATCGATTCGATTTTGATCGTCGTCTTGAGACGTCTATGGACGGCGGTTGTCACTTACCATAAGGTGAACCGTCTGTTCGTCTGCCCCCCTATAGTATCAAAAAAAAAAAAAAAATTATAAAATGCATTCGTACCAGTCGTCCCCATACTATACAACCCTTTCATGGCACGTGCTCATGTCAATGTTAAGTTCTACGCTAAGGTTATATTGAACTAAATATCGATGTTAAAAGTCTCACTAAACCAGTAACAATCGGCAATTTTGAATAACTCACCGCGACGAGCGAGAGTGCGGCGACGGTGATGCCGATCCGTATCGGCCACGAGTCGCGCAGTCCCGCGTTGCGTGCGTCCCACGTGCCGCAGTTAGCCAGCGCCAGGCACCCGCCTAGCACGCCCTCTATCAGCACCGCCTGAAAGGAAACACGTCACACGTCAGTGAGCGTGACGGCAGGGGCAAAACTTGCGTGACGATGAGCTAGGGGAAGTACCTTATAGAGCGGCAGGCCGGGGGCGGGCAGCGTGACGCAGGAGTCGCAGGCGGCTGGCTGCAGCAAGCGCAGCGCAGCGGCGCCGAGCGAGGCGCCTAGCAGCTGCGCGCCCAGCAGCAGCGGCGCCCGCCGCGCTGACACGCGGCCCCACACCACCGCCGCCAGCAGCACCGTCGGGTTAAAGAACGCCCCCGATATGTGGTCCAACGCCTGAAGTGTAACAACGGTATAACTATTTCTTGCAATTGTTTAAACAATATGGCACGGGGTTACCCCATGGCAAAATGCATTTATATCAGTAGTAGGGCAATTCGAAGAGGATCGCATAAAAAAATTGAGGTGGAATAGTTTTCGGTACTCATGCGCCGATTCCTCCTGAACTATGTCAGTTAAATTATATGATGATATATGATTTCATAACTCTTTTGAGAGGGGCTCGATCCCCGCGCTTGTTCTACTTGTTTTAGGTACGAATAAATTATAACTTTATAATATAGTACGAATATAGATTTGGTTCATTGAATCGTTAGTCAAACTTATTGTTACAGATTTTGTATAGAAATGTTTCATCAGGGTATAATCTTCTTAGCCTGATTGTTGTAAATGAGAACTTATGAAATAAAATTTTAATCTAAATCTAAATCATCTTGCAGTTTTTTTATTACTTACATTGCGAAAGATTTTAAAGTCGTCAGTTTAGAGAAGAAAACGTGTATTTTTAAGTAAACAGTACTTAATGTCGGCAATGAACAGCAAGGAGCCCAGTATTGACTCCTGCGAGAATCCACATGTTACATCAATCACATCAGAAGTAACACCATTGATCATGCACATAAAACATCGAAGCAAATTCCCACGTATACCGTTATACTCATATTTTCAAGAGCATTGTGTAATCCACCTTGCAGAACAGTATAAACAGTGTCGCAATGAAATAAATTATCCATGCTTCCAAATAAGTATTTCGAGTACGATACTGAGGTAGGTAACTCACCGTGAAACGATCTACGACCGTGCCATATTGTACTGGGATCATAGCACTGCGTCAAATGGAATAGGTATATAGCATTACGAACGACCCTAATTAAGATCTATCTAACAGTGGTGCCATGCTTAGGCACGAAAGGGCCGGCTCGGCCGGTGTGATACCACGGCCTCACAGAAAACCAGAAAACGTAAAGTAAGTAAAGCCAGGCACCTGCACCAGGACGGTGACGACGAAGCCGGCGGCGAGCGCGCGGTGTAGCGGCAGTGCGGCGGCGGCGGCTCCACAGGCCGGCAAGCAGCTCAGCAGCACTAACAGGGCCGCGCCGCACAGCTCGGCCAGCGCCACGCGCCACGCCGCGCGCTCGCGCTCTCCGTCGCCTTGTGTGCGCGCCTCGCACCATCCCCCTGCAACCCGCACGTTTATATACAATCCCCATACAATACATTGTATCAACTACATTTACCGCGACAAACTTGTACTAACGTAGACTTTATTTTTGTGTATTTCTTGTGGTAATGTTCTTATGCAAATGATAACAAAGAGGAAGTACTATACTCACATATACACACCGGGTCACTTGATTACTCTCACTTAAAAAAAATCAACTTTTCTTACTTAGTAAAGACGCATATTTATAATAAAAAAGCACATCAATTAAATACTCTTTATGTCATTTATTCCTAGTTTTAGAAAAATAATCAACTCAAACTTCTTCTTCATATTAAACAGAGAAGGTCACTTGATTACTCTCAGCAAAGAAAAACTGAAAGCTAAACCACAGTAATATATTTTAATAATGTGTATAGCGTGTATGTATCCTTTATTTAATATGACTTCATAGATTCGTTGTGGGATAGATTCATATAAACTAATTATATACTTTTGCGGTAACTTTGACCAAGCGAACTTAATCGGAGAAATCAATGATTTTCTATCGTTATATTGCATTCCATCAGCATATATTTGTTTTGAAAGCCACCCCCAAATATTTTCTATTATATTTAGGTCAGGTGAATGGGCTGGCCATTGAAGAACATCAATTTTATTCTTGTCAAACCAGCTCTGAACAACCCTTGCAGTGTGAATGCTGGCATTGTCCTGTTGGAATATCCATGTCTGCCATTAAATAATTTATTAATTTCACTAAATTTGCACTGAAGCATTTGTTTATAATTTTCAGCAGTCTGTCTTCCCGATAAAATCTCTAAATTTACCGCCCCATGCACAGAAATGGCACCCCAAATCATTACAGCTCCAACGCTACTATATCGCCTCGATAAAAGTTTTTCATTTTTTCTTAAATCATGAAAGTAATAAGCAAATCCGTCTGGTCCGTCCAAGTTAAACTTTTTTCATCAGAAAAGACCACATTCTTCCACTCATAATTCCACGTCAAATGAATTCGAGCAAATTCCAATCGGGTAACACGATGTTGATTAGTTAATGGTGGCTTCTTTTTTAATTTTTTGCCCTGTAAATGAGTCGCTTTGGCGATTATTCGCCTTACAGTTCTAATACTTACTGAAGTACCAACTCTTGACGCAATTTGTCTTGCTGTACTAGCCGAATTCGATGCTTCTCTTAATATAAGACGACGTTCGCGAGGTGTCGTAGCCAGTTTTGTACGTCCTTTGCGGTTTGTTCCGTAATTTTCTCGGTCTCGCAGATAATTGTTTACAACCCAAGTACTCCGATGAATCATTCCAGCAATTTTTCTATTTGAATATCCTTCTGATTTAAGAGTAGAAATTTTAGTTCTCTCTTCTATGCTCAAGGTCTTTCCTCTACCCATTGTGCGCAACGTATTTAAAACGTTTAGCTATAACACGAAAATGTTTCGAATAGACACAGTATAATGATTCACGCAAAAAAAGTCACACGTCTAACGTCAACGATTGCTTCAAAACAACTAATGAGAGTAAACAAGTGTCCATCTCATTATACAGTCCTGGCATACTATTCTAGCAATTTCCAGTTCAAAATAGAAATAATCGAAAGGGTATTCCAGACTATCGTGTAATATTGTTAAAGGTAAATTTTAACGAGAAGTCTCCGCCAAGCTCTAGAATGTTCTATAAAAAAATATATTTTTTTGTGTGAGAGTAATCAAGTGACCCGGTGTTAACATATCATATACAAATGTCACTTACTTATTTTTAATAAAACTTCAATTTTATACATACATACATATATTCAACATACCGAGAGAAAAGTATTATCAACATACCGGGAAACTGCAAAATTATGTGTGATAGGAGTATTCAACACGAAAGCCTGTCAAAGCAAGTTGTGTTGTTAGCAACCTAATTAAACATCAAGCAACTCTTCGTATCAGCGAGCGAAGGCGTTTGGAAAGGGGCAGCTCAAATATTTGCGCTACACAAATCGCAGTTGGTGGTTGATTGACATAATAAAATAAATCCTTGTTCTAGATTGCTTAATTAGCTATCTAAAAAAATATTTTACGCTTATGAGGGCACACACTGATATGCCAAGATAACCATGTCATTTCAATTAATATTATAAATGCTAAGTAAGTTTGTTTGTTTGTCGTCATGAAATGTCGCACTGTCGCACCTAACTGTTGCTAAAAAGAGACAACATGATGTAGATAGACAGATTAGTCTTTATTTGCACCAGTACATACATAGGTTTATGTGTCTGAAATTAATGTAAAAAGGGCAACCTCTTTGATTAAAGGCAATTTCACCTTGGGATGTACTTCCTACTACCTTTGGGATGCTTCGATAGTAAATAATTTATCATAAAATATTGTAGAATGCATTGGCATCTTCAGTGTCAAATCTTCAAACGGACGACCCAAGACATTTTTAATGTGTTTCATTGAGGAACGAAAGAAATTTCGTGGGAGTCAAAAGTTATTAACGCAGGAGAGCCGTCGGAAAAACATTTCATTATGAAAATGTAATTAAGATGGGGTTCATTATTTACGTGAGGCTTTCTGCTCTTCATGTACAACCAGAACTTGTGCACAATCTGCACCAGCGCGCACGAATCAATTCATTAATTGTTAGTTATGATGTCTCTACCTCTGTAAGTCTATGGTAATCTACTGTAGATGGCAGGAGCCCATACAGAATACGCTTTTTATCATAATAATTGTTTTCGAACTGTGTACAATGTTTGCTATTATCGCGTATATTACGAATCACAATATCGGCTTGCTACGTGCTCGTTGGAACAACTCTGAATCTATTGTAACAAACTAAGCTTTTTTTAATGTAGTTGATTCGCCATAAGCCCCCGGGCTGATCCGGTATGTCTACGAGACAGTCAAATCTACGTCAATGTATCGTCACCTATCAATACACAGTTTACTTGCAACCGATGTGGCAAGCAATGAAGCGTTCGCATGGAACTCATCATCCAAGAAAAGAAACAACATCTTTTAGATGTTGTTGCAACGCCTGGGATTCAGAGTTGCACAGCGTTCGTCGGATTACCGCAAGTCTCCTGTGTAGCTATACAATGAGGGTAAGATTACTAGCCTATATTAAAAAACAATATGTTTTAAAATTAAGCCAACCCAATCAAGTATGGACGAAATTATTTACCTACACTAAAACTACACATTACACAAAAAATACAGTTGACATAAAACTTCATATTATCTCACGCCCCTTTAATCACCTCACGTAATTAATGAACACAGCCTTTTGTATATAACATTTAAATTTATGTGAAAGTAAAACTTAAGAGGTAGGAACACATTACGTTTATACAGCTGGCAGTAGAACATAGATAGGTAAAGGCAGCACTTACCGTGGCAGTTGTCGCCGTGGCGAGGAGTGGGCGCCATGTGCTCTCCCGCCAGCCGCCGCCGCTCCGCCGCGCCCTCCGCGCTCATCGCACCGCGCGCTCGGGGTTTACTTAGAAGCACGGGTCTATTTGCCTATCGCTCATTATATTTTAGCGTCTACCATTTCTATCACTGAGTTGACTGTTTTACACGTCGACAATCTTACCATACAACAGTGCAGTCGTATATCACTTACTTTATCATTACGTACACTAGTTAATTAAAGTATTAAGTATTAAGCAAAATAAACCTAAAGTCACAACACTAGCCCTCTACCTAACACTAAGGTGGACGTACTCTTGTACCTAGTATACACAGCGACGTATAAATGATCATATCAACACAATAATTAGTCTAACACCTAAGCACACATAATAAGCAGTTTACGCAGCTCCGACAACAATTAATGTAAGCTTTTGCAACAAAATGATACACTAGACAAACTAACACAATGTACAATTGAGATAAAATCTTCAAATAAAATGATCTAAGTTTATAAAAAAAAACAAGTTACATTTTTGCTATCTGTAAATATATGTAAGTTTTGACAAAACACTACAACTAATTAGGCTGTTTGAAAATTATTTAAAAAAAATAAAAAAATGAGAACCACTATTAAAATTAAAAATAAAATGTCAGCGTTGGGTGAATTTTTTTATACAGAATCACACATACACTACTATGACACAATAACTAAAAGACGATATCGCAAGAACGGTACACTTAGACTAAATGACGCCATGAAACAGAACAATACGAACATTTGAATTATATAATACCACATATGTCGCAGGCAGTACAGAACTAGGCTGATCTTCCTAAGCACACCACAATTTACATATCAGATATGTGACTCTAGTACTAGAAAAATAAATGTACTTTAGATCACTTTATCAGTACTACCACAAACTTTAGACTATAACAAGGTAAATCCGCTCCAGTCATGCTTTTCACAGTTTTGTATGTCAGGTAAGGCGCTTATGTTCTTCGCACGTAAACACTAAACCGACAGCTCAACAGCACCAGCGGTGCTTGTGTGGCTCAGTATAGATTGCATTTCAAGCGTCGACATATATCTATACTACACACTAACACCAACAAATCATCAAATACTCTAATAAGTCTAAATTGCATATTACGTGTTCAAAAACTTGAACTACACAATATAAATGTCGGTCGGCTCTGTCTTATAAGGAACTGCTAACGAATACGCCACACATTGCCATTGTTGTTGTGAATAATTTGTGCGCGTTTTGTTACGACGTGACATCTCTAGTAGACACACGGATAAGTTTGTTGTTCATATTAGTCACATATGTAACAAGCTCATCACTAGGCTGAACAAACACACATCTATCAAGACACCTGCCGCCGCACCACCTACTGAACGTGCCTTCGTTGTTTTGTTGTTACTACATCACTCATTTATATTACGTACGTTCTCGTGGCTCGAGGAGTACTTATGTTTATAACAAAATTAGTGACTTTCAATTACTATGTCTTCAAATTTCCCTTTGGAATGGGGGGCTAACGAGCAGACGGGTCACCTCATGGTAAGTGACTGCCGCCGCCCATGGACACCAGCAACTCAAGTATATTCATTTTGAAGAGAAATAGGGTATATACACGTGTTAACTATTATACATAAATGTAGGAACTCTAGGCGGAATTAAGAATAATACTCCACACAACAGCAACACACGTACATACAGAATACACAGAAATAATTACATATTCACGAGATTGCATATACCAACATAGCATTAAACTTATATACATACATATATCTGATTAGACTAGATAAGAACAAGATTTAATTAATTCGTTACTATTTAGGTAAATACCAAACGGGAACTAATACTACATATAAATCTTAATATAAATACCCAGATCTTAAAGACACATCTAACATACATAGTACCGGGACAACCACAGTGACTGGGCACTGTCTGAATAGGGAAGCATCAAAATTAAATTATGGAAGTGTATTATTAGTTGAGTTTTTAGCATAAGAAAAACGAAGTTGATACCATTTGGTTATAAAAAAAACGAGATTGATTTTTTTTTAAATTAAAATAGTAGTTTTCATTTTAAAAAGTAAAATAGTAGAATTTTATTCTCAAAATTAAAATAGTAGAATTTCATTTTCAAAATTAAAATAGTAGAATTTCATTTTCAAAATTAAAATAGAATTTCATTTCTTAAGGAACCAACATAATATGGAACTACTACGAACTTGTGTGGCCGAGCTGAATCACACAATTCATTAGATTAAATAATGATTAAAGTAACATTTCTCTTCTAGATAGATGATTTCTAGTCTAGTACAGAGATTCGTTTACCATTTGTCACTGTCGGGGCCACTACGTTGCTATATGACTATTTCTTCTACGATGCCAATATGTAAAGATGCTACCTATTAATTTATCACACTATCATTGCTAATGTTTCACTATTACGTTTATTTTGTTTATATAACGAGGTTGTTTTTCAATCACGACAGCGTATAAACTGATCAAGTGAAAGATAAGCGCCAACCAACACCACTATCTACCTCCGAACTCAGATAACGTACTAATTACGAGTACCGTTTACCTTCATGTTTATTATGAAGGTTAGAAATATTGTCTCAGTCTTTCGTTTAATGACAGCAATATACACACATTCTGTTAATAACACTGCGGGAATCATAAAATAATGCTTAGTCAAACTGTACACCTTGTCATAAAGTACGTAATTATACTATTTTAGTTCAGTTATAAGTCTCTGGAATCATATCTTGAAACTGTGGGTTGGATATAGAAACACAATGTACAACTCCAAGTACTTAATCATGTTCTTAACGAAAATGTAAGAAAGAGAGGTACAATAAAACTTTTACTTACAATTTGTAGAATCTGAAAAATATCAATTTGCCTCTAAGATAATGGAATTTCCTGGGGAAGTGTCACACATATCAAGTTTTTTATTAGAAGAAATAACCAAAAAAGTACGGAAAAGTAAAGGAAGAACTTCACACGACAATGTTCTGCAGGATTGGCTTGTCAACAATGATTGTTGTAAGAACTGGGCTGGTACTAATAAGACACGAATGAAGAAACAGTTACATAACGCTGCTCTTTTTTAATGTTAAGTTTTACTTTAACAAATATACTATATAAAGTGAAACTACATTGTTTGCATATTTTTTTATCACCTTAAATAGATATCAAATAGTGAACGATGGTAGACATTACTGATGTACTGCAATGTTGTCTCATACTGTTTACTAATCTTCGGTAAACACTGTCTGTGTCTCATGTTATTACATTATTTCTATTATAGGCTAGAATCACTCTCTATTATGCATAGCTTGTTAGTAATATTATTAATAATTAGATATCGCAGAGATCGGGTCCTAATAAAGATTCCTGGGATACTCCAGCTTCAATTTCATTCAGATATGACTTCGCAAGTGTAAGGAGAGTGTACGAGAGCTACATGTTTTAAGAGAGAGGCATCTGAGCAACATGAGTGCACCAGGTTGCTCAACACTTTCGAAAGAGAATCGTATGTTCCGGTATCGTTTTCAGATTGTTGTTCATTCAAGACCTTCGATGTTATCAAGTAGAATATTAATGAACGAGAGGCATAAATCAGTCCTTCACATTTTAACAGATTATTTTAAACTCTGTTCGTATTTATTGAAATCAATCAGTCACGTGTGTATTTCGAGGATTATTACCGTAAAGATAAGCAGACGATATAAATAAATAAGCCTCTTCTACATCTACATCAGAACTTTCATATACGTTCGCTACTGTGAGTCGCAGGTCCCCAGTACCGTGACACTCATACCCTGCAGCTTTTCCCACTTTCATTCTTTTCAACACACATTTTCTCACGGAAAGACTATTCCTCCAAATTTTCATATTTTAACCGACTTCGAAAAAGGACGTTCTATGTTCTGTATCTATTTTTTTTTTGTTTTATGTATATTAAGCTTTTTCTTCGCCAATTGTCGACAGCTTTTCAAATTATTTTCTTATGCCAAAGGGTATACCGGTGATTTTTAATATCACGTTTTTACTATTTATATATATAAGTATTGCGCAATGGCATTGCTCAAGATTGCGTGGTGGTAGAATCAGTCCTATTTACAAATCTGGAAGTACAACTGACCCAAGCGATTCCAGACTAGTGCTAAAGAATAATGTAATGTCTATACTGCCGCCTAATTAACTGTTTGACACACAAAACATTTCTAATAGACGAACAATATTACCTTAGCCCTAAATCAAGTACTCTCATAGCTGCGACGAATCTAGGTCCCAAAGTTATTAAAGAATAAATATAGGTTTAAGAAAAGCATTCGACATGGTGGGCCACCGAAAACGGCTACAAGAGTTAGACAACGTAGACATTACAGGCACAGCGCATTAAATGTTTAGATCGTATATCGAAAATAGAAGATGCTTACAGTAGTTCCGTCCAAAATATGTTACGGCTGCAGTCAAGGTTCCATCATAAGTCCGTTATTTTTTTAAATGTATGTTACCAATAATAATAAATAGGGTTAACAGGACACCTACCATTGTATGCAGACGACACTGTACCCTTTGATGTAGCATTCATACGTCGCATACTCCATTGTCAACGACTACTTCCATACTGGTATATAATTTTACTGCCAATTTATTTTTTAATTTCTTTTTCACTTAATGTTCAGATACCGCGCTCGTGGATAAGTGGTAACCGAGTAGGGTAGCACATGGCAAGTTTCAGTACTGGGGCCTCTCTAAGCGATAGTTTCCCCCGCCCTGCTTTTTCATTACACCTTCGTAACTGTACAATCTTTTGTAGCTGCTACCGAAACTTATTTTATGGATTGCTGATTTTTAACAATTAATCACTTATTAAAACATTAATCTGAAACCAAAATGTGGTTGTTTGTTTTTTAAATCAGACAAGTAAGAAAAAATACACATATATTGAGATGTCCTTAAGTAGCTACAAGATCGAGAGTTGTTATCAGTTACACGTTTATTTGCGAGGGTGTTCAAGATGTAAGTATTTGTGTAAAGTCATATCGGCTGAAGAGGTGTGTAGTGCAGGTCGCTGTCGATACTCGAAGAATTCGAAGAGGGGAGGAAATGAAAGGCTCGTGTGGTGAGTACGCATAGGTTTACTGCGCGGTTAGAGACGCTGTGCAGCGGGCGCTGGCAGTAGCGCCAGCTCCAAATCGCGGCGCCGCGCCGCCACGCGCGCCTGCAGGTAGCGAGCCACGCCCTCGCCGGCCCACGCTTGCGCGTAGAACCCGCCGAGTCGCTCCTCCTCCGGGTTGCCGCCGCCCGGCGCCGCGCCCATGCTCTGCGAACCGCCCGCGGGGGTCAGCGCGCCGCGGGGAGAGGGGGCCGCCCCACCCCGCGGCGCGCCGCCTCCGCCACTCACCTTCAGGTCGCGCGACTGCGACACAAGCCACTTCTGGATAAACTGCTGCGGATCGAGGCTGAAGCTCAGGAAGAACTCTCGATTCGTCTTCAGCTGGTTGATCGTATCCACCTGCAATTGACGGTGAGGCCGCGTCAGCCAAACTCATATGCCGATCAGGTCATCATTGTTATCCTCCTCATATGTTATTTCATAGTGAAGATTATATGATAGATAAATAGATCACGAAGCCGATATAAGTAACTATGAACCGATTGCCCTGATACCAGTCTTCTCAAAAGTTTTTATAAGATGAAAAAAAAAAAAGTTAAAAAAAACTAAAGGTCACGCTTAAAATAGGATGAATCCGGGAACAGCTTAAGTTAGAAGTCCAGGCCCCTCCTCCTAGCAATTTATTAATTTAATTCAATTTAACTCACCCCTGACACAAAACATTTCTAATAGACGAAATAAATCTATTAGAGCTTAAGTGGGGCCGTTAACGAGAATACTAGTAACGTGTGGACCACATCGCTAGTATTCTTTCTTAACTAAAACCAAATATAGTAATATGTAGTAGATATATGTATGTATAATGATGTATTTGATATGACTTCGATGGGTATTTTTTGTTAAAATATCTGTTTCTGTGTATTTGTTTGGTGTACAATAAAGAATATTATGATTATTAAAATTTAGTGTTACAATTACTTTAGTAAGTTAATTTGGATTGTTTGTCAGTGTACATTTACTATAATTAGAAACTAAATAAGGTAAAATAAATAAATAGATGTTAAAAATAGTGGTGACATTTCGATAATGATTATTATAATATAAAATTAATTATTGTAATATGTACAAGTTGTGTATTACCTTGTGTATTCAGTATTAGTTGAAAGACTATTTTTTTTTATGCGATAGTTGGCAAACGAGCAGACGGGCCACCTGATGGTAAGTGACTACCGCCGCCCATCAACACCCGCAACTCAAGAGTAACAAGTGCGTTGCCGGCCCTTTAGGTAGGAGTACGCTCTTTTCTTGAAGGTTTGAAGGTCGTATCGATCCGGAAATACGGCAGGCGACAATTTGCGCACAGTGGTGGAGTGCCAATCATCCAGGTGATGGGGATGGATATTTTGTCGCGTAGGACGATGGCGGAAACCAGCAGCCGGTATAAGTCCGAACAATTCCTCTGAACACTCCCCATGATACAAGCGATAGAGGATGCAGAGTGAAGTTACATCTCTACGCAACGCCAAGGTGTCAAGCCGATCAGAAATATCTTGGCAGTCGATGATGCGAGTCGCTCTCCGTTGAATGCGGTCAAGAGGGAGAAGCTGGTACTGGGGTGCACCTGCATAGAGATGAGAATAGTATTCCATGTGCGGCCGAACCTGCGCCTTATAAAGTTGCAGGCGGTGGGCCGGAGTGAAATACTGTCTCGATCTGTTTAGCACACCAAGCTTCTTCGAGGCTAATATGGCCTTACTCTAAGTAGTGACCGCGAAACTGGACTTCGCTTGATATGTCAACGCTAAGGATTCCGATACTGGCTGATGCAGTTAGGGAAGTGCTCTCAAATTGAGGTGATACGACCAATGGCATCTTTTTAGCGGTGAACGCGCAAACCTGTGTCTTCGTGGGGTTAAATTGGACTAGGTTAAGTCGACCCCAATCTGAAACTTTTGATAAAGAAGTTTCGATTTCAGACACAACTTTGGATCGGCTTTCGATGGCGTTTACCCGAGAAATGTTAGCGCGGTCGGTGTAAAGGGCATCACTCGTGCTATCAAGCGCATAGCAATGGATGCTGCTAATCTGCAGCATGTCATTGATATGCAGAAGAAACAGCGTGGGTGATAGCACACAGCCTTGTGGGACACCAGAATTAACAGACTTCGAGTCGGAGCATGCACCGTCAACAACGACCTTGATGCTTCTGTCTGTAAGAAAACTGGTGAGCCAATTGCTCGGTTCCTCGGAAAGCCCATAGGAAGGAAGCTTCGCAAGGAGCGCTTTGTGCCAGACCCGATCGAAGGCTTTCACCACGTCCAAACTAACGGCCAACGCTTCCCCCTTGGTCTCGATCGCCTGTGCCCACCGGTGAGTCAAGTAAACAAGAAGATCACCAGCTGAACGACCCCGACGGAAGCCGTATTATCGATCATTGAGGAGCTGGTGGTCTTCTAAGTACCGGAGGAGCTGACGGTTAACAATGGATTCCATTATCTTGAAGAACATGGAGGTGATGGCTACGGGTCTGTAGTAGGACGGATCCGAGCGATCTCCTTTTTTAGGGATTGGGTGCACTAGAGCTGTCTTCCATGAGTTCGGGACTACGCCAAGAGAGTTTCCTACTCTCTTGGCGTAGTCCCGAACTCATGGAAGACAGCTCTAGTCACTAGCTCAGCGCCGATAAAGGCGCGTTAAAACCGGTGCCAACTCTGGAGCACACGTCTTCAGCACGATAGGAGAGATTCTATCGTGCCTACTCGACTTAAGAACGTCGAGGGGAAGGAGCGCTTCACGCACTGCCCTTTGTGTAAACCGGACTACCGGCACACGGCTCTCGCACTGCGGTATGGTCGGCGGTGCGTTTTGCCCGTAGTCCAGGGTCGAGTTGGACGCAAAAAGTTTGCCCAGAAGATCGGCTTTTTCTTTAGCGTCGTGGGCCAACGAATTGTCTCCTATGTGCAGAAGTGGAAGAGATGGCTTACAAAAGTTCCCCTGGACAGCTTTGGCAAGAGACCAGAATGCACGTGTTCCGGAAGGGAGACCCACTAGTCTCTCGCCAATTCTGCCGATGTGAGCCAACTTCGCCCCAGCAATTACTCTTTTGAGAGACCTGGAAGCAAAGTTAATTTTTTTCTTTAATGTGCTGATCTTTACTTTCGGTAACTTTCGGCGGGACGCCGCTTTGCAGGTTCGACCAAGCCAGGGCTGGGACTTGCCACCTGTGGGAATCAGGGAGAATGGATTGAAAAGTTCCATACCCTGAAGCACAACATCAGCGACAGAGTCAGCAACAACATTGGGATCATCCGGCGAGAAGCAAACCTGCCTCCATGGGTAGGATCCAAAGAATGTTCGCATTCCATCCCAGTCTGCTGACCTATAGTGCCATACGCGGCGACTGCCTGTAACTCGCGGCCGCAGCGAGTGAACGAGTGGCACTATACTCCTAATCAGGCAATGAGCACTAATGAGCAATTATTCGGAGTAAACACAATAAAAAGTATTTAAAAGACTAGGTCCCACATTAAGCTGTCATGTTTCATGTATTATAAGGTAGCTAGCTTATCTTTATGAAATACCAGATGAGGGTAGTTTGTACTTATGGCACAATGAGCACTAGGTTTTATTACACACAATTGTTTGCCGTAGTGGCCACACATAGGGATAAATATTTTTTTAATCGTTACAATACAAATAGTTGTAACATTTACCGTCTCATGTATTTTGGCATCGAGTCCCTGGATCTCCTGCTGGTTGGCCGTGCTCAGCAGGAAGTTATTCATCTGCGTCTTAAGTGTGTCGTCTACCTGCAAGCAGCGAGCGAGAAGGTGAGTACGTAAGGGGTGTGGGATGGAGTGTGGGGGTAGGGATGAGGGCGCACCTCGACGTCGATGTCGTAGCAGGCGGTCTGCTTGGTGTCGTGCGGCGGTTCGACGGCGATGACGTGGTTGATGACGATGGGGTCGGGCGGATGCAGGAGCGCGCCGAGTCGGCCCGGCACTTCAGCCAGCTTCATGCGCGCGGTGCCGAAGATCTGCTCGAGGTACTTGTCGCAGACCACGAACTCGCGCTCGTGTGGGTCCTGCAGGCGGTGCGTCTTGACGTACTGCCACAGGGCGTTGACGATGACGGGCCGCGTCTGCGTGTGCACGCCCAGCAGGCGCGCCAGACGTTGGTCCAGCTTGAACTGCAGCGGCTGGTAGTCCAGCAGCAGCAGGATCGTGCATCGCACGTTCTTGTAGCCCGGCCGCTTCACCTAGATGAACATTACAACACTCGTTAATACTAGCTCGTCTTGTTAACCGATAACTTATATGTAATAATGTTCCATCCTTTCATATGTTTTTTCTATTGCATTTTTCTTTTTACATAGTTATTTTCTCTAGTGTGGGACCATGTACCAGTAAACCCGTACATTTATAGTAGTTAACGAAATTAGCTTGCGTCCACGTATTTGTATTGCACTCACATTACATAAGTACTTACTTAACATACTTACTTTCTACATCATTTAGTAGCAATAAAATTATCAACCTATTCAAATGTAGGGGAAACTACCCCTACATGTGGAGTAGTTGCTATTCCACGAGATATCGTAACCAGTAATGTTTTTGGCTTTTGGATTGTTGATGTATAATACTTATTCTATGAGGTGGCGTCAAC
Organism: Tyria jacobaeae; assembly: GCA_947561695.1. Classification (NCBI taxonomy): domain Eukaryota; kingdom Metazoa; phylum Arthropoda; class Insecta; order Lepidoptera; family Erebidae; genus Tyria; species Tyria jacobaeae. The sequence continues at coordinate 121,510 of OX387217.1, forward strand.
CACCGTGTGCGGGTGGTGGTATGTCGGACTCGAATCGACTAAAACCACACGGTGTTTCGTCACATAGTCCTATTGCCGGGGTCTCAGGTGTACCCTTGATAGGTAATCCCTGTCCACCCCGGCAGACTTGGCCGCCTATTAAACAACAAACGATTCCGTTGTGGTGTAGCTTCATTATTCAAAGAGGCGCGCGCGGAACACGGCGCCGCCGTCTTCGGTTTTGGGGCTACTTCTGCTAGAGCTGCGGATAGCCCTATCCGTCGCCCTCAAGCCAGCGCTTATGGAGGCCAGAAATCAGCTTGCGCTGTCCGGCGTCTTTTGCGTGTTCTGCGGGATGGGAGAGCACTAGACCTCTCCCGTTCCCTTTCCACCACCTCCTTGGCGAGCATCACCTCTTCGCAAAACGAGGCAGCAGAACCCTACGCACTCTAGCTAGAGACCATGGACATAATCATAGTCTTCAACGAGAGGCTACCCACACCTATGGCCACCGCGAAATCCACAAGCTCCTGCATATTCGCAGGGCACTCCCTAGAGTGTGCAGTGCAGTCACACTCACACACACACACACACTGTGCACTCCAGCCAATCGTCCATAACGGGTCTTACCGCCACGATTGTAAATAATAAAATAATAAAATTGTAAACGAATTAATAATGATGCGCTTAAAGGAAACGAATACATCTATTATAGAACAAATACAGAATACATAATACAAACTTAAATAGAGACTACAAAGCCAACGCTTTAATCATGGAGAACAATAAAAGAAAACCAGACAGTATTAACTTAAAAATAAAAAAACTAATCAGACAAATAAAAACTTCAAAAGAGAATTGAAAGATTTGCTAACGCAACGAGATCAGACTATAAATCAAACTGAAATCAAACATAAAATTGTACTCTGTGGCTTATCCATATTATTATAGAGAACCTGAAAGCGTCTTGTAGATTTGTTCCACGACATCGCCAACGTAAACCTAGATAGGATGGGTAGAAGATTCGATAGGAACCACCCACTTGTCTTCAAACAGCTCAGTAAAAAAGCAGATATGTTTTAAACAGTAGCCAAAGTTTCCTGGGAGGGGGCCAGATCCGAGATGCATGCTGTTATAAGAAACAACCAACTCTACATAAATGAAATATGTATTAACGTAAAGGATAATAGCTATACGCAGCAACATTATATAAATCACCAAGAAAAGAACATAAGTTTTCGGAGAAAAAATTCGCTACCAGCGAGAAATTCCCAACAACTGCAAAACACAAACATGACACTGAGTCACAGAAACAGACTTAACCTGCCTAGCTCGCGACTAAACATGCACGCGACTAGTACATTGTAATGCCTATAGAAATATACTTATAAATACTTATAAAAATTTAAAATTTACTTTTTAAATGAATTTATTATTATTAAATACTGTTAAAAAATTAAAAAGATAGAATATAGGTACACCTGAATTTTGATTGCTTGTTTTATTTTTTGGTAAATTATTGCTGCAATAATTCAGAAGTTATATAGATAGAAGAATAGAAAGGCAGCCGCCTTTCTATTCTTCTCAATATTTTGGGTCAATATTTGGTCTATTATATCATGCTTTTGTAACAACATGTAATACATATGGAGCAATAAAAATTTAAATTGAAATACTAACAAAATATTTGTAGAGGAAAATTATCATCTTTATAAATATGTATCTATAAAAATAGACCTTGGTCAATATTTCGATTACAGAGTATATGTGTATAGTAGTGGCACCTGAAAGCCGTCGGTCTCTTGCGTGGTGAGCGTGCGATGCCACTCCACGAGGTGGTTGTCGGGCCCGTACAGTTCCTTGTCCAGCTCTATCACCAGCGACTTGAAGAACGACGAGAATTTGCGCTTCACCTGCAACACCTCCGCGCCCGTCACCGCACACACGTTATTAATACTTTCTCTTTTACTGTATACCAATCACTAAATACAATTATATCAAAACATTAATTATTCATTTACCAATGTGCCACTTTGTTTATTGAAAGCCCCCTATTATATAAGTATACTAAAATATCATTGCGTATTGCCGTAAGTGGCAATATTCTCAATGTCCTTTATTCTAGTCAAGGAGGTAACCAAACACTCTCCCCTGCCCTCAATCTATAAAACCGCGTTAATAAACATTGAAGATAGAAAAAGTATGTATATTACACTATTGTGGCAACCTCCACATGCAACCTAAACATACATCAACACCATCTAGTGAAGACATGCTGAACTATAGTAAGTACTCTTAACGTTGTGCGATTCTGAATCGCGATAATAAAGTTCTGATTAGGATATATACATCTTCCTAACATCAAGTGTGGGGCCGCGGTCCTCCTCCTGGACATGATCACCTCGCTTTATTGGCGGATCCCCCCCTTTGTATTGGAAGAATATAACACCCGTTCCTCTATAATATAATACATGGGTCTTTGTCCTTTTTTTCAGTAAAAACGGAGTATAAGTTATTACACTAATAAATAAATGGTTTTGCTACAAAACCAAAGTGAAGTACTGTCAACAGTGGGTAGGTACAGAGGTGGGACTTACTTTATTGGGGTCATTCTTGGTGTCGTCAAGCAGGCGCCCCTCCACGCGTAGCTCCCACGACGGCACGGCGTTATCGCCTTGACCTGCGCGCACACATCACCATCATATATAACTGTCGAACCATGCAACTTTACTTGGAAACAGACAGAATGTGTTTATACTAGTACATACGACTCTAAAATTTGTTATGTATATTAATGAAGCAGAGAGAAAGAAACAGCACCGTAACCTGATTGGTTGCCTACACATCGATTATTGTAAATATAGCATTAAAAATCTTATTGGTTAAACCACGTATTTTGAGGTGAACTGACTACGCTACCTAATAATGTTTAAAAACAAAAGTGTACATATAACTGGCACACTTTCAATGAAATACAAGTCGATTCCAACCATTCCCTGATGTTTCACTTCAATAGGTTCAAGTGCTAAACAGTCTCGCCGGCTAACATAGGCACCTTTCCCTGCTCCTAGTACTATCTACTTAGCTACGGTTCGACGGCTTATACAGCCTGGCCGGCTAAGTAGGTATCCTCACCTCGATCAGCTGGCACAGACAGTACTCTTAAAAACTTATCGGGTCAGCTACCCCAACAGCTGATCCCGAAAGATTCTTTGTTTAAATAAATAATCTTGGGAACTATTAGTCAGATTTGAATTATTATTATATATATATTTGGTATGGTAACAGTGAGCAGGTGTCACTGTGAGAACGGATATGAATTCATAAAGTGTAGTAAATTATATTATTATTTTTAAATATCAAATTTTTTTTCTGTGATTTATTAAAGGTTGTTTTTTTTTATATTAGCCTACCATAGTGACTCCACTTTGCCTGATGGAAAGCAAAAATCGGAGTCAGAGTGGTGGTCACCATCCTCATTGCGTGTCTAGTCAATGCAGCATGGTGACCCCCACTACGGCGGCCTGGTCAGATATTCTAGGTGCTGTGGCTGTTGTAGGTCCTCATGACGAGTACTGAATATGGGATTATACAGTTCCTGCGTTCACGCTGTTGGACGTAATAAGGGCAGGCAATCGAAGCATGACTTTATTCATTTTCAGACTTCAAGCAATTGCTACATAATATATGGTATTTCTATCTGTCTCACATCAGAAAATAAATTGTTCCTGTAAATTGTAGTACCCCTGCTACTTACTCTATGTATCTCTATGTATAGCTATGAGCATTCAATATATACCTGGGTAAAACGTGTTAGATATGAATATTCGCAGCTTTCTCTTCTGTTTCATAGGTCGTTTGAGCGCCTCCTGGATGTCAAGGCGCTTACGCATAATTGTGGCGTCCAGTTTCCGCTCGAAGGCGAGCAGGTCCATGTATGCCTGCGACTCGGGCACTAAGTCGCGAACCTTTAAAAAGTGCATATTTCTCTTAGAACTCATTCACGGGGTCGTTCCTAAAATCATAATTATTATGTCTTTTGAATCATTACAGAAAGTGTAGTTTTTGATTACAATGCATACAATTTTCTATGAAAATAGTGCAGTATAAATGGAAGGTAAAATTTAATTGAGAAGTTGAAAAATAAGGAACATACAAAAAAATAACCTTTTGCGGCAGTATCTTGTCAGCGAGGCGCTTCTTACGCTTGTTCGGGGGGCCGCCGGACGAGGAGTACGCGTCCGGGTTGTACAGCGGCTTGTGCTGGGGAGCCATTGGCGCGCGAGCGTCCGCCGCACGCTTGGCGGGCTGGGCGGGCGACGGCGCCGCGGGCGCAGGGCGCAGCGCCGCCTGCGCCGCGGGGCCCGCCGCCGCGCCACCGCCATACGCCGCACCGCCAGCCGCGCGCGCCCCGCCGCCTGCGCCCCCACCCACCGCGCCCACGGGCGGCGGAGTAAACCCGCTGCGGGCCTGATGACAACCAGAACCGACTCAAATGTTACTTCATTTCCCACACACCTTCCACGATTAACATCACGATTTTCACTAAAAGACAGGGTAACTAACATTTATGAACGTAAGTGTTTTTCTGTCAAGCTTATTCGTTTTTTATGCATATTATGTAAGAGTTATTATCAAACTGTAAAAGAACCAAACCGTTTAAAAGATGTATTATAGCCTATATTGCCAACAATAACAGTTTTGGTGACATTTCATAAGATAACTTTACTTTATTTTTACGCGTCGGCGTGTCTTTGACACATAGGCCTCTTCCAGCCTTTTTCCACTCTTCCCTTATTCTTGCAGTTCGCTGACATAGTGCTATTTGCTTAATTTCATCAGACCATCGTTTTCTCTGCCTTCCTCTTTTTCTTTTTCTTTGGAATCTAGGGGTCCATTCTGTTATGTCTTTTGTCCATTTATTTTTGTTTCGTTTAAAAGATTGTGAAATTGAAGAAGACTTAAATGTGGTCACAACAAGGAGTCCCTAGCCGTGCTGTTGCTAAAGACTAAGAGTTTATCAGGTATAGAAAGAATATGGTGGGGGAATAGAAAATATTAATAATATATAATATAGATAATTCAAATATTATTTAAAAACATCTAATGATACCTATATAAGAGTACATCAAACTATTTATATAAATACTTTGGCAATAGGAGGAATGACTGTTATATCACGGAAAAGTAAAATTAAAGATGACTGCAGTCCCAGTAAACTATTTGATAAAGGAGACAATATTATCTATGGAATCCCATTACTGTTTTATTACATTTACTGAGCTTCGTCTGATAAGAAAATGATTGACCGATTAGTACAAAAATCCAGAAAATCAAATGTCAACTCATTATGTTACAAAACTAAGCTACAGGTACCTGATCTGTGTTTTCACAACCACTTCAGTAAATATGGTTATTACTTTGTTTTGAGCGACATACATGCAATTATATACACTCCATTAGGGAATATATGATATAAGCTAAGATTTCAACAAACATGGATATTTCTTTCTCAGTTAAAAAGCAGGTGTTCAACAAAGGATTTGGAAATTTGTGCACCAATCTAGAGTAAGAATTAAAACCCAGAAATATGTATAATGGTCTCCAACAGATTAAAGAGAGAAAAGAAGTACCATTCCCTGATTAAGTGAAGGGAAGCTAATACACAATATATAATCCCTTTAAGCTAGATTTTCAAAGTACGAAAAAAAAAACTCCCAAAATAGCATCTCTATAAAACATATCCTAATAATAAAACATGCTAACTCACAACTTTTGGTTGTAAAGAAAAATATAGTCAGTAAAATTCCTTTTTTTTTCAATTAAACAATTTAGAAAATTATAATGCTTTTATACCATATTCTTTTAATTAAATGTTGCATATTTTATTTCTTATCATGCTTTTTTATTATTACCTACAAAACTTACAGTTGGGAGTTAACAATTAAGCTTATTTAGCAGATAATATGACATTATATTTAATAAGGAAAAGTTAAGACTTTGTCACTGAAACTGTTATCCCTATAAAACACACCATTTACACAGAATCTAGATTACAGGGTACTCACTTGACTTCCCTGTGAAAGCAATTAGGAGTGTCTTATAACGAAGGGCCACCAGTTAATAGACATAGATACTGCATAACTAGTTTACTACAGTTATTTCAACAGGCTTACCGTATTTTATTGTGGGAATATGATATAGCATCTATATCAAGGAAAAGTGCTATCAAAAACTATAAGAGTAATTTATAAACTACAAACTCTCTAAGGGTCTGCCTCCTCTGTCAGGGATATATTTAAGGGAGTTAAAAGTCTGACGATGCGTTGTCAGTAAATTTACGAAAGCATTATATATGTAAGAAAATAATTACATCTATCAACAAAAAAAAGTGAAATACACAAGTAAGTTACAAGAGATGGTAATAAATTTGTCCAATTGAATTTCAGATTAAAAAAGTCCAAACATCTTTTATGGGGTACTGCATTAAAAATTTTATGGGTTTGTTGGGGTTATTTTTAGGGTAAGTTGAGTTTATATGGCACCACTTATTTATAATGTTAAAAGAGACTATTACAAATGTTCCTTATCATAAGTTTTGTGCTACATTAAAGAATTGGCTAATAGCAGAATGCTTTTACTCCGTCAACGATTTTTTAATGAAGTACTCCTCTTAGTCATATCACTTCAGAAATGCATTAGTGTAATTAATGTATAATTCTTCAACTGTCATCAATTCAATGTTTTTATGTTAGTATGTTTTCATCAGATAAAATTATCTGTATAATATTTGCATGCTACCTAAATATAACCTAATGTGTCTTGTGCTTTTAATACTGTAAACTACCTACTGCAACCACATTTCTGCAAATAAATATTATTTTCTCTTTATTCTAGTTAATATACATATAAATTACATTTTTAAATATACAATATAAATATAAAATACATTTAAAAATATAGAAAATAGTAGACCACCGACACCGGGTACAGGGACCAAGACACCGGTTGTTAGGGCTCCAAAGATAGGAACCTCCTGACAATGCGGGCCGTGTCAAGGAGAACTGCCTTCTGCATCCGTCCCTTGATCCAACCATCTAACGAGAGCCTCTTAAGGTGCTGGTCGAGGCTCTTAGCTATTAATCCGTAAGCAGATATGATTATCGGAACAATGATCGCCGAATCGATATTCCACATATCGACAATCTCGTGAGACAAATCCAAATATTTTATTTGTTTATCTTTTTCAACTTTCACGAGATTATCGTCATGAGGAACAGCAATATCGACAATCATTGCGCGGCGCTCTAATCGGTCTATCACGACTATATCAGGCTTATTGGCAATTATAGTCCTGTCAGTGATGATAGATCGATCCCAATACAATGTAGCACGACCATTTTCGAGAACTGGGTCGGGCACATACCTGTAATATGGCACCTCTAAACTCACAAGATTGTATTTAAGGGCAAGTTGTTGATGTACTATTCTGGCCACTTGGTTATGTCTATGCAAATACTCACCGTTTGCAAGACGAGAACAACCAGAAATAATATGCCTGATAGATTCACCGGGACGGTGGCATGCCCGACATATGTCGACCATACCGTCTTTCAGAATAAATTTCCGATAGTTATTCGTCATAACAACTTCATCCATAATTGCAAAGACAAAACCTTCAGTTTCTCCAAAAAGATCACCACACCGTAGCCAGAATGTAGAAGCTCTTACGTCTACATCAGGCCCATTTAGGGCCCGATAGAACCGACCATGGAGCTCTTTGCCCTTCCATACCTCCGTGCGATCATTAGTACTGAGTACTACAGGTTTGCGCCAGTTCTCTTTAGCCAGACCGAGCGGAGTAAGTCCTTTGTCCACTGCTACAACATAACGATGCACTTCTACATCGGTATGAAGAAAATATTCTCTGAGGTTGTATATCTCGCGATTTTGTAGGGTCTGAATGTTTAAAAGACCACGACCTCCAAACTTTCGCGGGATATACAATCTCATTACCGATGACCGCGGATGGTGCATTCGAAATGCAGTCATCAGTGTTCGAACTCGCCTATCAATAGCATCTAGTTCAATCTGAGTCCATCTGAGCATACCAAAGGAATACGTGAGAACTGGTGTAACCCAACTATTGCAGGCGCGTATCTTGTTAGCGCCCGACAAAAGACTTTTAAGTACTTTTTTCAAGCGGCCAAAAAATCGGTCCCGCAATGCCTGTTTCACACTAGACTCAGGTATTCCCAATGACTGTGATATACTTGTAGGTTTCAGCAGCAGAAAGAGATCTAAGTTTAGTTGAATCTGAAAGTTCAACTCCTTCAGATTCTACTACTACGCCTTTCTTTACGTGCATGACTGCACACTTGTCTACACCAAATTCCAGCTTGATAGAGTTACTAAAGTTTTCAGTCACCTTTAGTAACGCTGTCAGTTGTAATTTACTGGGGGCAAATAGTTTCAAATCATCCATATATAGAAAGTGAGATATAACTTGATCATCTTTCCGCAACTTAAAACCTAGCCCTGAACTCTAATAGAGTGCTGAGAGGATTTAAAGCTAGACAGAACCACAAGGGACTCAGACTATCCCCTTGAAATATGCCGCGCTCGATCTCTAATGGTACATCGTTAGCTATAATCTGCCGACATCCTGGATAACGAGGAACCGTTCTCCATTGGCCCATACATGACTTCAAGAAAGTGCATAGAGTTGTATCAATTTTATACAAGTCCAGCACCCTCAAAAGCCATGTATGTGGAACCGAGTCATAGGCCTTCTTGTAATCTATCCAACATGTCTCCAGATTCTTGCGATTACGACGCACTTGTTGGCTAATGGCCATATCCATGATAAGGAGCTCTTTGGTGCCACGAGTCCCACTCCTACATCCATTCTGAAAAACAGAAATGATCGAATTTTTATTTAAATGATATGTAATTTTTACTCTCAGAATAGATGTAAGAAGCTTATAGACAGTTGGTAAACATGTTATTGGTCTATAATTCTTAGGATCCATGGTACCACCAGATTTGTAGAGTAAGTGGGTTACACCAGTGGCCATAAATTGGGGTAATGAACCTAAATCTAGAGCTGCTTGGAACTGAGATGCCAAACGAGCATGTGAGCTACGGAACCATTTAAGCCAAAAGTTGTGCAGTCCGTCTGCATCAGGTGATTTCCAATTTGATAATGAACGAACTGCACATGTGCACCCACGTCCTCAGTGGTTATGGTTATAGGTTCCATTTGTTGTATTGTCTCACACGATCGTCTGACATCTTGCATCCAGTCAGCTTCTGTATGGGTGACAAGTATGGACCAGATGTTACGCCAAAATGTACTTGTAGCATCAGCATCTGGCAAATACCCATCACTCACACGTGGATCAGGTTGTTCCCATAATATATATATTCCCATATTATTATTATTATGTATTATTATTATTATGAAATTCTATAAAATGTCTATAAACATTCTTCATTGAAATCGGAAAGCATTCTATAGATTTGATGATTAGCTCATAGAGCTCATAGAGATTAGCACAATGCTCTTCATGCTCAGTACAACTGCTGGCAGGCGGGAGGGTGACATCAATCACTGCACGCAGCTCACATCTCTCCTCTCCGCCATGCATCGTCCGTGCACAGCTCACACCTCCACTTCCATTGCGCCATATACATATCTCCGCACAGCGATCTCCACTGAGCCAGCTGAGCGGAGAGGAGATGTCTTAATAACGCAATTCTATTAGTTGTTGAAAAACATCTCCTCTTCACTTGTCTCATCTCCGCTTTGGTGGAGTCCCAGCCTTAGATCAACACTATAAATAGTTAATTACTGTTACTGTTAATTCTGCTTCTACTGGAGTTTTATTCATTAGTTTTTTTTATCTGATGTTTGATTGTTGATATTTTTATAATTATTGACACTTTATTCATTAAATAAGTTTAGTGCTGGCTATATGATATTTCAAAAATATTTTTTTTTAATACTTCTACGTGATATTATGTATTGTAAAGATAAATAAAAGGCCCTTTTGACTTTTGTTATTGTATTATATATAATGAATAAAACCATATAACCAAGTAAGTACTGATAGAAATTTAAAAAAAACTAAACACAACTAACTTTAAAGAAATAAATGTGTAGTTTTTTATAAACCACAACAGTGAGTGTAGTAAAAAAAAAAACATGAAAAGCTTAAAATGTTTTGTTAACAAATTTATTGCACTTTAAGTTATCCAACAGATCACTGTTATTAAGTTGTAGCTCAGACATATTTTCATATTGATTTTCATCAAATCAACAACATACCCAACCAAAATCTAAACATATTAAAATCAATAATTATTTACCAATATTTTTAAAGACAAATTTACGAAAAACTTGTTTGCATTTAATACTTATATATATATTGTATATTTATATATCAATTAACTTTTGAATTACTGGACTGGAAATATATGATAAATAGTTTCTCTTGACATTTTCTTACTATTTTCATCATTCATAAAATAATTTAGTATTTTCATTTCTTCTCATAATCAATATAATTTTAAGAGACCAAAACTAAATGAAAAAGACACTTAAAACATATCTTATTTTACTCAAATGTAATATACCTAATATTTGTCAAATTATGAAACTGGATACGGAACTGGAACGATAATGGAGTTCTGTGTAGAGCAGCTGTTTTCGGAAAAACTCATTACATGACTGAGGATGAATTAAAGGGAAAGAGGAGCTACAATAAGTGGCTCCTATACTATCCAATTAAAAATATAAAACTATAACGGAAAATAGCAATCCAGTACATGCATTCACTTGTTTTAAACCATTGCATATCTTGCAGATTACAATTTAAATTTAATTTCTGATCATCTGTTGTATTATAAATGTTATTTAGTAATGATACAACATAAGATGATAAAGTATCATAAAGGACACTTGACATTTGTTTACAAATGCATAAAATATAACACCAATAGATTCAAGTAGTACTAAGAACAACATATGTGACCAATTTATGGGACACTTCAAAAGTTATGCAAAATTAAGAAATCTTACAGGGAAATTGGGTCCTGGGTACGGTCTAGGCGGCATAGGCGAGCCCTGAGGCGGTGCCGGCCCAGGGTACCGCTGCTGCGGCTGCATGGCGCCCGGTGGAGGCGCGGGGCTTGGCCCACTAGGAGGAAAACTGCGCTGCGCCATGTTGTCACGGATTTTTGTTAGACTTAAATAGTTAGTAATACATCACTTTATCTTATTTTTACTAGATTAATACGATAAATTAACGCGAAAATGCAGTCTATTACCACAATAATGTCAAAATAAGTAATAGACTGTTAAATGACGCGACGCGAGCAGTGTTGCCAATATTTTTTTTCACCAAAATAGTAATGTTTATTGTCATTTCAGAAAAGCAATTAGTGTCCTAGTGAACCCTTTGTATGAGATTTATTCATTTAAAACAGTGCACCTTTACCATCATATATATTTTATTTTGTCAATAATAAACTGAGTGAATTATACAGTGTGCAATTGTTACGTGTTCCATACTCGTTCATTGTAACATAAATAAAAGTTCTCTCTTCCTATTTTCAAGTTAAATAGTTAAATTCATAATAACTAACCGGACTAATTCCGTTTCTTAATTCAAAATGAACTTTTTCAGAAGTAGATACACAAAGCCAATGTCCAGTTTTAATATCTGTGCTGAATTTATTCTTATATTTTTTTTTATGGTATAGGCGGACAAACGAACAGACGGGTTAGAACATACATAGTCGCACATTATATTATTTACACAATAGTATTTAGTTAAATTAAATCAATTAATCATATCTTTTACAAGAAACCGCTTTCTATTTGACACAGTAATTATTGCTGGTACTACTTGTAATTTTGGCCACTGTACTCGACGATCCTAAGAGATGGCGTTAGCAGTATTCAAATGGAGAACACATGTCGCATCTGATTGGTCGCGGGGCAGTTGAGACGATTTTTGAGTAGTTCGAGAGACATTATTACATTTCTGTGTGAAAAGAAAAAGTATTCTTTCGCTACCGAAGTCAGTTATATTCCCCGTGAAAGAAGCCGACTTTTGTCAGTCCAATAGCCTTGTGCTGGACACGCGATAATATACTCTTTACGAGGTGTTTGTTTGCTTCGGTTGTTTAATAGTGACCATGTATCGGTGTGGTCGCGACCTGGTCATTTCACTAAGAGATCGTGCAAGTTAGCCGCTTCTGCCTTCTGTAGAAAACGGGACTTGGTCGGTGTTGCAGGTCCGTGCTGGAATGAGTGCAGTTTATTTCACTCCCTTGTACGTTATATTTTTGGTTGAGCAATCACGCCCCGGTAGCATTAATTACTTACACGCCCTACCGTGAATTCTTGCCGCCATTTTATAACGTCCACAGATTTACGTAAGTTTGGTAAACTCTGTGTTTAAAATAGACGAGAACTATATAATTATTGAGAGATACTCAGGTATTCATTTTATAATAAATGGTTATAATTGGTGAATTACGTATTAATTGGTAAAAACTTACCATTATATTCCATTTACTTGAACCTGTCGCTCAGCTGTAGTATTTTACGCTTAAGATTAACTTTCATTTTTTTACGGTAACTGTTACATATAATTATTCGTTATAGTTATAATATTATTTTAAATATGGCTATGTTGGCTATGTGGAATGTGATGATACCTTTATTAGGAAATACTCCGCTTCCATATCAGATGTAGTAGAATTCGTCAGTGGTAGAGCCATGCTTAGGCACGAATGGGCCAGCTCGACCGGTGCGATACCACGGCCTCACAGAAAACCGGTTGTGAAGTAACGCTTGCGTTGCATTTCCCCGAATTGAGTGAGGTTTCCGGAGGCCCAATTCCTCCTCCCCCCTTTTCTCTCCCATATCTCCTTTCTCCTTTTTTCCATCTCCTCATCCCTCCTCTCTTCTTTCCGCTCCCCATCCCTCATCACCCTCAAAGGCGGGCAGCGTACTTGCGACTCTTGAGTTGCAAGTGTCCATGGACGGCGGTGTCACTTACCATCAGGTGACCCGTCTGTTCGTCTGTCCCCCTATAGTATAAAAAAAAAAAAAAAAAAAAAAAAAAATTAGGCATAATAGATCTAACTGATTTTATATTCTTTCAATGCGCTTTGAGAAAAATGTCTTTTATCGCCAGTGAATCTGTTCATAATAATACAAATACTCGTGATGTGCGTTATGCGCCCGCTAAAGCTACCGCGCTTTATTGTTTATGGGGTGGTGACCACAGAAATTTTTACGATTGCGCTCAGTTTAAGCGATAGCTTAGCAGTGCTGCGATAGCAGTTTAAGCGATATAAAATATGCGAGATGCAAAGGCTAGATATGAATTCATTAAATAAAATCACGGTTGTATTGATTGTTTAAGTAATTTACATAAATTTCCGAATTATAAACGTACATCAATTTGTTTTTGTAATAAAAGGCACTAAATTCTTGCCTTTGGGTTATGCGCATAAGCGTGTGGCAATGTCAGATACCACCGGTACATACTCGCAGCAGCACTCTCCTCGCTTGTCGGCTCTTGCGCCTGCGCCTTTTACACCTCGCTCACACTTTGTCGTGCGTCTGATCGTCTTCGCTTGCTGAACCCGCTACACAAACACAATCTTATACTTCTTGTTATCAGGGTAATATACTTTACCGCTCAAGTACACGCACGCCCTGAAGGTAGCATCGGTATTAAATCTGTTGTTAGGTGTATGGGGTTGATTTATTTGTCTTGATGGCCACGTTGAATAATAAGCGGGTTGACAAACTATTCAATATTTATTCTTCAAATATCATCCTTATAAATAAGTGATCACAAATGACCTCGTTATTTTATGTCTCCACGACAGTCACCAAAAATTCCTCTCTTATTCACGCGGCACTCAGGGCTCGTTCAGAAATCGACGCCGCCACATCACCCCCCTAACGGAGAGGCGCAAATCAATCAAAGATCGAAAGGATGAGCAAATCTGACTGTTCTGCCGGATCTTGCTGTATGTTTAGGTGGTGGTAGTTAGGTAGGTGAGTATGCTGTGTGTGGTGAGATGGTTGTGTCGGTGGAGTGTCAGTTAATGTCAGTATAGTAAGAGTTGGAGTGATACGAGTATCCGGGGTGTTTACGAGAGCATGAGGGTATATTTGAGTGTCTACATATGCAGGTTTTATGCGATTAACACTTACGACTACTTCTTTGTTCCCAATAATGACAGTGAAAGTTATTGGTACGATTAACTACTTTGTAAGGACCTGAATACGGAGATTCCAAAGGGAGCTTCACGTGATCCGCTCGCAAGAATACGTGTGAAGCGGTACCGAGATCCTTGAACAGGAAGATATCTTTCCGATCGTGACGTGAAGCAGCGACAGGCTTCAAATCTGACATCGCTGCTCTCAGTTGCGAGACGAAATCTGAAGGCTCGGTTTGTATTGTTACTGAGGGAACAACCATCTCTCCAGGAAGATGTAGTAGTTCCCCGTATACTAGTTCCGCTGGCGAAGCTTTCAAATCTCTTTAAGAGCTGAACGTAAGCCAAGCAGTACAATAGGTAAGGCTTTTATCCAGGATTCATCACGGCACATTAACGCCGCTTTAAGATGTCTATGGAAGCGTTCTACCATACCGTTGGCACAAGGGTGGTAGCTAGTTGTTCTTAGCTTTTTCGTACCCAAGAATACCATAAGTCTACGGAACAGGTCGGATTCAAATTGTCGGCCCTGATCTGTAGTTATGAAAAACGGTACTCCGTAACTTGAGATCCACCCGTGCATCAAGGTATCAGCCGCCGCGGTGATACCACGCATTAGCCATGGCTTCAGGCCAAGGTGTTAACCTGTCTACTGCTGTCAAGAGGTAACGATAGCCTTCACAGACAGGCAGTGGACCCACAATGTCGATATGGATGTGCCTGAAACGACCTGATGGAGTGCCGAAACTGCCAAGAGGAGAGACCGTGTGTCTTGTGACTTTATTACGTTGGCACGCAAGGCAAGATTTAGCCCAATCGCGGACATCTTTTCAAATGGAAGGCCACAAATGTTTGTTAGATGATGGATCACAGAATAATTTAATTAAATCAATTTGTTCTCGCTTATTATTGGGTATGTTTACTTGAAATACATTATATACGCGCTAGTGGTAGAACAATAATTCCGTAATGCATACGGAATTATTGTTTGCAAAATTTATCGATTGCGATCGGGACTTACGATATGTGTTCAAAAAATAACGAGAATTTTCATAGCAGACTCACCATATGCCTTTGTTAACATTTTACAAACTTCACTACACTTTATTTCATTTTTTACGCAAAATTGAATACAATTCTTTGATCCATTCACAAACGAAAATCGCCGAGCTCGAAAAAGGCTCGGCTGGCACTTAAAAAGTAAGCAATGAATATTGCTGAAAATTTTATCGTACTTCAGTTTAATGTGTACCAACATAATAAAAATAAATTTATACAGGCGGACTCTCCAAACCCGCGAAATTTAAAAATTCTCGTTACTTTTTGAACACACCTCGTACATTTTGGCAATCTCCCGCTCGCTGACTTAAGCTGTAATATAGCGGGACAAATAGATATATTGTTAGGCGCCCAGCTATTTCTTTACATACTTAGGAAGTATGGTTGAATGTATCCGCGAGCACCCTGCGCTTTCGTGTAAAAGTTCTGGGAACTTGAGGAAGTACCCATGAAACGCCTGTTGTCGCCAGAGGAGGCAGAATACGAGAATATTTTTACGTCTGCTGTAACCCGTGATGACGTACGAGTAGGTTGTTATACCGTTACGTTTCCGTTTTGTAAAAAACCCTTCAGTGTGTGGTAACTCCCACGCAGCCGCTTATCGCTGCTTTGTTTCGCTAGAGCGTAAGCTTCGTCAGACACCAATAGTGCGCAACAACTATAACAAAGTTATATGGACAACGGCTACCTCAGCCTCGTCAAGGAACCTGAGCTGTCTTCCGACCAGCGTAAATACCTACGCATTCGATTTAGATTTAACGAATCTGAGAATATTCGCACTTATGCCTTTACTAGGCAACCTTTTGGTATCAAGTCTGGCCCTTACATAACTATCAGCTGGCTACTGATATGAGTCCTCACTACCCCGACGCCGCGAAAGTGGCAGAGACATGCCTATATAAGGATGATCTGGTTATTTCGGTACCAAATTAGGATACTGGTACGGAGTCAGCTTACAACTTGATTAAGTTTTTTAAATTCTCAAATGGCTTAGGTCTCTCGTGGGAACCATGTGAAGAAATTTTTCACTTCATATACACATACTCTCAATGGTTGCACGACTATTTGATGCCTGTAATACTATGTAGATCGTTTTACGTTTCTCAGTGACACACACACCAAAACATTAAGATCCTCGGCATCATTGGAACTGGCAGTACCTCCACATTCAACCAGGTACTATCTTTTAGTGTACAGGCTGTGCGCCTGTGGAATAACTTACCTTACACATTAGACGTGCCCAATCGCTGGCTACATTTAAGAATATGGTTAAAGACTATTACTTGGCTTGCTAGTATATTTTTTGTTTATATCTCATTTATACTTTTTGTCTAACTGCTGCATTATCGATCTAATAAACCCATGGTATATAATATATGTGTACGTATATGTATTTTTATATGTATAGTTTTTCTGTCCATCCTAAGGTTGCCTGGCAGAAATTGCATTTAGCGATAAAGACGCCCATTGTACATTTCTATTTTGCATAAGTACTGTAAATTTTTGTTTTCAGGTGTACAATAAAGTATATTCTATTCTATTCTATTCTATTCTAGATCAGGGGTTCCCAAACTTATTTTGTCTACTGCTTACTTTGAGAATAAATTATTTTTTAGCACCCCTATTTTACCCCTACTTTTAAACCACTAGAACTTCAAATTAAATTAATGATTATGAGCTTTATTAGCGGAGATTAAACATTCATTCTAGACAAGATTTTTGCTATAACCCGCAAGAGTTAACTTGATACTTGAGCGCAGTAGGTAGTACACAAGCTCACGCTCACGATCAGCTCTACAACACGGAGCCCAGGTCTCAAGTTAACTTTGACGGACTACACCTGCCAATGAGAATGATTATTGAAACGCAACTTTATAGTATTCAGACAGAGTATCTTTTATTCAAAATAAAACAAACATAATCGATTCTAATATAAAAACTAATGTGAAAGATGAATCTGATCCTGGTATAAAGTTTGTTGATATCAGGTTCCAATTTATTCAGCAACAGCTGCTAGTCACCATGTTCGGTAACATACAAACGATTTCTCTTTTTAGTAAGCAGCTTTGCCACAGCACTAAATCCACGTTCACATAAATATGACAATGGGAATGCTATCAAGAAACGTTGAACGATTGACCACAATCCAGGGTACAATTGCGGGATCGGTTTTTGTAGCCAAAATTCTTGGTAGCCATTTTGGAACTTCATTTTTATTTCCTCTTTCGTGGTCAATTCTATAAGTTGAGGTGATATTGCTGTGTTGACATCTGAAAACGGATCAAACACCCAGTCTGGCATTTCCAAGTTCAAAATGTCTTGGTATCGTTCGGTGAAGTCAATGTTGAGGTTTTCCAAATGTTGGCAGTAGGGAAACAAGTCGTCGTTACTGCAGAATACTTATAAAGTCTGCCCATATTTTTTTTGTCATTTTTTGTTTTGATTAAATTTAGTTCATTCCGTTGCAGTTGGAAATTCATGTCGTTGAACAATTTATATAGGTCTCGCATGTAAGCTATATCATCTTTAGTTTCCAAGAACTCTATCACAGAGTCAAACAGGTTGTAAAATGGAGTCAGACAATTGCAAAAAATAATCTATCATTCAAAGAGCTGTTACGGATTTTATTAACTGCTTTGATTTTACATTGCTATGATTGAATTAGACGTTCCCCTAAATTTCTTGTCATAGCTGGAGCGCCATCCGTAGCAACTGATATAAATGTATTTTTCCAGAAAATCTCAGGAAAACTTGGAAGCTAAACATTTTTATCACATTGCTGGAGCTATTAATCCAAGTGATTGCCTTTCACGAGATATGCTACCAGCGCATCAAGCCATGATTTGTGGTGGAATGGTCTTTCCTGGTTTCGTAACACACCTGTGTACGTTAGCACAACATTTCTCTTCTTATGAGAAGTTGCTACGTGTCGTCACACATGTATTGAAATTCCCACTACCGAAAGCTCAGTTTGTGGCAGGGTTGACAAGCGCTGAGATAGCGATATTTCTCTCTACTATACTATACAAAGACTAGATCTATGATCTAGATCAATGCTTCCTTTTTAAGTTAAGCATCCGGTTCTTCTCCCCAAACGCGATCACATGGTTGATTTAATAATACACCATTTTCATGTTGTCAAGTGTCACACCGGACCGGGACTTCATCTCAATTATACGACAACACTACTGGATGTTAGATGCTAGAACTGTCATGAGGTCCAAGTTGCGGAAGTGCAACATTTGTTTTATGTTAAATGTAAGCCAACGCAACCTGCGCCTATAATGGCTGATCTCTCTAATTATCGTGTTTAAGAAGCCAAGGCTTTTGGTCACACTGGTCTTGATTATGCTGGCCCAGTAAGGACAATCCTATCTAACCGCACATAAGGCACATATCGTTATTTTTGTTCGCGTGGTCACACCTAGTCTGCACATATTGAAGTAAGAAGTGATTCAACTACTGATAACTTTCTAGCCGCTTTTAAACGCATTATTTCACGCCGTGGACCAGTTTCGTGTATCTATTCCGATAATAACTTTCGTAGGTGCTAAGGCAAAGTTAGATGAGCAGTACAGTTTCTTATTCAACTCTAGTTTCAGAACCACACTGCTAAATGAGCTTCTGTCTCGACGTATAGAGTGGAAGAGGTAGGTCTCCGTTTTCGGTGGGCTGTGACAATGGCATGAAAACGAATTTATACAATACAATACAATATTCTTTATTGTAGACCACAGAAATAAAAATACAATATAAAACAAACAATATACGAGCAACTGGTACAATCGGCGGGCTTATCGCTAGCTGCGATCTCTTCCAGACAAAGGGACAAGTGCAATGGATTAGTACGTAGGGCAGTGTGTAGATGTACAAATGAAGAAGTACAGAAGAAGGTTACTCCAATACTATATTAAGAAATGTGTTGACATGTTTATATACATGCACTAAATATACATACCACTACATATACCAATATATAAAACAACTTGCGACCCTCAAGGTGCTCACCATGCACCCCATGGCGGAGCGCCTATAAATATCTATAAATCTATACATAATCGCACCATAATATACATACATATATATTTCGTTATATTAAATTAATTCATCATACCTTTTACAATAAACCGCTTTCTATTACACAAATGCAATTATTGCTGGTAGGTTCTGGTAGGCTCTGTAATTTCGCCACTGTACTCGACGATCCTAAGAGATGGCGCTAGCAGTATTCAAATGGAGAACACAGGTTCCATCTGATTGGCCGCGGTGCAGTTGAGACGACTTTTGACTCATTCGAGAGACATTATTATTAGGTTGGCAACTAATAAACCCGCCATCTTTGTACTCAAATTTAATAAATTTCTTAAGTATACAAAATCAAATTATTTGTCAATTATATAAGCACCGTCATTTTCTATCAACTGTCGCCAACGCGATGGCAGAGACATAATGCCTTCAAAAAAAGGTGGTAAGGTCGCTTTTAAGCTGGTCTTCATTTTAATTTTTTTTTTATCTGCTAAGTAGTGGGCTAGAGTACGAAACAGATGACAATCTGTGGGCAAAATGTCTGGAGAGTACGGTGGGTGAGGAAGGACAGCCCAGCCAAGCGAAAGTAATTCGGTCGAGCATTATCGTGCAAAAATTATACTTTATATTGATTTTTCGGTAATCTCGCTGCTACTTTATCCAGTTGGTCACAATAAATATTGGCCGTGATTGTAGTGTTAGATGGCAACAGCTCCCAGTATATAATTCTGTTTATTCCCCTCCACACACTTAAAGAACTTTTTAATTCGTGTTAGATTTTGGCGTCGGTACTCCTGCTTCTCCAGGTCCAAGCCACTGGCGCTTACGCGAAAAATTTATGTACATAACCCACTTTTCATCTCCCGTAATTACATCCCTCAGCCACTCATTGGTACGATGATAACTAAGTAGTTCCTTGCACACGTTAGCTCTCTTCTGAAGTTGAAACGGCGTCAACTCATGTGGCAACCAAACTGAATATTTCCAGGTCTTTTCTAAAGCGTGGAGTTGTTTTTCTAGTGCAGTATGAGCACACTGAAGCTGCTCTGCCAGACAACGTGAAGTGAACCTGGGATCCATTTCTATGAGTCTTTTTAACTCATCTACATCTATTGTAGGAGATCGTCCTGGATGAGGTTCATCAGATAGGTCATAATTGCCATCCTTAAATCTTCTGAACCAATGTTTGGTGGTATCGTAAAAGAGCACGCTTTACCCATCGTTGCACATATATTGCGCACTGCTTCAGTCGCTTTTCGATCTAAGCGAAATTTGTGAAATAAAAGCAGCCGAAATTCTCTACGAGAAATATCCATAATTTACTGTAGTTTTACTATTCGAAATCCAGTTGTCAACTGATCTGACAAACAACTCTTGCTTTATTTATATACTACTCCAAGAAATTGGGGATAGTTCTATAACGTTTAGAAACTGATCGAAAAAGTGGCGGGTTTATTAGTTGCCGACCGAATACATCGCCGTGTGAAAAGAACCGCTAACGAAGTCAGTTATATTCTATTAAAATAGCGTGTAGTGCTGGACTTCTTCTTCTGGCTTCGGTTGTTTAATAGTGACCGACCGGTCTTGAACTGCGCCTTTCATGGTCATGCACGATAGCCGCTTCTGCCTTCTGAAGGAAACGGGACTTGGTCGGTGTTGGAGGTCAGTGCTGGCATGATTGTTTTTAAACAATCATGCCAGCACAGAAGCGGTTTATTTCACTCCCTTTTTCGATATATTTTTGGTTGAGCAATTACACCCCGGTGGGGCTATTTACACGCCTTATCACGGATCACCTGATTATAAGTGGCTACCGACGCCCATTAACACTTGCAACTCAAGAGTCACAAGAGTGCTGCTCCTTTAGGGTAGGGGCAACTGAGGATCGGAAGTGAAAGAGGAAAGGAGGTTGTGCCTCCGGCAACCTCCCTCACTCGGTAACATAATGCAAGCATTGTTTAATAGCCGGTTTTCTGTGACGCCGTGGTAAACTCCGGTCGAGCCGGCCTAAACGTGCCGAATCATGGCTCTCCCACGTAAAGTATATAAAATATATTATATTTAGTACTGATTTAGATACCAGTAAATTTTCATTATTCATTTTCATTGGGAATTACTGTACCAATTATTGTTAAATGAAATGTAGTACCAATATTTTAAACTTCAAATAATTTTTGGACTGCTCTGGCAATATCAGTTATGCATGGTTTTTTTTTTTTTATACTATAGGGGGACAGACGAACAGACGGGTCACCTGATGGTAAGTGACACCTCCGTCCATGGACACTTGCAACTCAAGAGTCGCAAGTGCGCTGCTCACCTTTGAGGGTGATGAGGGATGGGGGATGCAGGGAGCGGAAAGAAGAGAGGAGGGATGAGGAGATGGGATAGAGGAAAAAGGAGATGAGGGGAGAGAAAAGGGGGGAGGGGGAAGTGGGCCTCCGGAAACCTCACTCAATTCGGGGAAATGCAACACAAGCGTTACTTCACAACCGGTTTTCTGTGAGGCCGTGGTATCGCACCGGTCGAGCCGGCCCATTCGTGCCTAAGCATGGCTCTACCACTACTAAAGGTAGGTGTTAAGTCAAATCAATGTCTTTTTACTAAACGTAAAAACGATGCTGTTTTTAGTTTGAAATTATCTGTATTATATATATGTATGTATATTGACTCATTGGATGGATATTATAGTACATGACGTTACTACGTAACGTTTTATTTTAAACGTTAAACAAAAACCGGTCAAGTGTGTATCGCAAGGATTCCGTTTATCCTAGAAGATTTCTTACACATAGGTTCGGTTAAATATTTAATTTTGTATAGATAGTATTATCTGTTTTTAGAAATTAATATTTCTTAAAACATTGACCTGTCTACTGATGACTTACAGTACACGATTTACAGTGCTGGCCTATTGGTTAAGTGGTTAGTGATCCTGACTGCTGAGCTAAAGATCGTGGTTACGATTCCCATACTGGACGAAAAATTGTGTTGCAGAACTAAAACAATTTGTGGATCTGTGTATGGTATACACTTAAACTAAAAATAAAGCATTGTAAGACGCATTTAAATTGCCTAACACCGTCGAAATAATTTATTTTGAATATATATTTATTTTAATTATGTTTCTTTGTTTTAACGTAACAATCACTGGATATCTGTTAGATTGTTTTTTTTTGTTGATTTGTTGTTGAATAACATGGGTTTTAAAACGGCTAGTAACTTTCTTCTTTATCTTAATGCTCAAATTTCTGGATAAGAGATGTATCTATACTGTGTACAATTAAAATACAGACTAAAGAAAACAACTATAGTGAATATATACAATTAAAAACAAGTACGATTAAAGAAGTATTCCTTTTACATCCGACTTCAAAAAAGTAGTAGGTTCACAATTCGACTGTATTTTTTTGTTTGTTACCTCAACACTTTCGACTGGGTGAACCGATTTTACTGTTTTTTTTTACTTAAAAGCTGCTGCTTCCCGTCTGGTCTCATTTCAATTTGGTCCAGTTCTGACAGTGGCATCCGTGAGAAAACCATATAAGTCTTAAATTTTATGATAGACGCATTGAAGTCGTCTGTCTACTTTTGTTAAATCAATAAAATATTATATTCATAACAAACAACATAAGCGAGTCACACCGTGAAGATTCTATAGATCTAAAGTGTGGTACTAAATTCTGTGGATTACATAATCGCTCAATAGATGGCGCCACCATGTGCCATACTGTAACGTTAATGTGAAACATCTATGTCATTTCTTTCGTATGTTTCAATTATATTAACCCGTGTTAAACGTCTGAGTTAAAGAAATATAATAACACTAGGATTAAAATAAGTAATATCTAGAGGCTCGTAACAATCTGTAGTGTGTTACAATTATGCAGTTATGCGTACATTTATTAAATCGTAATTGGAAAGCAATTTCTTTAAAATAATTGGTTACCTTTTAACTTGCAAGAAACGAGTATTAAATCATTGCTGTAACACTAAGTGAAAGGTTCAAACAGAACTTCATAATCGTTCAAGTTTTACAAGTCAAATAATAAAACCAGTAAGAAAGAAAATACATATTTTATGTCCAATAACAATGAATACAAACATATATTGAAAGTAAAGATTTTTTCATAGTAATACTTACGTATGTGTACAATTGTTACTTAAAATAGAGCTGATTTATATTTATAATACTTCAATCTATGTATTATAACTTTTTAAGAAGGATTTTTTGAATTTATATAAACAATCAAAATTATGTATGCGAAAGTGGCAGCGCTTTATAGTCCGATAAATCAATATTATTGCGTCGTTATAAACTATTTACAACACAGTCACGGTAATTTAGTAAACAGTCTCAGTTTAACATCGTTCTCGGTATACATATGTCTAACTCCAGAAGTCTGAGAGTGAGTTATAGATGTTTTGAATGAACAGCAGCATCTAAGCCCAGCCCGGCGGGCTAATACTTCAGTTGCGATCTGAAAAGATTCTGTGTGTTTGACGAAGACAATGCAACTAGTACTTCGTCTTTCGATGCATATTGTCTCTATTTTTCTAGAAGAAGAGTGAGGGAAGTAATGGTTTAATATCTCAGAACACAGATCTCTTATTCGAATTAATTTTAAATGTCTGGTTTCCTTTCGTTCTACACATATATGTATATTATATCGATAAACTATCTCTGCATTCTCTGTCGCTTGTATTATGGGGAGTGTTCAGAGGAATTGTTCAGACTTATATCGGCCGCAGGTGTCCGCCATCGTCCTACGCCACAAACTTTCCATCCCCATCGGCTGGATAATTGGCACTCTACCACTGTCCGCACTCGCGAAACCAGTCTGTGATACGGTCTTCAAACCTTAATCAAAAGAGCGTACTACTACCTGAAAGGCCGGCAACGCACTTGTGACTCTTTAGTTGCGGTTGTCCAAGGGCGGTGGTAGTCACTTACCAACAGGTGATCCGAATCGTTTCCTCCCTATTCCTTAAAAAAAATTAAACTCTACATACTCTTCAGAATTTGAATTTGACACCAAAGGGTAAGCATGCTATGAATTCCTCCAGGTATCCCGCTTTGACTGTAGCTCCTACAACACAGCAATTAATTTCCATTTCTAAGATTGGATAGCAAGCAGTAGTGTCTAACACTTTTTTGGATATAGTAGAGACCAAGAATCTTTGGAGCGATCTTCTATGCATCCTGGGACTGCTTCGTTCAAGAGTGGTCGCCATGACGAGGACTGTGATTGCACTTCTTGGTAGCAGTGTCTAGGATTTGGCGCCAGCTGTTGTTGTTTTCCATTCAGTAAAAGGCGGATACGTATGTACGTACATTGTAAAACAAACCAGAGATTTATTTGTGTTGTAAACGTGAAACTTCTTTAAGTATCCAACAATGTGGATATATATATACATATATATATGTAGTTTATTATTACTCTCAATTGTCTAGAATTATAACATTTATGTATATTTTGCAAAAATAAATATTAAATACAACGATAACGAAATAACGTTAATACTTAAAAAAAAATATTAGATTTATTATTGACGATTATGAGGTATTTAAAATATTTGTAGATATACCGACAAATATATAAATATATGTATATAATGAGTAATTTTCACATATTTGATATTTATTTATATATAATTATTATATAAAAGCTAATGAGAGAGGGACATCAAAAAGGGAGCAATAAAAAAACACCGGAATTGAAGTATTGTCAGAAAAGCAACTCTCCTAGTTTTAGAAGCGTCCCCGGAAACTACCCATGTTTAGGTTGATGGCGGATGTTAAAAAAAATTCATGAAGAAACAATCGAGGAGTTAAGGCCAAATGCATTTAAATGCAGTACTTTATGTATAGTAAATTATCGCAAGCGATATACTGACACAATGATGGTTAATAATATTTTTTTTGTAATTATTTAAGGTCATACTGAAATAGGGAGTTGGGAGGTCTGAAAGAGACATTTTAAGAGAGAAGAAAAGAGTATCAGGCAGTTTCGTAGGTGTTGACACTATAAAAAATAATCAACGGTCATTATTCTAAACAATCTTCTACCTTACGTTGGTCTAACGTCGCGTAACGTCTTAAGTTGTGGGATAACACATAAAACACGGCTCGCGTGGCTGAACACCGACATTGTTAATTTTCATATGTTGTATTTTTAAACTAATGAATTTTAACTTACATAAGTGTGCCATACGTTTACCTACTTTGAATTTAAGATGATTATTACTTGCATTCAAATAGCGTTGTAATATGCGGTAGTGTGGACTTTGCGCGCCGGTGCGAAGGGTGGTGTTAGCGTGCCGGAGCGTCGCCGGCGTCCTCCTCATACATATTCACGCGCAGCGACTCCGGTGACCCTGCACCTCTGTACTTAACCTCACTGTTATATTCTTTGGTTACCATTGTTGATGGCCTGCCGATAACTATGATTTCCGAAACTTGTTTACGACATTTAAAAGTAAAAAAAGTGAGATGCGATTGATGTGAGGGAGGTGAAGTAAAAGGATTTGAGTAGAATGTTATTAATAAAGTATTGTGTTTTTTTATATTATAGGGGACAAGCAAATACTCGTACTTCCTTTCCTTTACACTAGTTAAGAGTCTGTTCTGTCAGCTCTCTTTTTGTCAGGTTTGTATCTACTAAAAGAGTCCGTTCTCGTAGAAATATTATGATAGTTAACTAGGTGCTATCGTAGAATAAGAATAGGACCTAGTCGCCTCTCTTTCAAATTGAAAGTATGAGCTCACATAGTGCACAAGCCAGCAGAAGCATCATAACAATGATTCATTATATGTATATTGTTGTTATATGTATGTATGAATGGTAACAAGTATGTTTGTAGGTATGTATTTATTGTACTCAGATTATATTATACGTTCATGTGATTGTTCACAATTAATATTTCTTTCTTTTCTATTTCTGCTTTCTTATCACCTATTTACTTCTCTTACACAACCCTAAATAGAATCAATGTACAATCTTTCGATTCAAAAAGTTTTAAATACATAAATAAATAAAATATGATTTATTACGTATAATTATTTTGCATATTTATTACGTATAGATAATCAACTGCTTTCATTCTGCTCTATGTTTTTAATTGTGATCCTATAACTCATACATAGCAATTCTTACTGAAGCAAAACCACCGACATAAATCCTTTGTGTTAATACAATTGATTGTGGAGACATATGTTTTAGCTCGCCTGAAGGTAAACGGTTATCGTAGTCTGTGGACTGTAATATTAAAGATTTAACACAATTCAGCATAATCCCTATCCGACTGCTCAAAATCTCTAGTTATTCTTATCCCTAATGATAAACAATAGCTGGTTTGCTACCTCAATAACAAACACAAGTATTTTTGCAAGGGACAACATGATTAACAGAGGGAGCTAGGCACATAGTCAGGTGCTGCTGTTCACCATTTCTTAATCACGACTAATAATGAGTTAGTTAAAGCTTATATTTAATTCATTGTCAGGTATCTATTTACATATACATATGTATTTATGCAGAGGAAAGATCTGTTTGTTTGAGTATGATAAACTATACAACTACAAACCCGATTTTAATAGGTATATCAAGAAGTAACATAGATCATATTTTATGTGAGTAATAGGTAAATTAAGCATTAAATCCGCCTATTTATGATTTTGTTATTGGCCTTTACCATCATGAATATGAATATAAAATCTGTTAAACAGCTCGGGTATCCAGACTAACAGAGGGTCCCCCTGACCCTCTGTTAGTCTGGATACCCGAGCTAGGGTCTAGTCTCAGTAAAATAGACTTTGAAAAGAATATTTGGTTCTGGTGTGGAATGGCAGCCTCGATATCTTCTCCAGAATATTATAGAGAACTCTCAAGTTTAATTACAGGGTTAAACTGTTAGGAAATACTTGACATACATTTTCCCTGACTGTGAAAGCCGATAATAATTGTTCAATTTGATGATGTGTTTCTTTCTTGTATGGTTCCAGTTTTATATCGATGCACAAGTATACGCGATAGGAGAGACTTATAATTATGAAGTTAATAAGTCAAATGTAGGACATTGTAAATCAGAGGTCGCAGTTATATAAATTGGGGTTATCGAGACTTAGTGGAAAATATGACGCGAGGAGTCGCAGCGGCTCAGGTCACCTACTATAGCTATAACTGGAGATAACACGTGAAACATGTATACATAACGCCTATGTGTGTGTGCGTCGTTGTGTTCTTTGAACCTACTGTTATCTGGATTAGAAAAAGTTCCCTATAAGAGGTAAAGTACTTCGTTCCTGTGGATAGCGTTCATCCTGGACAGCGGTACTGGGACGACGGCAGCAACAGTGGTGGTAGCGGTGGCGAGGGTGGTGGTGGTGCGGGCGCGGCAGGCGGCCCCGCGGGCGTGGGGCGTACGGCCCTCGGCGCCGCCTCCGCCGCACCCAGCGCGGCGCGGCGCGAGGAGGCGAGCGCTCACCGCCGTCACCGCCAGTCCGCGTCTAGCGCCGCCACCGCCTGCACGCGCTTCCCCGCGCGCCACGCTCGTGACCGAGCGCCCGAGCGCACCTCGCACCGGCCCTGCTCTCTCTGCGAGCTTCGATTGGAGTGGCGGTTCGCATCTTACCGGGCAGCATTAGAGTCGTATACCTAATGTCTAATACTGTCAGGTAAAGATGTCGTCCGCGCTCCACGTTCTACGGTCGTCGATGGAGATACTGGCCGGTCGGCGAAACCGGTCCGGTGACGAGGGATATATTGACCGGCTCCCGGTTCGTGTTGGACGACTGTCACCTCGGCTTCAGGTAACCGGAGGCGCTGTGCATCGCGCGCACCACGTGCGACTGCAACTCGACCGGCGGCAATCTACTCATTCCTGGATTTTATGGTAATTTAAAGGATCTCAGCATTTATTGAGTTGTCGCTCAATATTACGTCACACGTGTCGAGTAGACGCCCGGCTCGTCAGTTGTGGCAGGAGTCGACGCTTGCGTCGGCGACGTGTCACCGCCTGGTAATAATGACTGTTGGCAGCCAACACGTACATAATATGCTGGTATATGCTTCTTTTAACTGTCCAAGATAGAAGTGTTAGAGGACGACTCTTGCGCACCACATCGGCTCTGCCACCCTTGAAACCGTTATCGCATAACGACTGCTTCATTTCCACTTGTGTTTTTATGTAATTATGTATGGGTCGTTTCTTTAGTGTCTAACAAACGAATAATGTTAGTGGATAATAGTGACACGAACGCCATCTGTTAGATAACGCAGCTAGTCATTTGCTGACGAGGCATAGTTCACCCGTAAGTAACAAGAAACTCGTAACAGACGAGTTGTTCGGAGCAAGAAATGCTTCCCGAAGTCGATGTTATCAACATAATCCGCGCACTGTTGCGTTTCCTCCTCGTCGCTCACGTAACCCACTTAACTAATTAAAATTCCTCATAGCCGGCAATGAGCACGCGTTTTCAACTCATTAACTCGCCGCACGATATTCCCGAAGCCCGCGCCACGCTGCTGCGCCGCAGTCGCCACGTGCCCTTCACGCACCTCGTGCACTGTTTGTGTGTCTGTTGGTACATATATGCACACTATGCATTTCTTAGTATTGTTTTCACGATATGTGGATCAATGTTGTGTCCAATTACTGTGCACGCTGACTGGTAAATAGTTGGTTGGTAAAGAATTGTCATACGAATGCTGATGAAAGCAGCAGTGTGGCATTGAGGACTGGCGGCGACGCCGAGTTTCGGTAGTCAGTAACAAAATGTATAGTTCACGTGCTGATTATTCCTCTAAGATGCGGTAAATTATTCATTAGTGGATGGAAAGTTTTGGCTTGCGGAATATTAAGATGTAGGTCAGGGCCCGAGCCTTCACCGCATGTATAGATGCAACCTCTTTTTTGAGTTTTTTTACTTACTCTTTATAGTTTCCGTTTATACTGCCTATCGTTTGAATTATAACAAATGAGAACTTGGTAATTGCTTCATATTTTTAAGTTTAATTTGGCCGAGTATGAACGAGTGCTAGTTAGAAGAAACATTGGTATCCTTACAACAACCAGTGATGCATGTCACAGTAGGTACAGCCCATGTGCCCGTGCGGCATGCGCGCTGGGCGCTGGCCGCTACTCCGCCACTCGATAACGCGACCGGTGAAAGCCGCAGTAAATTAATCGCTCAGGTGGATTCCGCTTTCGAAATGAATTTTTATCGGTATGGGAGAGTGTCGCCACTCGGGACCGGTTCTTAATTTCCTATAGGTGCGCGCGTTGTGCATCTATTTCGGGAGTCGTTGACCGCGGGATTGGCACTACGGGCGGCCGGTTCCATTCTGTTCGTGTCGAGAGTCGTTCCGGGAGCGCCTCGCCCGCCGAACGCCGATTTCGTGTAAAAGTCGGGCGTATTTCAGGCGATGACGTAACGCGCGGAGTGCGTCGTCCCCAGGCGCTGCGAGGGACATACCCAATCGAGCATCATGTTATTAATAAGACGGGGGCGGGGGGCGACTCGCCCTCATATAAAATAATGTTTATCGCCCATCGGCTGCATGCGATGCCACCACGACACTGTCCATATCCAACAGAATTATGACAGTATCACGAGAAGTTCTCACCGCCCAGTGCCGAAGTCAGTGCGTGCAGCATTGTTAGGCTATTTATAACCTCTACTTATAAACTGAGCTGGCGCCATCGTCGTGGGCAGCATACAGCTCGTTAGCATCAACACCATATCATCATATTAAAAGATGCTATCAGCAACTTTACAAAAAGCAGTAGTGTCAACCGTCAATATTTCAAATGCCCTGTTAAAACAATTTTGGCTATCAGTTGGTTTTAAAGCGGGCTATCAGCGATAGCGGCATGATAATTAGCGGTTAGCAATGCCCGCTGACCTACAATATATGTATGTAAGGAGTTGACTCGGTTTCGGAGAACGCCCATCGAGGATCGCTTACTTCTTGATGTAGTATTGCGTTATATGGACGCTACTGGTTACGTGTATGCTACAAGTAAAAACTAAAGTACTTGTACATACAAGTAACAAGTAGCGTCCGAAACCCGGTTGTTGTTGTGTCCGCGCGGCTCCGTATCAAATGCAGAGTACAATACATATGTGTAAACAATTTAACTAAATTGTATATTATGCTCGCATTGTTCACGCTCATCGACTCGTTGTTACAATAACGATGTTCAATATCGGCTGTAATTTAGTAACTACGTTACAAACGTCTGACAAGATATCGCCAGCAATGAGACTTGACTGAACGGCTGCATTACGGGGTTATCATTTCCAAGTTAATGGTTATCTCGAAACATTCTTATAAAATATACATAAATATACATATGTTCGTCGTTAATTATTATAAATATAAGCGTTAGGTAGGTCTGTGCGTATGACTCGCAGTTTATAGTTAGGTATGTTGTACTGGTTAGGAGTTTTTAATTCCTATTTAATGGTAATATTTCTGTTGTAATATTCATATTTCCTCTCTACAGAGAATTCCTATGCGTAGCTTTAAATTAGTGTAAGTAGAAATTTGAATTATTTACAGCTTTTTTGTGAATATTTAAGCACGTATAATAATTATACCGTACGTACTTTATAAATCGAGTTTTTTTTAATAAAATCAATATACTAACTTGAAAAGAAATTAACCCACAAATTAAGATAAAATCTTAAGGTTGCCCAGTTTGTAGTTGTTTTATAGAGATTGTTTGCTGAAAGCCAGAGTACTTTATCTTATATCTAACAGTAAGTCTTTGAATGTATGTACTCGTATATGTCACCCGATACCTTCAAATTTGGCTATCGAACTAACAATAACACTAAGCTATGCGCCGCTCGAATAGATTCGGCACTCAGGGCGCACTGTGCCGGCCTGCACGTGAGGCTGAGCGCCTGCCTTATGTTACTAATACTAGGCTAAGAACATTGTTACTTACTCATTTTACGGACGCACTCAGAAATAAACAACTATTATTATTATAGTATATTGAGAGTGGGATCACCGACGGACACTAGAACAAGAAAAATAGTAGTTGTATCTTATTTTAACATCAGACCTAACAGCATCTAACATTTTAGACTCTACACTTTTCTCCGCGGCCGTGTTTTATTACTGTTTCTTGTTCTGTCGTTTTTTTTTAAATATAAATGCCATTGATTACTCACATGTAATGCGATGCCAGTTTAACATAAAATACCTTTAATCAGGAAACTGATACTTTTAAAGTTAATATTCTTAAAAGTATTGGGTGTTTTCTTCGTAACTTTCTTTTATAAAATATGTTCTGCCAGCGTATATATGTCCTTGCGTTAAGCTAACGTAGTATAATTAAAAAGTTTTCGCTTCCGAATAGCACTTTTAACGGAGACTGGATATCAGCACAAAGCAATGGACGCAAGAGATGTAGCTTTTGGGCGCTAATTAGCATTCAAATGTGTACTGGACTGGTATCAATACCAAACAGGTTTGTTTCACAGACCCGTCTCATTTAGTCGACAATCTCGCCACTATGGTACACACTACCTTAATGCATATTCATACCACATTCTGTTATACTGAGGACTGAATATCGAACTGTAAGGTGGTAACAAAAATAAATTTAGAATATGATCACTCATAAATTGATTACAAATGGTACCTCACGATTATATTAAAATTATAGAAGGAGGGCGTGCGTTGAGATCTTTCAAAGCATCCCTTTCTACGAGGCGGGGTGGGGTTAAATCCTACCGCTCACCGCCATGTACGACGCCTGTAAAAGACATCAACGCTCGTGGGGCGCGCAACAGCCTTACGTATAAGTAATTAACGTACACGTAATCGTAATGTATTGCACAGCGCCGCGGGGTATGCGAACCTCCACTCTACAAATTAAATAAATAGCGCTCAACAATGAGCTCTCTAATTGAAGCGTCAGCTATGAAATAGCGATAATCGCGGTCATGAGATGAGAACAAACGACGCAACCTGTTATTATGTAAATAAGTAGATCGTTTGCAGCACTCGTTTTATTATGGATTATTTCGGTTGTTGCTGGCGCATTACGTGCATCAGCCACGTGTGTGTATGTCTGTCAGTAGGTGTAGGTGTACAACCGATGTCGAGTTCTGTTTGATCAGCTGCTGGCGAAGGCTACCACATGTGACGTCACACATATACAAGTATGTTCAAAACTCCGCAGGCATTATGTAGAGACATTGATGTTAAAAATTATACTTGTTCGAATTTGTGCAGACCGTATTTAAGGGCACAATTAACAGCAAATCTTAACGGCTCCGCCCGTCTGCAACTCGCCAGAATATTTACATTGTATTATTGATCATCGAAGCGAGCATTAATTAGTGTCGGCTTAATAGTGTGTAGTTATAGTTCTGTAGATGTAAGAGTTTCAGGCAAAGACTGAACATTCAGTTTCTTAAATCGGACTTTCTTGGGAAGAATAAAACTGTTGTATTATATGTATGAGCTTGTGGCTTAGCAACGACCGCCCTTTATATAGATGATCCAACACGTGTCCATTTACAATATTTATAGCAACCGAAGGTGAGAAGCTATTATTTTGAATAATAATAAAAGGTGTATAGTATACAAGATCCGTCTCTGCGTGTTGGTATTTATTACAAAAAAAATAG
This sequence comes from Tyria jacobaeae, assembly GCA_947561695.1. NCBI lineage: Eukaryota > Metazoa > Arthropoda > Insecta > Lepidoptera > Erebidae > Tyria > Tyria jacobaeae. The sequence continues at coordinate 154,478 of OX387217.1, forward strand.
GAAAAGTTGTATGACCCTCTTGATACAGATATAACAGATTCTTCGTGGCTGAGGTGCCGCATATCGGCATTAGTGGCGTTCAAAAATGATAGCTATTGTAAATTATGAATATCTTTCTCATACTTCGCGATATGAGTACTGATCTACTAAAGTCCTCTCACCGCCCCTTGAAAGTCCTTCGTCCACCACAGTGTTGATATAGCAGACCTTACACAATCTATTTAAACATAACTGAAACCTCTTTAATGAAAAATACTTTTAAAGGGTTAACTGATTCCCCTCATGAAAATATCTACAGCAAAACCAATAATTATAAAGGAAATACTTTGGTTGATTATTGAAGAGGATCATGTTCTATTGTTGCTTAACCTGTATTTAGTTATATCGTAGATTCTCTTCTGTATTATATAGACATACATGTGTAGTTCCGGTGGCGTCGATCGCCTCCCGGCTCCGCTGCACGTCGCGCGTCGTCCACTGACGGCTGATCATTATAGCGAACTATTAATAACCGGCATTGTTGTTGTTGTGTGCGTTTGAAACTGTTTATTTACGCTTGTGTGTGTGCGCGACATACTATAAATACGAGCTCTTGTCTCAGCACCGTTTCGTCTCAATATTCCAATTCTCTCGTGAACCCACGTGACACCCAAAGCGAAAATAAATGAAGCAAAGTTTTTAGAGAAAAAGCAAAAATGTCGCGAGCGGCGAGGTGTCGCGCGGCGCGGGGCGAGGTCGCGCTAAGTTCAAGGCGCATGCTTCTCGTTGGCACGCGTGGCCGATGCTAACAGTAGCTTTGACATAACAATAATAGCTGATTAAAGGCTGATTTAGAGGTTGACAAATTAATTGAAAATACATATACGGTGAACTAAATAACTAATATATTTGCTCTTGATGTACACATAGAGGACTTCTAAATACATATTCTACGCTTCTTCTAGTGTCTTAACGTACACACGTTTTACCTTATTTAAGCTCCTAAAATCGTCTCTGTGCGTACCATTTCATTTATATGTGATATGTGAGCTTTGTGAACAGTAAAATAACTTATTTATATTATATAATAAATGTGAAAGTAACTCTGTCTGTCTTTTACTTTTTCATGACTAAACAGCTGAAATATTTAAAAAAATAATTGGTGAGGTGATATTTCGAACCCTGGGGAAAGCCATATGACAGTTAACAATTACAAATACTCTTAGATTACACCAGCGAGGGATTACACCAGCTGGTGTATACGAGTATCTGCTGATTCCCTGAAAATACAGTTGCAATAATTATATTTGTACCTAAACTCTCCTCATTTATACTCTTGCGATATTACACGACTCTGCACGTACGTTCGTAACTTCCACACTGAGGTTCTCATAGTCTGAGCTCACAATAACTTGCCACAACTAAATTGCTGAATAGTGAGCAGTCAGTAAACTATTCTTCACAAACTTAGAAAGAAACGTTACTATACCTATGTATATTTATGGAACATAATATTAACTGCATGTCTAAATATTTTGACACGCAAATGAGATACTCATAGTCTATCTACTGGTTATATCTATGTAGTTATATAATATGGGATCTCGTAGTATGATATACATTATAAACAATTTTGATACAGTTTTCTTTGTATTCTCACGGGCATCACTCACTCTCGAGCTACCTCTTGTCATCGGCGGTAGCCGGTAGCTGCGCTATCTCCCGTCCGGCGGGCCGCGCTCATTACGTGTACACCTTGCGTAGACAGCCGCGCACTCAGATAAACTTTATTTATGGTTAGTTAGTCGCGTAAATACAATGCTGTTTTTAAAATACAGTTCCACTGTAACGGTCACTCTCGCACACGAGGAGATTCATAACGGACGGCGGAGGTTTTCAAGGTGAGGAGGACGGGAGGGGGCGGCAACTGGACGAGCCGGTGGTGCGCGGGCGAGAGGCACGGGGGGGGGGGGGCTACAAAGGTCAGCTAGTGTGCACCTGCGGCGCACATTGCTGGTCCATTTATCACAATCGTCGCAACCACATTACCTATATTTCATACGAAGCCTCCGGGCCGCTGCAAGCACGCAACTCTCCTAATTGTAGCACGATGTTGAACGTTGGACACGTCAGTATACAGAACAGCACTCATCAGCTTGTTTAAAAAGTGGCGGTTTGCGCCCAGTTGCGCTCGCCCGTGATTCGGGTTTAAGAGAGCGGAGTGTCGAGGAGCACTACAAAAACAGGCGAGTGTGACGCTCGGCGCTGCTTGTGTCGATGGATGCCTCATTAATTTTGTAACGAGCACATACTTTACTTTTATACATATATTAATCGTTTAATTACTTCCTTCAAGTAGCGACCAAATAAATACAAAAAAGAATGTTATAAAACGCAGTGCTCGTCACTTTGCCATTGAATCACCCACAACTTGCGCACACTATACTAAAAAGTTCTGATTTCGGTAAAACCCGTTTGCAAGTAGCTAAACGTAACATAACTTATGGAATTCATCCATTGTGCATATTAAAACATTCAAACCAATCAGTTTCTTTCAGCCAGTGTCTCTGAAAAAGACCTGATTTAAGGAATTAAGTTCCTGTTCTTTCAAATCCTTCTTAGCATCGAAAAAGTTTGTCCTCGTGTTGAATAAATAGGTTTTGCCGTAACCTGCACTAATAAAATCTCTCAAACTTTGCTATTAACTGGCCTGGTCTTTTGTGCTTGTGTCAACTGATTTTAAACATTATACGGGAGCCGCTCTCTGTTTTACCAGAATGACCCCGTATTAGGGCGGTTCTTAAACTCAATCGTAATACATCTCCTGTATATTTCAACATGAATTTTGGTGGGTTATTGGTATGCAGCAGTACAAGCGCGCGGGCGCGGACATACCGCGCACTCGTATCGGCCGTTTGTCGCCTTATCTCCCGCTCACAAGCACCTCATTATCATCGATATTCCTCTGTTTTACTATAATGCGTACCGATTATGTTCGATAAAGGTTTCCACAGCAGAACAGCGCTACCTCGTAACCTATTTACTAAGTCACGTACACGCAGTAGCAGTACGGACGACACTCCGCAGCAGCTTATTAAGATAATCAAATTTTGCTTTGAAATTCCTCTATGATTAATACCATTTATGTATTACTATTAGCGGTAACCGCTATAATCATTTTGATATGGGGCATGCTGGGTGTGATTAACACAACGAAGACATCTGTGAACAGAACACAATGAACAGCTATTTGAAGAGTACGTGGGGAATGTTATCAAAAATTAACATTGCGGTAAGCACATGTACCCGCGCGCCTGTGTGCGTGTGTGTATGTGTGTGGACCGAGCTGACGGGCTGGGTGCGGGGTGCGGGGTGCGGGGGGTAAGGCGCGGACACACATGACAACAGTGCACACGGGCTCATGTCCATTTGGTGGATGGGCGGTCGGCGACCTCGCGCGGCCGTGGGCGCCCGCGATAAACTTTATATATTCATAGGCGGCGGAGCCCCGCGTCCGCTGGCCGGCTGGATATGTCCGGTACCGTTACTTTTCTTGCTTTCAGATCTCGTTCGCTGCTTAATTCTTGTTTTAAAACAGGCTACACTTCGCTGGGAGTCGGCGTCGACCGCCGCTGCTAATGAATGTGCGTCGCATTAACATGCGCCACCAGATGCGTGACCCGACCGCGCATCCACCCGCGCCTGATCACTGCACTGAACACCTGCACGTAGACATGCTATCTTAATATCAAGAACACAGGAGAAACTCAATATTAACCTTTTCATTCAGTATAATATTAGTACTACCCATCGGTTAACATTGTCGTAATTTTTACGAAAAACAATCACCTGCACTGCACTTATGCACAATAATAATGTATCGTCAGCAGATGCATTAGTGTACAATTACAAATTCTTAGCAACTAGTAGAGTGAAAGTTGAGAATTACTTACTGTCAGCATAATAATGCATTACTTGAGTGTTTAGCGACATATTGTTTACTTTGACAGTTATTGTGTGAATGAAATCTGCGGCTGGTATTACAGTATTCACGTAATTACATGACGGCAATGATCGCGTGGTGGGCGGAGGAGCCAAGACCAATCTTCAAATGGCTCTTTTATCCAGTGTAATCGCACTTGAATGACCGCGCTTGGAAGTGCACTAACAACAGAGGCTTGTTCTGCTTCACACTTGATGATAACGCTATAATGCATATAACATTACCAAGTCGGTGACACTCCCCCCTGAACGTTGCGGGGACGACACGTCACATGTCATATTCGAGGGACTCCTTTAAATTAATACTAATAATAAAATAATACTTGCGCTCTTCAGCAATTTAATTTACACATGACCGGAGGCAATCATCACCAAAACAGATGGGATGTCCCTATTCTTGCCTTGCACGTTTGTTCTTACAATTTACATCACAAAAAGTGTGTCAGTAATATTGTATATATGTATGGAGATTTAATCTTTTTAATAATTCTTGTACAAAGTTGTATTGATTTTCGTGTTTTATTTAACAGCAAATGGTTTTGGAGTTTCCATCTAGGGTCCACCTGAGGCTCCGGCCATTAGACCCGATGACGAAACATTGAATGGTTTAGTGGGTTCGAGTCTGACAAACCACTTGACCGTTTGGCCCTGGTGAGGTGATGACCCGGGTTTTAACACACAGAAAGAAAGAAAAAAGTAATTATTACAGACCTAATCAATGTTAAAAAAAATCGAATTGCAGCGTGGTGTCTACATGTCTAACGCGGTCAATCTTAAAACGTCTCTGTCTGCTTTCAATCAACTCGAAGTCTAAAAAACGGTTGTCCATTCTTAAAAGAGGATTACGTACAGCATTCGAATGTACCAACTGTAGAAAGCTACCACGTGTTACAAGTTGCATGAGATCCGCCCTCGGGACGTCGTCGCCGCTCCTCCAGCAATTCTCGTTTGACTGTAATGATGGTGCTACTGTAGATCACTCTAATTAAATTGTTCAAAGGATAAAATATGGCTCAGTGTAATGATTCATTGACATGTAACGGTTCGCTAGTGATGATAGATATTGTCGCATTAAAATGTACCGGTCGAAGTTCACTTTTGCAATGTATCATAAACTGACATAGCTCACAATACAAACTTACTCATAAAAATACGTTTGACCGATTCATCATCACGTTGCAGCTGTCTGTCAAAGTGAACGTTCACCGCTGACCTAAGCCTTGCACGTTTGTTGTTAATTTCAAAGTTCATTATGGCCCTTTGTTAAGCGTTGTGCACTTAATCATGTGTATACTTTTCTAAACAATACGTAATGATATTTTTGAACTAAGTTAAGTACTTTATTTTAAATATTGGTTTTGGGCTATACAGAACAGACCAAATATACTATCGCTCCGATACTTTTGTAGTATCGATAAACGTTTATATACTGTGACAAATGCGCAACAGTTCGTAAGTCATTGGCGATTATTATCTTTGTTAACAATCATTATTGTCAATAATTAATAAAAGTGCGTAGTATGTGTTATATTGTATAGTGAGTCTACTCTAATTTGTAATTTACAAATTATATCTACCACCAATATAAAGCAAGTCGTGATTTGTGAGTTTGAAAAGATGATGAAGTCATTTAATTGTTTCTGCCAATTAATTATACTTATATTTTACAATTATATTTATTCTAAATGACAGTTGGTTTCAGCTGTATGTCCGAGTACATAACATAGTATATGTGAGGAGTACCGCACGATGTTCCATCCGGCAGAAGAGGTCGTATTAGCGTGGATCGCGGCGGGCGCCTGGCTACTGCGTGCCTCGGTAGCCGCCTAGCGCCCTGTACTCAATGCAATAATGATAATAGTGATATTCTCAACTACATAGTCAAAAACTATAGGGTGCGATGTTATTTTAAATATATTTTTGTGTTTTATTATATAACATAATTTTTACATATTCTTTTAATTTCATAGACATACTGTGTTTAGTTAAAGTACGCAAAGTTAATTGTAGACATATGTGAGTGACAAAGTTTTTTCAAACTTTTCTAACCTTTTAGAAGTCCATGCTGCAGTTGAATAAATTTTCAATATTATGTTTCAGAGTCGAATAATGCACTGTCATATCCAATATTAAGACAAGAAGTAATCATTTTCTGGATTCTAAAAATTGTTCATAAATCAGATTAAGTCGTACTTCGCTATACATACTTTAAAACCAGCAACAGTGACATACGTAAGACAGTAGGTATCTGTCTCGTGACAATTAAACATACGGAGGGGCGTATGGAAGGTGCTAAGGTTTCACTAGAATGACTGGTGACATCAGATCAATGGTCACAGAGATTCACAATATTTATTAAGTAGCTATTCCGATGTCCATCAACGCGATCACTGTAATCACTCTGAAGGTGCGATATCAGTGCTTTGACAACGGAGTCTAACTAAGGTAAAGAACAGACAATGTAGTGTTGAGCCAAACGACAAATGAATAAAAGCCGTTCCCTATATACGTGGACGCCGACAGTATTCTGTTTATCTGCTTTCGTTCCTTATAATATGTATGTACTATACCTTAACAGGACCATCCTGAGCTGAATACAGCACTTAATCAGATTTGAATAAATAGAGAGAGAAAGAGAGTAAGGACAACATATCTTTTTATGTAATATTTAACTGTATAATGTGATTTATGACTTAGCGACTAAGAAATAACGTTATTCCCTAACTTTACCAACTACGGCGCGACGACGGTCTTGTTCGTGTACTTTAAAGTCGAATGAATTCGTCTGAACAAAATTTTATTATGTATACGCTTAATGATTTAAATGTATCCAAATGGTTTATAGGACTGTCGTAAAATATGTTTCATATGTTTGCAGTTTTAAAGTTTATTATAAAAATGTAGATAATTCTGCCACATGCAGTTGCACGTAAACCCTTTTAATTTGTATATACCATATATTGAATGTAGGCTACATACATATGTACATCGACACAGCACAATGCGCGGACGCCATCGACTTCTTGCAACCATAGCAAATATGCCCTGTTGGCCTTACGTACGTACATACCTACGTAATATGTGTCGTATAATCAACTCCAGTATGCATATTCATTGATAACTTATATTAGACGTAAACTATTTAATAATACCACTAATAGCTCCCACTGTGTGAAGCGCCTCAATACCAACGGACAGCATGCCACTGCAAATTAAACTTTAGGTGATATACACAGAGTTAGTTATTGCAGGAGGCGGTGATTGTCGATACGAAATGGATAATTGTTATTCGTGTATAAGAATGTTAAATCAAGGAAACGTGGCCATGTTTTGTGAGTTAAATACGTTATATTGTGTGGATTTAGATTCATCGCATAGCGACGTTGTGTTGTGAAGGATACTGTGACGTGGCACACTCTTATAGCACATTATAATATGTACATACTGATTTAATTGGATAAGACAAGATTGATTAATATTTGTGTACTTTGTTCGGTACGTATATGTACTTAACTACTTCATTGGACTTTCGTTTCGTTGTACTTGTAACCAGTCTTGCCATAAATATTGTTACAAGGAAAAATCTTTTTCTTTTGTATTGCGTAAAACCTCTAGTACTGTAATGCGTGTTGGTTTATACATTAATATAATAACATTAAAAAGTAGGAAGCTCTTTAAAAGTGATCTCCACTGGCTTTTACACAGTGGTAGTAAACGTTGATGCTAGTTGTCAATAGAAACGCGCACTCTGTCCATGCGAGAATTCTTTACTTTACTTTATATACATTTTTTTAGGGCCTCCAAATTATTTTGGCGTTTAGAGCATTTTTTTTAAATATATTAAAGGGGGCAGACGAATAGACGGGACACCTGATGGTGATTCACAACCGGTTTGGGTAAGGCCGTGGTATCGCGCCGTTCGAGCCGGCCCACTCCTGCCTAACCATGGCTCTACCACGTAAATGCCCTGCTCTCTAAAATTTACCATAAATCGTTATCCAGATTAAAATTGGGACTAGATGACGAATAGTCGTCAGCTCTGATGAAGTCAGAAACGTCCGTTTCCAACCACAATTGTGTGAATCGGGCTTTATAAAGCGGTGCTGAGTTTTTTCTGAAAGGACTATTCTTGGTTATGAAACATGGTGTTATTAAACGGCTCAATCACCTTGTCAAGAAGCGTATCTTGATATACTTGTGCCGATATATTACACTTTTTTCACTAAAACTGGTTCAGTCCCTCCTTGATGGCTAACATCACACCAAACCACCACTGAAGTCAGATAATGCCCACGTTGTACTCTGCTGACTAAAGAAAAGCTTTTATAGAGCTTTGAGCATAAACTCGGTCATTCTCCTTGTTAAAATATTGCTCAATAGTGGAAAAAATCTCGTCACTAAATATTTTTTCTGTGACCGTTCACTTTGCGTACCGCTTAAGAAGTTGTTTTGATTTTACTTCCATATTGATTTTTTTAAATAATGAGCAGTGTGTCTCTCATAGGCTGCAAGTCCTAAGTCACCTTTTAAAAAATGTGATATGGTTCTAGGTGCATGTTCATTTCCCGAGATAAAATCTTTTGCTTTCAGACAAGGTTTCTTCGAATTATTTCTTTTTATATTAGATATATTTCTGTCCCATATAGAGGAGGTTTTTTTGTACCTATCAATAGCCCGGTACACAAACATTCGAAAAATACCACACGGATGGATGGAGAGTTTAAAAAATTGCATTTGGCTCCACACTCACTTTGTGTAACGCCATCACGTCAGGTCGGTTGTCTATCACCCCACTCTTTTGTAATGTGATGCGAAAATGAGAAAATGACAATGAAAGGTCATATAAGAATGACAGATTCCAAATTCGAATGTAATATTATGTATATATTTTTATTTAATCGTTAGTTACATTTAAGGCCAGACTATATTTATTATTCACAGAATGTGTGTACGTTTTTTTGGTAATTTTTCTTTTATGTTTCAGAACAATTGTCTTAATTGTTTGATAGACTAGGTAACTGTAGTTTAGTGGACAATCAGTCGGTTTATATCACTTACTAAAGTCCCACTGGTTCTCGAGACTTTTACAGATATGATTAGTAAATCATTATTAAGCACTAATTAATCGTAATGAAACCTGCAACACGACACAATACGTTGCGCCAAAATAAAACTATGCCATCACAACATACTAATTAAGTTGTTATAAGTAAATTAAGCTTTGTACCTACAAAATGCTATTGTATTGAAGATGAAGCACAAATATATATATACTATGATGAAAATATGTATGTATTCGAACTATTAAATAGCTTTGTAATTGATTATTAGGATTCGTATAGATTTTAGACAATATTTTAAAACTAATGACTATGTATTGTCAAACTGTAGTGGTATCATTTTAATGTGCAGTAAATACTTTCACTGGTATTATGTACATTGTATTATACTCGTAAACGGATTATGCCTATGATGACTATGAGGCCCGGGGCTGTATGGATAGGGTTGTGTAATTGTGACTTCTAAGATGGCGGGGTCTGCTCCACCAGCCGGCGATATACCTACCTACACCTATAAAAGAAAGAAAATATATTTATTTGTACTCACTCAAGGCAAGGATAACAAATTAAACAAACGTCAGTGCTAACAAGTACCACTGTATGAGACACGAATGGCCGATAGCTCAGCTCTGTGCTACCTTGCAAGACGCAGCGCTGGTATTATGCTAACATCTATCATCTAGTCTCTTGGACAGAAAGCCATCTTCTGGTATACATATATATATACATGTTAGAGTGAGTGAGAGAGAAAGAATACCTACATGCATGCATAGTCAACTTAATCAAGGCTTACTAAAGTACAGGTTGTAAAAATGTCATTATTATATGTATAACTGTATATATTTAAGGTATACTACTTATCCTAAAATTAAATTAGGAAACATAATTTCTAGGATGTTTGTATTATGTGCAAAGAGACTGAACTAAACTTCGTGTCAATCCTATTTAATCTGTGCCCCTTACGCGGGGTTTTCAATAGCTCTAAACAAAGAGGACACTGATAAAGGTAATAGTTTTAATATAATAATTCACTTTAAAAAAGTAGACAACTGACTTCAATGCGTCTGTAATAAAATTTAAGAGTTATATGTTTTTCTCATGGACGCCATTGGCCATTGGGCATATGGGCAAGACCCATAAACCGTGTCAGTTTGGACAGAATGAGTGTTTCACACAGCCCTATATGCAGATCTGTGCCATTATAAGGCCTTATTTGGCATTTTGCTACTTGCTCTATATGAGTTCCATCAATCCTAACATCTGGTGTGCTGAAATGAATTTCATGTGTAATATTTTAGGTCCCCATAATAATATATTTTGATTTATTGAGATTCAAGAATAGTGAATTTCTTTTTGACCAGTCAATGTTATATATATATGTATATAAATCTTTGTTATGTGTATCATACACCAATGCATTTATGTATATCTGAATAAATGCAGTACCTAATCATAATTTTATATTTCCTTGCATCCTCCGCAATGAGGACACACTGCTCCGATAAAGTTTATATGAGGTGATGTTGTAGGCGGCGGCCAGTGAGGTATTTGAACCGACGCGTCACAGTGCGTTGTTTGTTGCACCACTCGCACATACAAAACATTAGACAACGATGTAATGTACGAAACGAGACGTCACTCAACGATGCATATCTACGCTTAGTAAACAAGCGAGCTAGGCTACTTCAATCTGGCAAAAAGTGTAGCCGAGGTCGACCAGGCAAGCCGCGCACATCGAGCGCGCACTTACGATGAACGCTTTGCCACTCAATTCATGTATTACATAAATACATGTAACGGCAGCACATACCTGTATGTGGAACAACGTCAGCGAGGAACAGCTCACTGGAATCAAATTCCTTGCAAATGGAAGCGCCACTGACTAAGCACAACCAGTCGGTTACTATCCTAGTGTCGTACAGCCGTCTATTAATAGACGCGCTGTGTGCGTGTGTGTGTTCATATATGTTAACTCACTCGGTTAGGTCGGTGTGAGTGCGGCCGCAGGTGCAGGCTCTCGGGCCAGCCTTGAGCGAGCAAGTGTCGCATCGAGAAATTATTTGATGGCTGGCGGTCGCGCCGCGCCCGTCACAGTACACCATACACGGCCAACACTACATTTATGAATGATTAGAAGAAAATTTAAAACAATTGACCGAATATTTACTCGCTGCTTTATTCAGTTTATAAGGGCCATCGAGCCAAGTACTAGAAAAGACCACGATTATATCTTATCCTGATTTTTGTCATTACTTCTGAATACGAAACGATTAGGGTTAAAATGCATCGTTTAATTTCAGTCATCTATTTATTACTTTTTTATTTATCTCTGTAACGGTATGAAAATAAGGCTATCACTAACTTTTAGTAATTTTTAGTAATATTATAGATCGAAGGGACAGCTTGTCAACTCTACTTTTTTACGCTCGTACATTAATGCTTCGGTAGCTAGAAATTTGAAATTTTATACCTAGAAAAAGTGACTTCTTTGAGAAAGGAGAAAATTCTTAGAATATATGTATGTTCATAGCAAAAAGATTCTAAAACTTGACCTAACATGAAATTGCACGTTGACTGGTGACGCTAAACTTAGACGATTGCAAATAAACTGTTCAGTTAGGTATTCCACTGTTTATTTGCTATCGTGTAAGTTAGTGTAAAGCATAACATACAAAATTATTAAAAGTAATAAGTTATTGTTTGTGATACAGATGTAGACGCTAGCCATCCCTGGAGTATTTGATCGCAATACTTAATACTAATTTCATTTCTGTTTTAGGCTATGTCGGGTTTGACCACAACATGTATAAAGCACAAGACTTTTTCATTACGAATATGTAAGTAATCAATAGTGAGTTGTCTATTCGTTTGAGTGTAAGGATTTTTTTATATTTTTTCTTCATTGGTCTGGTTTCGTCATTGGTACGTCACTTCCGCGACCAGCGCACCCATCAATACGTTGTGTGGTAGATTACAAGCGATAACATATTTCTTCAGCGATTTTTTTAACGTTATACGTATGTAGTCAAGGCTAGTTAACAGTGAACTGGACACTGAAGTTATTATAGATTTCCATATACTCATCCTTCTATTAATGTTATCTTAATGACAATATGTATTAATTATAAACATGTTTTATTTATTTTAATTAATAAACGGTTTGTAGAATTCCACGATGCACAGACAACACTAATTTAATGTAGTATTTGACGCCACGGTTACATAGTTTCTGTACTTGTATTTACTTGTATGTATATTATGAATACGACGGGCTCGTCAGGTGTCGCGACGTCGTACATTTTTCAAGCGACTTCAAAAAGGTTCTCAATTCGACTGTATCTTTTTATACTGACAGGGTAAACCGATTTCGATGATTATTTTTTTTTTATTGGAAAGTATGTACTTCAACGGTAATTAGATGAGATTTTGGTTTGGTTCTGATGATGGCATCTATGAGAAAACCATATAAGTCTTAAATTTCATGATAGACGCGAAGTCGGTTGACTACTTTTTTACAGTGAATTATTTGTAACAGTACATAAGCTTACGTAAAATAAAAAAAGATACGATATGTAATAACAATGCAATACATCATTCTAAAATAACGTTTATTCCTATTGTATGTTAAGTAATAGCAGTCCGGAGATGACCAGCCCCGATCGACGGCACTCGTGCACGAGCATCCATCTCAACCATATTAAGGGAAGCCCAACGACCCGACATACACGTCACCATTCGCAGGACTTCTAGGCGAGCATGACATACTCCCAACTGGCAGGAGACACAACACATACACATAAATGATTGACTACACAGTTCTCACATGTATAACTCAATAAAAAATATTATTCATAAAATAGCTGCAATATAAATGACTCATGTCCATATGGTATAAATAGTACATATGTCAGTAATAATAACTGAAAACATCAAATCATAAAAAACGAATACAACAGTGAAATGTCTTATGTACAGTGTTGCCGTGGAGCAGGGCCAGCAAGTTGCCAAGCATTTTTGTCAGACAAATAATCGTCTGATGTAATGTAAATATTGATGTTTACACTTTTGTGGAGTTTGTAGTACGAGTGTAAGCGACGTCCTAGAGCCTGACTTTTGTTTTAAAGTTAAACATTTGGATGTTGATACTTAACGTCTGGTTTATTAAAACAGCCGCTTACAGTAGTTTCACCTATCTTTATGGTCTCTGCTCCTAGGAATCACAGCGCGATGTTTCATACTCTATATTCTTCGTCAAAAACAATCTATAGAATATAAAAAAAACATTCAAATCAGACTGATCTAGAGATAAATGCGATTAAACAAACAAACAAAACTCTTTAGCTTTGTTGTATTAGTATAGATAACACACGGGGCCACGTGGCTCACAGCTTGCAAACAGGTAAGAATGTACCAGCCATATAAAATGATAAGTACATTTAACTCAAACAAAGACAATTATCAATCATCTTCTTCTTCTATTGATCTCCATCTTCTTATAAAATTCTACAAAACGGATGCACTGGCATAGTTTTTTGATACAACTAACTTCTGGGGCATATTCATTGTCATTTTAACTGGTATATATGCATACATACGCTCATAAGTACAGGTCTTGTATGTATGTATGATATTGTGAGGCGCCGGCGCCTGCTCAGCTCCCGACGTAGGTACTCGTACTTCCAGCGCGGCATGTCGTCTACGTAAACATGCATATGTATATATGGTAAAATAAGTTTCGTAACTACACCTACCTACCAGCTACCGTATTTATAGGTACGGCGAACAGGAAGACACTGTTCGATCTATGTCAAGGTTTCTGTCAAACAATTTTTTTGCTATTTCAACTTAAGTATTGAAAATGGATTTCGAGTAGGTACTTTATATTCCCGGAGCGATAATTATACGCGATAAATATGAAAGGAAGTTTGTAGCGATTAACTCCTTGGTATTAAAAGTAATGGACACATAAAAAACTTTTTTTATACTATATTGGGACAGACGAACAGACGGGTCACCTGATGGAAAGCGACCACCTCTGTCCACGGACACCTGCAGCTCAAGAGTCGTAAGTGCGCTGTCCCCTATTGAGGGTGATAAGGGATAGAGGGACGCGGATAGGGGAAAGAAGAGACGGGGTGGGGTATAGGAGATAGGAAAATAAATTAGGAAAACTAATTGAAAACTGTGCTATTAAATGGTAAAAAAAATAACAAAGTTGTCTATGAATTCAGGTCCCACGCTTGCCTAACGATATCCCCGAAGGGGTTTGCGGAGACTTAGTAGAGGGTAGTATAGCACACTGATATAATACCCTCAAAAAATACCCTGAATCATAGAGTTTGTAACGTACAACGTACGTTGGACAACCATAGTGATGTGAGTAAATCATCATTCGGATAATATTTAAAATAACGACTTTGAATTACATTAATTATAAGTTTAACTCGTCATTAAGTGTACCAGAGCCAAGCCAAGTTAATGCGGGAATCGTTATAAATTACATATGCAGGTTAAGTGCGGCATAGTTGAATAGATTTCGGTTTAATGGTAAGAAAACTATTCATACACTGAGACCACCAGTTTCATTTACAAAAGCGGACACATCCTACCTCTGCTACCCTGGGTACGGACTGGAACACTCCTTTGTTCCTAAGGCTGGTGTATGCGTGTACGTTAGAGATGATATCACTTCTCGCCGCCTCGGCAATCTTGAAGGTAGGGACCTCTCCATTTTATGGCTACGTGTAGACTGCGACGACCATCCCCGCATCTACCTATGCCTCTACAGGTCCCATAGCGGTGATGCCGAAACGGACCGACTCATCGACCACGTCCAAATGGCTACAGACTCAGTGCTCCAGCAGGTCCCATCCGCAGAGATTGTGATTCTTGGCGACTTTAACGCCCATCACGCCGAATGGCTTGGTTCGCGCAAAACCGATCATGCGGGAAGATCTGTTCACGATTTCGCCTTGGCATATGGCTTGACGCAGCTGGTAGCAACGCCTACGCGAATCCCAGATGCAGAAAGCCACGTGCCTTCACTGTTGGATCTTCTGCTGACCTCACATCCTGACGGCTACAAAGTATCCGTTGAGGCCCCTCTTGGCTCTTCGGACCATTGCCTGATTAGGAGTATGGTGCCACTCGTTCACTCGCTGCGGCCGCGTGTTACAGGCAGTCGCCGCGTATGGCACTATAGGTCAGCAGACTGGGATGGAATGAGAACATTCTTTACATCCTACCCATGGAGGCAGGTTTGCTTATCGCCGGATGATCCCAATGTCGTTGCTGACTCTGTCGCGGATGTTGTGCTTCAGGGTATGGAACTTTTCATTCCATTCTCCCTGATTCCCACAGGTGGCAAGTCCCAGCCTTGGTTTGGTGCAAAGCGGCGTCCCGCCGAAAGCAGGAATGTTACCAAGCGTGGGCTAATGCAGCGACAGCACGGGATGTAAAGACCAGCACATTAAAGAAGCAATTTAACTTTGCCTCCAGGTCCCTCAAAGGAGTAATTGCTGGGGCGAAGTCGGCTCACATCGGCAGAATTGGCGAGAGACTAGTTAGTCTCCCCTCCGGAACTCGTGCATTCTGGTCTCTTGCCAAAGCTGTCCAGGGGAACTTTTGTAAGCCATCCCTTCCACCTCTGCGCATAGGAGATAATTCGTTGGCCCACGACGCTAAAGAAAAAGCCGATCTTCTGGGCAAACTCTTTGCGTCCAACTCGACCCTGGATGACGGGGGAAACGCACCGCCGACCATACCGCAGTGCGAGACCCGCATGCCGGAAGTCCGGTTTACACAAAGGGCAGTGCGTAAAGCGCTTCTTTCCCTCGACGTTCATAAGTCGAGTGGGCCCGATAGAATCTTTCCTATCGTGCTGAAGACGTGTGCTCCAGAGTTAGCACCGGTTTTAACGCGCCTTTATCGGCTTTCCTACTCTCTTGGCGTAGTCCCGAACTCATGGAAGACAGCTCTAGTGCACCCAATCCCTAAAGAAGGAGATCGCTCGGATCCGTCCAACTACAGACCCATAGCCATCACCTCCATGTTCTCCAAGATAATGGAATCCAACTGCCAGCTCCTCCGGTACTTAGAAGACCACCAGCTCCTCAATGATCGACAATACGGCTTCCGTCAGGGTCGTTCAGCTGGTGATCTTCTCGTATACTTGAGTCACCGGTGGGCACAGGCGATCGAGACCAAGGGGGAAGCGTTGGCCGTTAGTTTGGCCGTGGCGAAGGCCTTCGATCGGGTCTGGCACAAAGCGCTCCTTGCGAAGCTTCCTTCCTATGGGCTTCCCGAGAAACTGTGCAATTGGCTCACCAGTTTTCTTACAGACAGAAGCATCAAGGTCGTTGTTGACGGTGCATGCTCCGACTCGAAGTCTGTTAATTCTGGTGTCCCACAAGGCTGTGTGCTATCACCCACGCTGTTTCTTCTGCATATCAACGACATGCTGCAGATAAGCAGCATCCATTGCTATGCAGACGATAGCACGAGTGTTGCCCTTTACACCGGCCGCGCTAACATTTCTCGGGTAAACGTCATCGAAAGCCGATCCAAACTTGTGTCTGAAATCGAAACTTCTTTATCAAAAGTTTCAGATTGGGGTCGACTTAACCTAGTCCAATTTAACCCCACGAAGACACAGGTTTGCGCGTTCACCGCTAAAAAGATGCCATTGGTCGTATCACCTCAATTTGAGAGCACTTCCCTAACTGCATCAGCCAGTATCGGAATCCTTGGCGTCGATATATCAAGCGAAGTCCAGTTTCGCGGTCACTTAGAGAGTAAGGCCATATTAGCCTCGAAGAAGCTTGGTGTGCTAAACAGATCGAGACAGTATTTTACTCCGGCCCACCGCCTGCAACTTTATAAGGCGCAGGTTCGGCCGCACATGGAATACTGTTCTCATCTCTATGCAGGTGCACCCCAGTACCAACTTCTGCCTCTTGACCGCATTCAACGGAGAGCGACTCGCATCATCGACTGCCAAGATATTTCTGATCGACTTGACACCTTGGCGTTGCGTAGAGATGTAGCTTCACTCTGCATCCTCTATCGCTTGTATCATGGGGAGTGTTCAGAGGAATTGTTCGGACTTATACCGGCTGCTGGTTTCCGCCATCGTCCTACGCGACAAAATATCCATCCCCATCACCTGGACGATTGGCACTCCACCACTGTGCGCTTCTCCAGAAGCTTTTTGCCTCGCACAACCAGCTTATGGAACAAATTGTCGCCTGCCGTATTTCCGAACCGATACGACCTTCAAACCTTCAAGAAGAGAGCGTACCTCTACCTAAAAGGCCGGCAACGCACTTGTGACTCTTGAGTTGCGGGTGTCCATGGGCGGCGGTAGTCACTTACCATCAGGTGACCCGTCTGCTCGTTTGCCGCCTATCGCATAAAAAAAAAAAAAAAAAAATCGCGACGATTGCATAAGCA
The DNA here is from genome assembly GCA_947561695.1 of Tyria jacobaeae. NCBI lineage: Eukaryota > Metazoa > Arthropoda > Insecta > Lepidoptera > Erebidae > Tyria > Tyria jacobaeae. The sequence continues at coordinate 171,970 of OX387217.1, forward strand.
GTTAATACGTAGCGCAATGAACCTTATCGTCACCACAACGCCATCTGTCGTGTGAGGATTCAGCTCAATTGAAATAACCGTACTCATTTATATTAGTGAGCGTTAATCAAAAAATACGCGAGTCAGTCAGCGGTGCAGAAGCGACACACAGCGACACCCTGCGGCCCCGACTCAGGTGGAAAGGCGACCCCGAGCACCTTATTAACATTCAAATGTATGTCGCTTTTAACGTTCCGTAAACACCGCTTTAGTCGAATCATTGTCTCATTAGATTTTTTTTTAATGAATATACTTGTATGAAGATAGTGTTTATAATCACTACAAGTCTGATTTCTTGGAAATACAGTGTTCATTGTAATGACACACAGCGGAGAGAGTGGCCAGTGTAGCACTCTTTCTTGCTCTCATATAGCTAATACATACTAAGTATTATATAATCGGACTTTAAAAAGTAGACAACCGACTTCAATGCGTCTATCATAAAATTTAAGACTAACATAGTTTTCTCATGGATACCATTGTCACAACTGGACCAAACTGTCAACCCATGAAAAACATCCTTTCCAATAAAAAAAGAATCATCGAAATCGGTTGGCGTGATATTGAGTTATTCGTCCATTTTGCTATTATCAGAAATAGATCAAATTAAAATGGGAACGGGAAGCACCAGCTTTCAAATAAAAAACAATCTTCAAAATCGGTTCACGCAGTCGAAAGTTCTGAAGAAACAAATATAAAAAAAACAGTCGAATTGAAAACCTCCTCCTTTTTGAAGTCGGTTGAAAACCCATGTAGTTAATAGAGACCCAATTTTTTATACTATAGGGGGACAGACGAACAGACGGGTCACCTAATGGTACATTTGCAACTTAAGATTTGAATGTGCACTGCCCGCCTTTGGGGGTGATGAGGGATGGAAGGAGGGGAAAGAAGAGAGGGGGGATGAGAGGAGAGGGGGCCGTGGTATCGCACCGGTCAAGCCGGGCCTATCGTGCCTAAGCATGGCTCTGTCACTATCACTTTAAGGCTCAGTTTGGGTTTTTTTAAATTAATATCAATTCTTTGTCTTTTTTTTTAAAGGACCCACCTACCTAACCTATGTGATCATCACACATTACTAGTATTCTCGTTAACCGACCGTTGTGTTAGAGGTGGGTTCACGACGGTAGACACTAGGTTCAAACCCGCAACGCCTTGATAACAAGTCGGACACCTTAGCCATTACGCTACCGCCGCTTCATTAAACTATGGAGTCTCCGACGCGCTGAGAATCAAGTTCTGTGTACCAAATAATTCTAGACTATTTTGCGTTCAATTCAAAAATCACGTCATGTTTTGTTTGTAGCTCTCAGAACTTAAAACGAAGTTTTATTTATCAACAATTTACTCTAAGACAGAGTTGACAATTAACGAGTATCGGGAGCAGCATATGCATATATGCACGTATATCATATATATGTTTACAGTACTATACATAAATATGTATGAGTTTGACTGCCTCGATATAAGGACTCTCACGTACACTATTTAATAAAAAAATAGTACTGACATATAATGTTATACATCAGACAGTATATGTACAGTCACTCAGGGCCCGGTTGGCGGCAAGAGGCTAGCCTCCTATTACGTAAGTGGGACCAAATTATGGTTGGCAAATGTAGGTGTTTGAGTAATCTCTGCCCGCCCCTTCAGGGAGACTCGCATACGCCTAGTTGAGTGACGGTCTTATTACTTACGGTAATCTCTTCCAGACGACCTACATTTTAATTTCGTAAATTTATATTCTATATTGTTAACAATAGATATTGTATAAACGCTAAATATAAGTATACAACCTATACAGTTATTGAATCTTACATACTACTTCATTTAAGTCTTGTAATGGTTTCATTATCTATACAATTAAGTCCTGGATGACTGAGCTTTGGTAAATCGTGTAAAAGAAGGAACTTGAAAACCGGACGCGAACCGGGGTCTTATGGATCCGGGACCTCCCCATTTCCCACCTGAGCTACTATAACCTTATGCCGCACTTTACCTTCGTATTGTGATGATATTGTAACAGTTTTTCATTGCCTAAAACACGGATAAAACATCTGAGCTTATTCTCCCGAAACCCCCTGCATACAAAATTTCATGAAAATCGTTGGAGCCGTTTCCGAGATTCAGATTACATATATATATATATAAAAGATACTCGTATGTATATGTATGCATATATACTTGTAGGCATAGCCATAAAATATATAATAATATACAAATAATAACATGAACTATTTTTTTTAAATATAGTACAGGGGGACAAAAGAGCAAATGGGTCAAAAAAAAATCTAATGTAAATTAGTATTTATTATAAAAAGTAGCAGTCTTTAATTAAGTTTTCAAATGTCTGACTGTCGAAGCCAAATCATTTCAAAGTCTATCAGCTCGCACAGAAAAGTCCATAACAATAAAATATATATTTTTTTCTTTTTTATACTGTAGGGGGACAGACGAACAGACGGGTCATCTGATGGTAAGTGACAACCGCCGTCCATTGACACCTGCAACTCAAGAGTCGTAAGTGCGCTGCCCGCCTTTGAGGGGGGTGCGGGTAGGGGAAGAGGAGAGGAGGATGAGGGGAGAGGTAAGAGTTACTTCACAACCGGTTTTCTGTGAGGCCGTGGTATCGCACCGGTCGAGCCGGCCTATTCGTGCCTAAGCATGGCTCTATCACTGTTATATGTATGTGGACTTTCTGGGCATTTTCAGTTTCAATTTCTCTGATGATCTCAGGTCAAATGTCAATTGTTTAAGTTCTAGTAGTAGTCTAGCAAGTCTTTGAATGGAACAGTAATCTATAGTACGGAAAAGAAATAAAATGGACATTTGAACTTGGACCAATAATCTGAGATATACTAATAAAGGTCAAGGTCTGACTTGCTGCTGCTGCACTAATAGAGATAATGTCTACATCCTACTTCACGTCCGTGGCTGCGGCTTTACCTTCCATCATGTCGATATAACAGGAAATTACAGGATGTAGATCATAGAGACTGTTTGATCTTAAACACCAATGGCAATTCGAAATCTTTTTGCTAGTGGCCCCAGCATAAAAATATAAAAAATATAAAAAGAAATGTTTTACCACATAAGACGTAAGATTGTGACAATTCCGTGGGATATCGGAGCTTTCTGCTCTATAAAGAGATAATTTAGGTGAGTGGAGCGAGACTAGGGCCGATGTCATGAATATTTGAACTCGCTAACATTAGACATCAACGCGTGAACGCATCTGTAAGCCTTGCGTCAAAGCCTCCACACGCCGGCTACAGATCAGATGCACATTTGCTAAAGTTTATTTACTATAATCTTTCAGTGTTGATGTTATGTTGTTAGTGTGAGTTTAATTAATAAAAAAACATGAAATTTAAATAAAAACTCGAATCGGTGATCGAAACCACAATACTAAATTTACTGGTTCGTTGAAGAAATTAAATATTATTTTTCCTTGTGTTATCAGTCATCATAAACGTAATAATTATAAGTAAGACAGGGACTCGACACTTGAGCAAACACTGTCACGTGACATGTGTTTGTAAGTCATTAGTTAGCGACCGAGGATTGGGACCGTTAGTGATATTGATACAACACAATTTGAATTTGTGTTCTGTACATTAAAATATAAACGCTAAATGAGGTTCTATACATACACAAACAATAGATTGTTAACTAAAACTGACTTGTCACGGCTGTGTCTATGGAAGCTGTCATACACATACGATTCCTTTAATTGAACTAAAATTGTAAGTCGTTTACTATGCTAAAGCCTTTAGCATATTTTAAAACACTGAAATTACGTGGTGGTATTTCTTTAAATTTCCAGGCTGCATTTGTTAAAAAAAATGTTTTACACAAACATTTATTTTATATGTATATAATTTATTGTTATATATGTATTATATTATATATGTATATCATCAAACGTCGTCGATAGCTGGACGAAGGCCTTCCGCAAGGAGCGCCAACTGTTCCGGTCTTCGTTGAGACAGAAGAAGTTCAGTCCAACGTTATTATATTAACGTAAATATATAACATATTTCTTTTTTTTTAAATTTTCGATTGAATAATACTTCAATTCAAATCAGAATATTCATTGAAAGTCGGTACATGGGAAATGTTTGATTGGAATAATCTTATATCTTAAGGATTCTTAGATTGGAAGAAGCCTACTAATAATAAAGATAAAACTTCAAGTTAGTTAAGTTTATGACAATTAATAATCTTTACAACGCTATAACAGTGTCTACAGGGGTCAAACGGTTCCAGTGACACTTTCCTTAACATAATCACGAGATCATTTCTATAAATATATAATTATGAAACGCGACACACATTAAGATTTAAATCACATGAAACGTGTAAAGCAAAGCTCGGCCGCTTTATCTTCGCTCGCAGTAGTCACAGCAGCCACACAAGTTATGTTTGCAAATGGTCATCATTATACGTAAATGGACGTCGATAACAGTGGTGCCTGCAACTTGTTCTGAAGCCGACGTGCGACGTTAACACAAAAGCTCAGACCAACGTCAGTTTGTAGCGTTTACTTTGAAAAGCAACAGTGACGGTGAACGTTGCGATGGCAGACGTGAGAGTCAACAATCAGAACACTGAAATGAGAACACGGGTACATACAGATGATGGCCGAGACTCATTTATAGTAAAGAGTAAATTTGATCACAAAACATTATGGTTTTGTGATTTTCATTACATCAATGTACTACGATTCATATAAAACAAGGTGTGATTAAACAACGCAATTTTGTTGAAAACATCATCCGTACACAGAGACCAGAGTTAAAGTAAAACCACACAATTAGTCGATGCTATAAGAATCCTCTAATCCCAGTCAAAAGGCTCGTCACTAAATGACGTCATACATTTATTATATGTTTGCATGTATGTGTATGTAGATTGTGTTCAATCAAATCATAAAAGAATTAAGCTTTCTGATCAGATTGACTGACTGGATATATGTTTGAGTCCGCAGTTCTACTACTAAGTTATTTATTTACCAAGTTATTAAAACAAGTGTGCCACTTTCGCGGATAAGTTGTAACAGGTGCAGTTCACTACCAGTACATTATGAATTGTCATATTTCTTTATTGAGTTTTCATAATTACTACGTATATATAATGATTTTGATAGTAAACCAAAATCTCATGGCACAAAACTTGCCAACTACCCCTCTAAGAGATCATTATCATGCAGAGTATCGCTCATTATCATCCACTGCTAAAAAAGATGCTTTAAAAACAAGCAAATGGAATGACAATAATAATATTTCGTAGTGGGTCTGAACGGTCTGAAACTTTCGCAATGGTTTAGACACCTTTTAAATAGAATGCTCACAACAGAAATACATATACTATGGAGAGTTGAAGATTCCTCTACTCGGTAAACAATTATAAGTTATAACTCTTTTTGTTTCTACTTATTCAATTTCTGCATACAACAGAGAAACGCCGCCAGCCTTATGGGTACGTTTGATCAGAGGAACGCAAATTAGACGCGATCTTATCAAATATATAAAAAAAAAACAATAGGTATATGTATATTTTATATTGTTCTACTATTTTAAATGGATTGAGTTAATCGATTCCATCCGTTTTTTATACTGCCTAACTTTAATAATTGGCTTTAAAAAAAGAAAATAAAAAAAACCTTTCTTATAGAACAGTTTATCAAAAGAAATTTTCTATCCCGAAACTATGTACAACTCCCAAGAGCTACTAAATATAAATAAATAATTTGATTCTCTTGACTCTGATTCTCGTTAAGGATTTAAATTTAAGTGCATGACGCAAAACAAAAGCCACAACTATACATGAAGCAGCGGGTGGTATCGGCAGATCGCTATCAGTGACTTGAGATGATCGGCGCCGGTTAGCTTATAACCGGGCTGGTCTGAGTACCGGTGCGGGCGCACTGCCCGAGCGTCGTCCTGCGACGTAATGACAGCGACAGGTTGTGGGCAGTGAAAGCTCCACCGACACCCCTCGCTATTCACAACCACTGACTTCATACAGAAATATTAACTGAGTATTGCCGACATCGAGACGAGTTCCAAAGTGCCCGAATATGATGAGATATAACCGAAAATGCTTGGTGACATTCCTAGACGATATAACTATACTATTCTACGATTATGTCTTTAAATTACGAGGAAAGTTTCTTGGTTTGTGTTGGCTTGATATCTACACTGATATAAGTAGAAAGTTTGAACAGGTAGGTAGTTAAGAATCGTACACCAAAATAGAAACTTATTAACATATTCGTTAAGTAAACACCTTGAACATTTCATTGATAAAGATCTATTTTGTGTTCATTCAAACTTGTTCGGTTCATCTATTTTAAACCTGATTGCAGTTCTATTTCTGTAACTGCATATCTATCCTTATACGGAGCGTGAATCATATAACATCACGCCGGCTGCCACTCTTGGAAGGGCTAATCAATAAAGTTTGGAGCTTTTGTATTTATGTATCTTGTCCATAGAAATAAAAAATAGAATCAAACAAAGCGTAAACAAAGAGTTTTTAATTTAGTTATGTTAAAACAGGACTAATTTAGAAGCTTTTAATATCATCGCTAAATTCGTATCTATAGTAGGTAGTCGAATTTACCATTATTTAGCAGTTTAACATTTAGTCTTGTATGAAATCTTAAATGTAGTTTTTTATCTGCTAGTAAGAAAACTTTAATGTTTTCGTAGAGCAATATAATTGACCAAGTGATACCGAATGTATTTTATTGCCGTATTCTCGAGTCATTGACAATATAAAATGCGTACGCACAGTTATAAAAGTGACTCTAAGTTATAAAAGTGCTCAAACAATCGATAATATAGAAAAGTGTCGGTTTAATGGTAAGTGACCGGAGCGGTCTGGCGAGAATGCTCGCTCGCAACCGGTTCGACTCCCGCGAAACTCACATTTCATGGTCCTGGCACTTAACGGGACTTTAATATTCGTGTGTCACTTTACCACGTAAGCTTTAGATATCTCAAATTATACACAGTAGGTCTCTTCCCCTAGGGGCCGATTACTAACCTGGATAAGTTCATAAAGATAGTATCATTCGTTATTTGAAAGATAAGGAAGTAAAAAAAAGGAACCCTTAGAAATATGCAATAGAAGCACTCGTTTGTCCGTCTGTCTGGTTTTCTGTCAAGTCTCGTGTCTGTTTCTTCAAGACGCCGGAGGTTCAAGTTGAAATTAACATCATTGAAGTAAAGCTGCTGACCCTTTTAGCTGTAACAAAGCAGTTTACGTCAAGTAAATCAAAAGGTGCGGTAATTTAGGCCTTAAATTTCAACAAATTTTAATATTTCGCGTCATGTCATTTATAGTCATGACTTTTGTCAAGAAGCAGTCTTAAAACACAAGTTTAGGAAGAAAATCGTTAATTTGTGAAATCACATAAAAATATTTTTTACGAACTCCACGTCGATGCATGGGAGAGAGGTGTAAAGATAAATGTGTCTTTGAAAAAAACGGTTCAATTCTGCGAAGATTCATTGCTGAGATAGACCAAGTATTACGTAAATGCGGAATAAGGAGAGATATGTTATTCGGGTGTATGTGAATATGTAAGTATCTATGTATGTTTTTTTATGCGATAGGGGGCAAACCAGCAGACGGGTCACCTGATGGTAAGTGACTACCGCTGCCCATGGACACCCGCAACTCAAGAGTCACAATTGCTTTGCGGCCTTAGGAGTATGCTGTTTTCTTGAAGGTTTGATGTAATGTTTCTTTGTTACGCCCTAGGAGCCGATACGGTTTAATCAATATCGACAGGTGAGGTGACACCAGGTAGTATATGCACTTATTACCGAATCGATTTTAATAATTAATCATGCTTTTTTTTTGAACTCCTTGTAATCAAATTCAATCTAAATTAAATTTGAAGACCATACGTAAGTAATGTGCAAGGTAGGTAATCAAGGAATTATAAATACATTTTACGCATACATTAGGTGATATCTTCGTCATTTGTGAATCGATTTTATTATATTTTTAATTATATTGATTGTAGTCATAGTAGGCTCGGTTTAAATTATGTAAAACTAAATATTCAACCTTTAACGTGTAAAATGTAGGGCCATTGGAAAACATAAAAATACAGTTTATTAAAATGTATTAGTGCATTGAAGTCTGTGATACACTTCTTTAAAAGTGTTTGTTATAAGATATGTAGATAAAAGATCTTAGTGTAATATTAAATTAAACGTACTTTTCTCTATTTCGAAGACATACATACATGTTTCCCTTGATCTCATATAATGTAGAAGAAAATCTTAAAAGCGCGAAATAGGATACCAGCACAGCGTCTTCTGTCAATGAAGACTATATAACATTTAACTCTCTGCTTTTTTTTATAATATAGGTGGACAGACGCACAGACGGGTCACCCGACAGGTAGTGACAGTCCCCGTCCATGAAAACGTGCAACTCAAGAGTCGTTAGTTAGAGGAAAGAGGAGAGGGGGAGTTGGGCCTCCGGAAACCTCACTAATTTTGGCAAAGGTTGCTTCACAACCGGTCGTAAGTGCGCTGCCCGCCTTTGGGGGGGGTGCGGGTAGGGGAAATAGGTACGGAGGATTAGGACATAGGGAAGAGGAGAGGAGGATGAGGGGAGAGGAAAGAGTTACTTCACAACCGGTTTTCTGTGAGGCCGTGGTATCGCACCGGTCGAGCCGGCCCATTCCTGCCTAAGCATGGCTCTACCACAGTTATACTATTACTATACATATACACTTTTACACATCATCCCCCCGTATTAATTGCAAAGATTATTATTTAACTTAAAAACAAGACATAAAAGACTATTTATCTATATTTATTAAGGCAGGTAATAGTTACGAATACAAACATTATCCTAAAGTTGAACATTACATTTTCTTTTAATGCGGTAAATTGTTGAATAATGTCAGTTTAGTAAGTTATTTGTATCTAGATATATGACGGTCCTGTTACCGGAGCTGAGATATTTAGTTAAGTACCACTCTCAACGATAACGCGTTTCCTGGCTTTAACGTACAATCGTTTCTTTTCTAAACACCACAGATTATACAATTACAAATGTAAGGACGATATCCAATATCTGTGTAATATGTAACATAAGACAGAGTAACCTTTTTATAAGAAAACACTACTTGGTGCTGACAACAGTTTTAATTGGTGTTACATAAACGTAGTATCTAACATATTATGCATTACAAAGTGCTATTTTAACTGTTTTTTTTTCCTTGTGATCGTTTTTGTAAGAGTAGTTACACAATGTTTGGTACACCCAATTGGATGAATGGTTAAGGAGTGCAGGTACTACTAACGAACTTACATATACATATGTCTGTCAAGCTGAGGTCCTCCCATCTGAAGGATTCTTTCAGGTAATAAAGCCATTTATCCCTTAATATTGTAAAAGGGAATGTTAGTTTACGTTTACATATCTTTATGTTCGTTCTGGTCTCGTTAAAAAAAAATAAACAGATTCGAATGCTATTTTATGGTTGATTTTGATTGATTATCAGATGGGCTGTGTCCCACTTTCACAAAACCAGAAGTGAACACAAGCACTTTCCTGTCGAAGTATCGCTCGCAGTAAGCTGTGCTGTGATGGACGGATATAAACAGTGCGCTATCTTATCTGTGACTGCAATTGCCTTCCGCTCACCACTCGCCACACGATGCAAGTAAACAATCAGCCAATGTTTTGACGATAAGGCTCAAATATATTTACTTACATATAATATTGGTATTCGCGCAAAAGAATAATCTTTTTAAAATGTTTGTACAAAGTTAACGAAGCAGGTATCCTAAAAGGTCGTGATTAAATAAAAAAATTGCGTTACTTTAGAATTCCGATCCCTTTGTTTTAAATCATACTAATAGAAAAAATACGTGCTCTTGTTATAGGGAAAGTCTTACACATTGATTAAGATTAAAGTAATATGAAAGATAGAGATAGAGAAATAGGAGAGGGGGAGCTTTTCTATGAGGCTGTGGTATCGCACCGGTCGAGAAAGCCCATTCGTGCCTAAGTATGGCTCTACCATTGTTGAAGTTTTGACTTGTTTTTTTTTGGTGCTTCTTGGACAGCAATTGGATAGGGATAGGAACCTGAAGTAAGGGGTACCGCAACACAAGACCATACAAAGGTTAAAAATGAATGAAGTTGAAGAAAATAATATAATGATAATGGCTTAATATATGAAACCTATAATCGACGAATGGCAAACTGCCAGAACGTTCATTACATTACCGCAAACTTAATGAGCAATAGAGCGGACCGCGGGGAACGTGAGGCGATGCACGCGACCGCGCCCCCGGTGTTTCGTTACCAGCTTATTGAAATATGTTGATAATTGAAATTGTATCTCCGTCGGGACTACAACAACTACACAAAAAAATAAAAGTTGATAATACGTACAGATTATCAATTTGTTCCATATAGTCCACAAAGACTACACGTCTTTGTTAGTGTCATAATAGGCCTCATCGTACAAATAGATAAATACTATAAAGGTGTTTTTTTGTTTTCTTGCTGATAAAGCATAACAATAAAAAATGCATTAACTATAAGTATTTTTATACCCGTCGTTATGGCATTTGATCAAAAGACTAATGTTGATAGGTAGTCTATGATTTCTGTATGTGTCTTTAATATCATTGTGAATATTATGTAACCCTATCCTGGCACGATAACTTTCATAGAATTCATACACGTGTTGAGTATCTTGCCAGTGATGACCTTTGTCCTTGAGCAGCCGTCAGGTGCAAGTTGATGGTCAATACTCTAAACGAGAAACTAGTTGCGAGCACGCTGCACGCGTCACTGCGAGGTTGTGCTGAGCGTATATTCAATACACGCACAGCACAACGATAGAGGCTTCCGTAAAATAAGTAAATATAAAATCGTATATTTAATAAAAGCGCTTTGGCAATCAACGGCATGGTCCGACTTTCGACAGTGAGTTTGTGTTGCCAATCTTACATGGCTCCCTCTTCTATGCAGTTTTAGTGATCTGCCCACTTGAGTCAAACACCTGAAGTAGCATGGTCATTGTAGCTATGGTCTTAAGTAGAGTGTCCTACTGGTCCAGTATACAGCCGGCAAAAAAAAAGTGCAACTTATGAGCATGAAATATTGTTATGTTAATTATGTTTATGTTATTATGCAAAAATGTACGCAATTACTTAAAAATGTAGAAAATATAACAAAGTACACGGTTGTGTGGAATAGTTCGTGTGTCGCGGGGGACTTTGACAAACATTGAATCAACGGACACAAAGCTCACCCAGACTCGGGACAACAATTTGTGAAGAACGCACATTTTTGTCCCGTGTGGGAATCGAACCCACGACCTTATTTGCAGCAGTCAGGGTCACTAACCAATGGACCAACAGGCCCTTCAAAGTGTAGACGCAGCGCGGGACTGCGCTGATATTACACCTGCTGTTGCGTGCACTACGGATGGCGCGACATTTTATTTGATTCTATCACCTAGAGGCTGATTCATTATCCGTCGCGTACAGCATTCCGTTTTACAGTCTGGTATGTGACCTTTTCGATATCATTACATTACACACTACAGAATAAAGGCCTAAGAGTAGTTGTATTATGTACTTATAATTACTTACTACTTATAATGATGTACTTATATGTAACCTCTATGTATGTCTCCATCGCTTTGCTTTGAAATATATCCCGGACTAACTAAGAGCCATACTACTGATGTCATCCATTTCGTGGACTACAACTAATTAAGTGGAGGCGTTGTGTGCACAAATATGACAAATATAGAACAAAAGTCAACGCCACGTATGTATCTGTATTACATTTGCTTGTAGTGGTGCGTAATAAACTCTAAATAAATAAATACAAAATAAAACATATATTTAATGGTACCTGTTTCAACTATGATTTTAGTTTTGGTTAACTTTAATATTATTACACCAGAAAACATAAGAGATCGTCATACTTATGTGTACCAGGTACAGCTACCAACTTCTGTAAAACAGCTATCTGTTAGGAGAACATTGAGAAAGTGTTTCGGTCAATTAGATATGTCTACACTTGTGCCGTGTAGTTTAAGTTTCGAAGTTTGGTGATTAGTAAATATCGGTATCGACATTTTCTTTTTTATAATATAGGCAGACAGAATCGGACGGGTCACCTGATGGTAAGTGACAACCGCCAACCATGGACACCTTGAACTCAAGAGTCATAAGTGCGCTGCCCGCCTTCGAGGATGATGAAAGATGGAGGGATGCGGGGAGGGAAAGATTAGAGGGGAGATGAGGAGATGAGAAAGAGGAAAGGGGGATGAGGGGAGAGGAAAGAGAAGAGTGGGATTTGGGCCTCCAGAAACCTCATAAATTTCATAGTAATGCTACGTAACCATTGCTTCACAATGCCTAACCAAGGCTTTACCGCTGTTACTTGAATGGCCTGTTTGTCTAGTGGTTAGTGACCCTGACTGCTAAGCCAGAGGTCGTTGGTTCGATTTCAACCCAGAGCAAATATTAGTGTGATGAGCATGATCATTTGTTCTGTGTTTGGGTGTAATTTATCTATAATATGTATGTATAGAGAAGTATATAACTATGTTTATCAGCTGTCGGGTTACCATAGTACAAGATTGCTTAGTTTGGGATCAGACGGCCGTTTGTGGCATGTGTCAAGATAAGATAATTATTCTCTTTACTTACATTTTTAAATATAAAATAAAAACAATGGATATAGGGACCAAGCTACCGGTGGTTAGGGCTCCAGAGACAGAAACCTCCTCACAGTAAGTGCCGTATCAAGAAGGACTGCCTTCTGCATTAGGCCCTTAACCCAGCTGTGTAACATGAGCCTCTGCAGATGTTGGTCGAGGCTCTTGGCAATCAACCCATGAGCTGATATGAATATCGGCACATTGATTCCACCTCATGGGCTAATTCCAAATATTTTATTTGGTTATCTTTTTCAGCCTTTATGAGATTGTCGTCAAGTGGAATGTTAACATCCACAATCATTGCTCGGCGCTCTAGTCGGTCTATCCCGACTATATCAGGTTTATTATCAACAATAGTCCTGTCAGTGATGATAGATCGATCCCAATATAATGTTGCATGACTATTTTAAAGAACTGGGTCGGGCAAATACCTATAATAAGGTAACTCGACATTAACAAAGTTATATCTAAGAGCAAGGTGCTGATGGACTATCCTGGCCACTTGGTTATGTCTGTGGAAGTATTCACCATTTGCAAGACGAGAGCAACCAGAAATTATATGCCTGAGGGTTTAACCGGGGCGATGATATGTCTCCGATAATTTTTCGTCATTACAACTTCATCTATAATCGCACAGATAAAACCTTCAGTTTTCCCGAAAAGGTCACTGAAAGTACAGCAAGTTTGTGCCAGTTCTCTCCTAGACCAAGCGGAGTAAGTCCATTACCAACTGTTACCACATCCCGGTGTACCTCCACGTTAACATAGAGAAAGTACTTTCTAAGATTACATCCACGACTAAATGCCAGGGCCAGGGCCCTCTAATATCGCGAGGAACGCGATATTAGAGGGCCCTGGCATTTAAGAAACCATGACCCTCACATTTCCGAGGGATATACAATCTCATCATTGATGAACGTGGATGGTGCATTCGATAAGCGGTTAACAGTGTACGGACTCTTCTATTCAGGGCATCCAATTCTGTCCATCTTAGTACGCCAAAGGAGTAGGTTAGGACTGGTATAACCCAATCGTTATAGGCTCGCACCTTATTACCGCCCAATAAAATATTTTTCAATACTTTTTTAGGCGGCTAAAGAACCGTTCTTTTAGCGATTGCTTCAAAGTCAGTTCATTTATACCCAACGGCTGTGACATATCTAGATACTTGTACGTGTCATTTGCGGAAAGACGACTTAAATATGTGGAATCTGAAAGTTCAATCCCTTCGGATTCCACAATCTTGCCTTTCTTTTCATACATACTGCACATTTATCTACACCTAATTCCATATTAATACATTTACTAAAGGTTTCAGTTACCTCTGGTTATTTAATTATTTGGAAAATTAGTGGGAAATTACCTGATCCCCCCTCCGCAAACGATAGCCTAGTCCTGAGCCATCCAAAATAGTACTAAGAGGATTAAAGGCTAAACACAACCACAAGGGACTCAAACTGTCACCCCGAAATATACCTCGCTTGATCTTTATATACTCGCTGTCACTTTGACATTGTCGACATCTTGGATAGTATAAAACCGATCTCCATTTTAGCATACATGCCTCCAAGAAAGTGAATAGAGTTGTGTCAATGTTATACAACTCATACAAATCATAGGCATTTTTATAATCTATCCAACATGTAGCCAAGTCTTTCCGGTTACGGCGGATTTGTTGATTAATAGTGGTATCATTAATAAGGAACTCCTTAGTGCCTCGGGCCCCAGTTTTACATCCATTCTGAGAGTAGGTCATGATATTGTTATTACTTATGTGTGTTGTTATTTTAACTTTATGGACGTAAATTATTATTATTATTACTTGCAATAAAGATTTTGAGTTAGTGCCCCGGTCACTACTTGTTACTTACCCTCAAGTGTGAATAGTCATATCTAGTCGTTACATGAAAAAGTTGCCAAAATATAGCTAGGCTATAATGTGCGGGTGGGACACCGGGAGTGGCCGGCTCGCTCAGGCCGAGGCGGGGTGCGGCACGTTGAGGGGGGTGAGTGTCATTTCACTAATTAACTCGTTGGGCGCGGCGCCACTCCATTACCGACTGTTTATTGTGACAATTATTCTACCTGCACCACCCCCGCACCCCCGCCTCCCCCAGACTCGCGCGAACGGACTCATCATAAAACAGCCCGCGCCGCGCCTACGCTTGCGCCTCCAATACCATTTCTGTCACTGACTGCGGCCGCATTGGTTACAATCTGGTAATTAAATAGTAATATCGCTCTCTGTCACCTGTCGGCACATACTGAAGAAGATGTATTGGACAACAGTGGGAGTGCTTGGAGAACATAGCGCGATGCAGGAGCGGTAGTTATATCGCAGCATAGTATTATCGGAGATAGTTATCAGTTTACCAGTGTACCACCTAGTAAAGGTGGCGCTGAAACTGTATGTGTAACATCTTAACTGTCATTAGCATTTAAATTAGTATTTCATCAATAAAGGAAAAAAGAAAGCAAATTTCCTTAAACCCTGTATTAACAAAAAAGGTTGTTAAAACTGTTCTCATTGAAAAAAGATTATTGTGTTGGAATTGGATGTTGCCAAGATATTTATTAAACATTACAAAAACTTACATTTTATGATACAATCATAACTCTTTAATAACATTCACGACGTTTAGGTCTGCTTTTATGGTCACTGCTGCATTTGTAAGGTGATCTTTAGCGTAATGTTGCATATCTTTATATTATATTATATATATATATATATATATATATAATTCTACTGTACGTGTGTATGTCATTGAACTCCTCCTAAACGACTGGACCGATTTGAATGATTTTTTTTTGTATGCGTTTGGGTGGCGCCCTGGATGGTTTAGATTGGCAGATGGCGCTGCAGTCGGTATCTAGGTTATTTATCAATACTGCAACTTCAGGACGTCTATCGGGTCCGCTAGTATTAGTATATACATATATATGTAAATAAAACGGGACATTTCGTTGCTCAGGCAGCAAGGTTTTCTTGGGGATTCAGTTATGAATTTATGATGAATCACTTATGATTGGACGGATATGTATTACAATATACAAGCTATTATAGAAAAGCTTTTAAATTTAAGGACTGCACTGATGGCGTAGCGGTTTTAGTGGACTGCTGGAAGTGGCTGCCGCGCCGAATGTTGTGGATTCGATCCCCGCACGGGACAACACTTTATGTAATCCTCAAATTGTTGTTCTGAGTCTGGGTGTTCTTTGTGTCCGTTGCTTGAATGTTTGTAAAGTCTCCGCGACGCAGGAATTAATCCTAATGCGGGAGTTGTCTTTTTTTTAAAAGAAAAAAAGGAAAAAAACAGGGCTCAGCGAGTACAATCAAATTGGAAAATATGTTTCATTCCGAAATATTTATTAAAAATCACAATATAAACTTAATTTCTAGGTATTATGATCATAATAAAATAATAAATTACAACATTTTATTTAAAAAGAACGGTGTCTCCTTTTATCAAACCTCGAGGGTCCTTTATTTTATTTCTGTTTCCTAGAGCGTCACTAAGGCGGCCTCGCGGAAGCTCAGTGTATTGAACAAGGTGAGACGGTTCTTCTCGCAGGAGCATCTGTGTCTTTTATACAAGACCCAGGTTCGCTCCTGCGTGAAGTACTGCTCTCATCTTTGGGATAGTTATGCGCAGTATCTGCTTGACGTTCTCGCAGTATCGGTTGCAGCGACGCGCAGTCCGCATTATAGACTGTCCTGAGGTCACCCAGTCTCTTGAGCCCCTGCAGTTACGAAGAGATGTCGCCTCTATGGCCTATCTTCCAATTGGTCCCACCTTCTCCCTTCCTCTACAGGACTACACGTGCTGGCCTGAGGAGTCATCGTTTGCGAGTCGAAGGTATGCGATCCCGAACGAAACAGTTTGGCTCTTCTTTCCTGTGCCGATCGGTGAAAGATTGGAATTCACTACCAGCGCACGTTTTTCCTTCCCACTTTGATCCTGGGTCTTTTAAGCGGGGCGTGAAAAAGCATCTCACCAGGCCGCCATAGTGTGGGTCACCATACTACATTGACTAGACATGCAATGAGGATGGTGACCAACACTCTTGGACTCCTTTTATTGCTTACCATCAGGTAAAGTGGAGTCATTATGGTAAGCATACATTTAAAAAAATAAATAAAAAAGTTAAGCTTAGTTTACGTTGATCGACACATCGCGTTAATGCCCGTTGTCATAATTTAATCTTAAGTTCTGAGCGAGTGTCAGCAAATGATCAGTAAATTGTTAAAAAATGCTAGCAATCCACTCTTTATTGCCTGCCCTAAAACATTTAAGTGCCCCCATAATATGCAACCAGTATATTAATGATTTTACTGCTACTGAAACCTGTTATTCTTATGTTAACTCACCTCGCTCATTATAACACAATTGACAGCGGTCTAATAAACATGATAACGTAAGTAACGGCCCATTGCTAATGATTATTGTTTTGTCATTAAGCATCTCGTTTATTTAACAATAATTGTTATGCAATTGTTATGATTGTGCAACTGCAACTAGCTTGCAACAAGCTTTCTTCAGATCAGACCAGCTCCGATAGTATTCTAATAAATTATTTCAAGAATTTCTCGAGAGTACAAGAATTACTATTATAGTTATCTGACAATTAAAGTTAATAACTACTATCATCTGGTAGTATCCGTGGAACTTTTAAAGGTAATCAGAACAAAATGTATCTTTATGTTACTAGTTATATGTAAATATATGTATGAGTGTCATTTTATTATAAACACACAACACGCGCATTAGATTTGTGTTTTTCGCAATTCCTGTGTCGCGGGGGACTTTACAAACATTCATGTAACGGATAAAAATTGTCACTGTTTTTTATGAAAAGTGACTAGGTGTGTACTGTACTCTTCCTGGAAACATCCCTCCTAGGGGATACCCAGGTCCCTTGCAATAGACCCAGTTGTGACAGAACACCGTGTGGATTTAGTGGATTCGAGTCCGACATACCACCCCACTGTCAGCTCCGATGGGGTGATAACCCGTGGGAGTTTCCACAAGGAAAAAAATAATAATTTGCTATACTGGAAATGTAATTTTTTTTTAAAGAAAAAATACTAGGTTACTACTTTGCGACGGTAGTGTACTGGGCGGGTTTGAACCCGCAACCACTTGATCGCAAGTCCTACGCCTCAGCCGTCACATAACATCTACTGTTTCTAAATTTGTTACGGTTACTTCTCAGGTATGCTGGGCTTATGTATATATTAATGTTTCTCTTGTAGTAGTTTCACATAACTTAGGTATACTAACCACTAAGTTAAACATTTAATAGTTTTATAAGTACCGCGCACATACCATAGCAGTACATTCATTTTGTAGTCTCTGATCTGAATCTGATAGTGTCAAAACTGTTTATGACATACAGTAAAGTAAGTCACTTTACAATGTCTATCATGGGAGTACTGGCAATGAAAATGTGTAATGCTTTCAACTACCGACCACTTTTACACTAACACCAAGCTAATACACTTTCAACCTGTTACCCTTAGGTTTTTATATGTACTAAACAGGGAACAGATGAATGATAGAGTTGAATGGAAGAAGATAATACATTTCCTCAATTCAATTCGGATAAGAAGATGATATCTGAAGACTTTAATGCCACTTTGTCCACCACCTTCAGCACAAAGTGTATACCTTGTGGCTTGTTTAGGTCAACGGTAATTTTGGCTGGGCTGTTTTACATTTAATTCAGTTGTTCCTTTTATGTTTATTTCGGCCATTGGTTATAAACCGAACTCTGCACAACAACTTAAGTGTAAATATATATGTATGTAGGTGCGTGTGTATACACCGGAACATCTGGTTTGAGTGGGCACTCGCTAACTGTCAGTTTTTATTCGCTAATGTGAAGGCACGCGTTGTATTGCCGGGTTCGAAGCTGTGTCGATGAACTTTGTTTATGTTTGCGCTCACAATTATCGACAATCCACGATTCTTTAGAACCTTTTTACTATGTACTTTACACCACAGATTGTGTCATGTAGTGTCTACTACACCGTAAGCCCATTTGGTAGTCAACGGTTACCGGTACCTAAACAAAGAGATGTGACGTCTAGTTGAGGCTTACTCCACATAGGGACCAATAATGTCTTCAGAGGTCAGTTGACAGAAGTTATTTGCTATACAGTATCTATGAAGGAAGTTTACTTGTGTTTAGTTATAGTACATTAATCTAAAGGGTTTATGGTGTTGTCAGGTTTAGATATTAGTATTACTATTTTATGTGTGCAAATATTTTATTTTTTATATTGTGGGTGCTTATAATACTATATTCTTTTTTATTTTCCTTCAACTGTTTTATTCAGCCTATCATAGTAATGTTACCTTATGATGCGTTTTTGAACACTGAATGTGTTGAACGAGTTGGTACAGAGATGACGAAGCACGGCTTAGAGAGCAGCAAGAGATTCTTTAGTGTGTAAAGTAAAAGGAGAGAATATTACACGTACCGAACACCTTTAACAGATGTACATGCAATAATAAATTACTATGTTAAATGGGTATGATAATTGATTATAGAGCAATAACAGCCCGTTGGTGTAGTGGTTAGTGGCGCTGCGAATGTGAATCATTCCAAATGCGGGAGTTATCCTTTTAAAAAATAGACTAGACACTGGACATATTATGTTTCATTACATCAAGACTTGGCCATCACTTGTTGAGTGCTTTGATCCTTATATATGTTCGTACTGTGGGCGTCTGGCAGTACATATTTGTCAACAATTGTAATCAGTACATTTGAATTTACTATATTTGGCGGCAGAAAACGAGGCTGCTAATAAAGTATCTTGGCAAGTTGGAGCACAGCTGCACTACCATTCATATGTTACGTAGTACACTTATACTAAACCTACAAATACAACAATATATGTATGTAGGTATATCAATAATGAGATTGTGTTATGCAGTGGGGACATGTTGTCAGTTGATTGTGGCACATAATGTCCACGTGATTATATGTATTATTATTGCAGGCATGTACAATGTGTACATGTGCCGAGGCGCCGGCCGGACAGCTATGCGCATCGCCGGAATCACGCCGGGTCACGGGCTATCGTTGAGGGTGACCGCGCGATACTGAATACTGACATGCGATAGCAGCATCCCCATTACAAACTTATTTATGTCGGCGCTACCAAATAAATATTAACAATTATTGTGGACCGCGATATTGTAACGACCGCTGTCTATCGGGTAACAATAAACAGTTTCTTGCTCTAATTACATCTGGCGACATACGCGACCCATTTCGTATGCACACACACACACGCATACATATAGGGCAGTGTGAGTATGGTGTGTCAGGGCGCGGTAGAGCGTCTGCATGTGTGCGTGTGCGGGTGATAAGAGGTCGCGCGATAACCCGGCTGAGGCCGCCACCGATCACTCGGAAACTTGGCGTAAAACGAATTTTTTAATCAGAAGGACAGCGTCGTGGAGGCTATGTAGTAAGGAGCTCATCCTGGGACGCATATTTATAGCGGGATCCTTGCTGATAGTGGGCGACAGCGCTAGGTAATGAGTGCGCCAGTATGTGTGTCACATGTGCGCGCTGACGGTGGCGCGGAGCCGACACGTGCTCGTGAACGCCTCCACACTCCATTGCTATTATTTCAAATATGAGCTCGTTATCGGTCCGCAAATAGTTCTATAAATATTGTTAAAGGAAAACAATATAATATTTATGAATGGGTGCGATACTGCACGGTATGTGAGGCGGATTGGCGAGAATGCCGAGCCACACACCCGCCGCTGTCACGGCTATGGTATTGGTAACAATGCGATGCGACTTCTTGGTTTTCACATATTCGAAATCCATAAAGACCTTATGCTGTAATACTACGAAGTCAATCTTTGAGCAGGTGTAAGCGTATTTTCGATCGATCACTCCTCATTGCGAGTGAGTGACGCCATCTAACATAAAAATGCACAATAATGCCAATTACTCGATATAAATAAATGAGTATAGGTACATGTACACATACGTGTAGTGTACGTATCATTAGAGAAGGTCGACCGATAACGAGCGATTACAATAAGCCGACTTAGCTACTGCTAACACGGCTAAGTGATAACGTAATGTAATATTTTTTTTTTCGAGAAACTTGTAGCTATTTTCTGGAACATCAATCTCAGTGTTGACCGATACCATTCCCTTACCGCTGTAAACATCGTAACCAGGACGTAACTGATACGTATCTAAGTAGTGTTAATGGGTGTGTGTGTGTTTGGCACCACGTGGCACTAGAGCGTTCCACTGGTCCCGAACTGGTACCGAACTGTCTGTGAGAATGGTGTCGGTCGACGCGCGATCAAGAATTCATTACATTATGGCGTCGCGTGAATTTCTAATAAGAAATCGTTACTTCTTAAATTTATAGGCGGACAGAGCATAAAATAAAATAAATTTGCTGGTGAAAAAAATATTCATAATTAACATGTATTTGGGTTGTGGTATCGGCGATTTGTTACGGCGGTGAAATCATTATTATTTAGTATGCTTACTTTATTGATAGATAATAGAGTATTATACGTGAAAGAATGCTATATAGCTGTAAATATTAATTAGTGTAGTAATGGATGTTCACATCGTTTGTTAATGATCAGTAAATTAAATATAGATTACTATATGATAAGATTATTTTAGAAGCAACTTCATATTATTGATTTAGTTTACATGTAGATATAAGTATAAAGTTAAGGAGCGCTACTCCTAACTTGTAATAGATTTAGTTATAAAGAAATGACTATTAATTCTGTTATACACGATGTACATACATTTGTTATCTCTGGAAAATATCTCTCGGGCTTTGGGGCTACAAATTAAATGCAACTGTTCAAAATAAAACTGCAAATTTAAAATGTAAGTTTCATACTCAGGATACCTACGTAACATAGTGCTTTTCTCCACACGAAGTGGCGAAAGACTACTTCCCGCTGATTGCTCCCATCCTTACATAATGTAGTGGTCGAGTTCCCTCTAAACCGTTTCCAAGTTTATTAAGTTATTGGTAACCTAATACGTAACGTATTATGACATCGGTGGCACGTTTATGTTTAGGTCGACTAAGATCAACAAAAATCTGTTCATTGCGGACGAATAAGTTATTACAGTAATGAAATTTAAGTTGTTATGATATTAGATATGACGGATTTTATAAAAAAAGCCACTGTGAGGTATGTGATACCGTTGTGGTCATAACATTTTGTATAGCTGGTGAACCCAGCTCTTGTGGTCGCACTAAGCGCAGGCTGTATTGGTTACTTTATTTTCTTCAAAACATGTAAGCTAATAATACTAAGAGGTAAGTACTCTTCAAGAATAAGTATTAAATAAAATACTATAAATTTTTTTTAAAGGTTTTGTTTCATTTAAACCCCAACACGATTTAGTTTTTGTTGTTCGGTAGCGTAATCAAGAGTTTTTAGCTATAATATAAGAGTTATGTTTAGATATCTGTATCATCAACATAAGTTATTTTCTAATCCTTGATAGGAATTTTCAAAGCAGGAACACACGATGCACTTTTCAATCAATATTTTTTTGATTTTGCTCTTGTATAATGGTCATTCGGACATTACGTGTTTACCGTCGACTCGTTCTGAAAAGTAGAACTCATTTTATGAATGGATGTCACCAGGGCGCAGTGTTCACCTTCCCTAGGGTGCGTTGTAGCTTTGCGTGCGACGTTAATTATACCTGGACAGGGAATTAATTAGCCAACAATTATATTACAGCAAACAAACCTACCTATACTAACAACGCACCGAATGATTTGAAACTAATGATGAAGTCAAGTCAAGAGTCATTGGTGTGGATTTGGGGTTCTTAGTAAATTCTTTATTAGTGAAAACATAATGTTAATCTGAGGTCAAAAACCTTACCTACTATTCCTATCTTTCTAGCATAAAGTGGAAAAATATATGTATAATGTATTAAAAAAAAACTCCCGCTCCGTTCACCTTAAATGCATTCCAAAACCTTTATTCCGATTGCAGAGAAATTGTAAGAATTTATCGTGCTTAAAACATACACCAAATTTAATAGATTTTCATTTCCTTAAGACACAAAATACATGATCACCATAATGATCAGCCTGTCGCCGTCCGCAGCTGAACCAAAAATCAATATGAAAACCATATAACAAAATACAAATGTCTAACTAAGAGTAGTAGTACTACTACTTGTCTTTTGCAGTTTTTCGTGTACGTCTAAATTACAAATGAAAATAGAGATTAGTTTCTTAGAAATGTCAAATCACATCTTATGTAAATAATGTTGAGACTTTAAGTTAGATAGTTATTAAGTTAATAAGTTTGTCTACACGGATAGCGCAGCGGTTTAAGCAGTCACCTCGCTACCACACTGCCGCGCCTAGCGTTGTGGGTTCGATCCCCGCACGGGACAACACTTTGTGTAATCGTCAAATTGTTGTTCTGAGTCTGGGTGTTCTTTGTGTAAGTTGTTTGAATGTTTGTAAATTTAATTAATCCTAGTGCGGGAGTTTTCTTTTAAAAAAAAAGTTAATTTCCACTCAGTATTTCAGGCCCGATACGATCTCCAAACATGGACGGTGGTAGGTCTGTTCGTTTGTCCCCTATCGCAAAAAAAAACTCATGTAATGTGTAGGTTGTGTTGAGTGACTGGCCATCAATGTCGAGATGAAACCGCTAACTACCAGAAACTTCTAATTTAGTGTCCAACTGGCTCCTGTCATCTAACCCCTTACTTATTAACTAAAAGTTTTATGTCACTCAGGCTCGATGGTATGTAGTAAAAGTTTACAAATATACCTACTTGGTAACTTTCAGTTTACTCAATCTAAATATAAGTAGAAATAAATACGTTTATTTGAATTTGACAATGTGTCTCATCGGTAGAGGTTTCCAAGTTCGAGTCTATGTATAAAGTACACTGTATGTACGTCTCATTCCGAGTCCATGTAATACAATATTCTACGTAATATGTGTACTCTTTTTGCATCAAACCTTTAACTGATGCAATTTGGACTGTTTAATAGCGAATCACTGGCGATATACCAAAATTGTCATGCCCTCAACAACCTTTGATGTATATACTAGACTGGCTTCAAATTACAAGACCAAAGAAGATAAATTAGAGGAATAAATGAATGTGTAATAGAACTATATCACTATAGCACTAACACATTTCAATCACTAAATTAATAATATACTAAGATCATTTTCGTCCTTGTTATTTTTAAATTAGGTCTGCATTTTTTGGTGTGGAATTTAAACAAAAACATACATACATAACTGGAATTAGAGGTGGATTAACACGCTATAATCAATTGGCATATGGCTGTTTGGTGTCGTGTTAACAACTCCTCAAAGAAAATCATTTTGGCAGTTACTACAACGGAATACAAACTAATATGACGTAACAGGTCAACAACGTATAGCTGGAGTACTTCACGTGTGAATCATTAAATAACTCATCAGTCGTCGTAAAACAAGCTGTATACATATGTATGTACATATTTGTATATACATTTTGTGTTGTAAATAGTTGCTGTTTACTATCATTTGTATGAAACATGATGATTTATAAGCAGCCATTTTAAACATAGTCTATCCGTCTATAGCATATGATATGCTATTTAGTTGTAATGTTTAGAATGTGAGATGTTCGTAGCTAGGAAAACTTAGACATCGAGATATCTGACCTTGAAATATTAGTGCAGCGGGACTGAAAAGTGAGAATACCTTAGAGGTTTTTATCTAAATATTACATACTCTACATATACATATATACTACATACACTCACGCCTATGTGCCCGAAGTGGTAGGCGGGGAAAGAAAAAGAGAAAGAGTTGAAAAATTGGGTATTCATTGGTTGGTAGGAATATTGCTTATATGGACAGATTGAGGAGTGAAGCTTTGCTGGAGTCAACTGGCTGATCCCGGGAAGTTCTACTCCTGTAACCGACTTCATGCAATAAGATAGAACTACCACTTTACGATGATCCTAAGTGACCCCATCATTACCATCTCACTTATGCTGTTTAGATAAGTTGTGGTCATGTATGTATATATTATAAATTTTGTATGTCAAAGTTGAATTTTAAATTATAAATCGCTCTAATGACGAAACAACCAAGATAGAGCCTGCACATCAAACAGTTCTTAATGTTCTTGAACAACTGCGAGAACTGAATTGTTTTATATATCAGTGAACATGTATGACAAGATGAACATATTTTGAGTACGTACGAAAAGACATTTTGAGTTTGAGTGTACCTACGTGTCCTACCTAAAGGCCGGCAACGCACTTGTGACTCTGGAGTTGCGGGTGTCCTTGGGCAGCGGTAGTTACTTACAATCAGGTCACATAAAAAAAGAAAAACCGTACATAAGCTTACAACGCCACGACTGGCAGACTGGCTTCTTCCTCTTTCTTTCCACTAATCTTTACTATACTTCTGTACATAACGAGCTTTCTCTCCTACCATTCACACATTAGTAAAACCCCGACTGTTTAGGTTTCCACTGACTGACAGGTCCTTTCTAAAGAACACCACATATCTCTTCTTATAAACCTTTTGGTTTTGAATCTTCAACAAATCCACTGTAAATATGAACGTTACGGAAAACAATTAGTGGAAAGCTTGCTTGTTATATTTGTTTGACGTGTCCGTCCGGCATCCATCGAGTCGCGCCCTCCCGGCGAGGGACCGCGGCCGCCGGTCGCCGGCCCGTGGGGCGGCCCTCAGGGGTGTGACACTTGACCTGTGACGTCATCGCCACATTCTCTAGTGATACTTGACGTTCAATGAACAAATATTTGTTAATTGTAAACGCAAAAATAAAAAGCAATACCACCAGCAATCAGCTCTATTTAAAAGTGTTAAGATTTTGTATATATCTATATCTTGAGTATTTTATTATATTGTTGAGATAATAGTTTTGTTAACCATGTTTAAAAGGAGAGCCCGGACGTACGTACTATTTGTATTTATGTGTACTTTACGTGATATCTTCGCCAACTGTAAATAGAACAAGTTACGCATTTATCTCCAGAGTTGACAAATTTAGTGATTTTCTGACCCCTGCGTAAAATGGCTAATGAAAGTTAAATGATTTAATAAAACACATTAATGAATTAATATTTACAAACTATGCATAGTTCTCTCCTAATTGTCTCTGTTTCTAAAATATATATTTGTTTCTGTGAACAATCATAGAGTATATCACAAAAATATCTTGACTGGTTCCTCTAACCCCCCCCCCCCCCTCCTCAGTGTGGGAATAGAGAACATGAACTGTTTTCTCAACAGGTTTTCAATTAAATCATTTGCTTAATTATACTTAAAAAAACTAACTGACATCTGCTAAACTATCGCTTATAGTCTATTTTAAATAAAAGTAAATTATTGAGTGTTCCTATAGGTATGCGACCCTGACGTGCTTGAGGCCGCGCTTAAACTCCCCAATCCATCTGTATAAGCAATATCCTTCCTTCCCTTTCTATCAACCTTGCCTGTCACTATACTCCGAATCTTCCTTCCCTTCCTGAATCCCCAAAAGTGGGCGGATGACGGCAATAGGCTATTACGTAAGTGGAACATAACGATAATTGGCAAAGTGTGGGCGTTATTAACGCCTCTACCTTCTCCTTCGGAGGATGTCGCCGTGAGTGTGTGTAAATTGCTGTAATGTAAAAAAAAGAAAATAGTGGTACTAAATTATTCAAATTGATTTAATTAAGACTATATTCGTAAATAATACAGTGGTAATACATACAATATTTGAGCTCTTATCGCACTACACGACAGTTAGTGCGAACAATATTATCGGTGGCGCGGTCGGCCATGAACTTGCCGATTCGATAAAACGAACATTGGTTAATGTTAAACGCTTCAAATTCCACTCGTCATAATAATATGATAGTTTGGATTTCCAAATATTATTATATGACACAATATTACGATTAAGATCTTTGTTGAGTTGCTATTGCACTTTCGCGAGGCTATGAAGTATATTTTTAAACTTACTAATAACAATAATAGCCAAGAGCCTCGATCAACACCTTAAAAGGCTCTCGTTAGATACCTGGATCAAGGAAATGATGCAGAATGCAGTTCTACGAGACACGGCCCATATTGAGAGGAGGTTCCTGTCTTTGGAGCCCTTACCACCGACATCTTGGTCCCTGTGCCCGATGTCGGTGGGTTACTATTTTTTTTATTTTTTTATTTACTTGTTTTTATATATGGGTATATTTAAAAATGTAATTTATATGTTATTTAATATGAATAAAGAGAACAATAATAATAGTTCAAACTTACTATACTAAAGTGAGAATCCTTATAATTATAAGAATGCTTAAAACTATCTGCCCAAATATCAGCCGTGTATAAATTAGCATTAGAAATATAATATATGTCAGTGAGCACACGCTTTTTAATAGCCATATTCTGTGCTTGTGTTTCGTTACGCTGGCTGCGTACCATCCTGCCTCAGAAAGGGCCAGCAGACAGCCAGAAGTGTAAGATACGAAGTTATAAGAAGCCTAACCAAAAATAAAAACGACGTTACGTCTGTCATGCTGTCAAACGTGTCAGACCTTTTTTGACTGAGGTCTTAACATCGGAGAACCAGCAAAACCTGTTCTAAGCTCTGCATATTTGGCTTCGTCTTTAGTAAGGTAAAAAAGTTTCCAGAATAGAATAGAATATTCTCTATTGCACACCATTAATCGAGTACAGATGACAAGAAATATAAAGTTGCATGCTAACAGCTATCTCTTCCAGACAACCAAGAATGGAGAAAATAACAAAATTATTTAATAGAAACAGTAGTTGAAGGTGTACTAATTAAGATATGGACATATTTCTTTATACCTCTTTCTGGTAACTCTGTCAAAGTCACCAGGCCAGGAATGCAAGCTTTTACAGACCATTTAGTAGTACGAAATTTGATATTTAGATCACGTGCTTATGCATGACAGATACGAGCAAAATTTGACTACTTAATTTGTTGATACGTGCTGTACAAGTAGCTTCACGATGCAATAAGCCAACAAGAAGAAACAAGAGTATCTTTTAACAAACTTGGCTATTTTAACAAATAACAATATAGAAAATCTATTCATATTTACATATGTAGTTATCTCCCAAGTACTCCCGGAAAACATAACAACAATCTACCTAATCACTTCAGGCAAAGAACTATGACAAGTGTAGCCAATTGACATCATTAAAATGATAGTGAACTCTACGAGGATGCGACGCGACCTGTATGTTCATGATAGTTTCCTCAAACGATAGAAAGTTGACCAAAACATAAAGTTCACTTTCTTAACCTAAAATAATCCCATGCATATGTATTTGATAAAATATAGACTCATAAAACTTTCCGTTACACTTGATTTGATACGGACAGACGGAGATACACTTTTTCTTTTATACAAATTAGTTGGGATACAGACAAGCGACTTGAATTGTGCTATGCGGTTACGGATTGTAAATACAAGACTTGTAGGCCACTGTCGCATTACCAACTTAACACCCTCGGATACGGAGTTTTGGAAATCTTATAACCAAATGAAGAACAAATCGTAAATAGCATTGTTTAACCGCAGTCTACTGTAGTCTAGACAAATCTTATTCAGAGATATTATTAGATAACACGTACATATACTCACGACTGTATTACACGCCCCTGTTAGGGGTAGGCAGAGGTGAAACATCCACATTTCCAATCGGGCACTTTATTATATAACACATTGCATACTGTTAAGAATTTTATGCACTGTTCACATCCATAGTATGCGAAAAATAGAAAAAGCTGCAGTTTAGTTTTTTTTTTTTTCAATTTATACCTTGCAAACATGCATAGATCTGACCCCTAATTATAGGCTAAAAATTATTTTAAACAAAAAGATATATATTTACATACAAACACTTACGCCTATGTCCCCGACTGGGTTCGCAGAGGGGTCTCAAATGGCCATTTATAATCAACAAAAACTTAGTCCCAATAACGTTTTAGTTGGCAAACCTGCTGTCGTCATCGGGGCACTGCGGGACTGAATATTTACTGTCCAAAAGATAGTTAGTTGCCCTTTATGACACCCTTTACTCTGCCGAGAAGCACACGGCCAGTTTTTTAACAAATATTTGCACTGAAAATCGAACCAAGAACATAGGTTGTTAAAAATATTTTCTTTTTTTTTGAAGATAAGGTGTGTCGGGATACTACGAATGCAGTATGTGTAGGTGTTCACGTATTAAATTGTCTACAGTCCACAGGAATAATTCTCCTCCCCATTGGTGTAACAATGATGGTCAGATAATCACTGTATATTGAGCTGTTATTGAACACATTTCTCAACATTGCTTCGTTCGGTATAGCTCTGTAGCTATCCTGTTAGTGATCATTTTATTTGAATCAGTTCTTGGGGTCTATGGCGCTGTTTCTCAAAAAGTACGTGAAAATCGTCCTTAGATAACATTTAATAAACCTAACTTAATAGATGTTTCATTAAAAAGCAAGGTAGGTAATATTTAATTACGTAATGCGCTTGGGAAGTGGCCAGTCGTAGATCAAATTTATGTTGATCATTAAACGATTACAAAACATGGTCATTATAATAAAACGAAGTTTAAAAGGGCGAGCGGCCACTATCCGTTTATTGACCTCCAAATATGAAGTAGTGCGGTATGGGGCACAGCCGGGGCTGGCCACGGCGGGGATGGTTTAATGTGGCCCATTTGTCAGCGCGTTATGAGACAGCACTACACGTGAGCCTCGCCCTTTCACTCGATCACTAATAATGCTAATAATTGAACTTAGCACGTTGCACGTCCAAGCCGGTATCATCGCGTGCAATAATTAATTACTCGGCTCCATGCGTCGCACCTCGAGAATAACCACGATGATATATGTATGTAGGTAAATGCCGTTAGAACGTCGTCAGTCATCCATGACTCTCTAAAAGAAGTTTTTACTAATCGATTAAAGAACTTATCTATGAACAATTTAACCTATAATGCGACAGAATTATTGGTAATGAATCATCAATCTGTGCTCAAAATCATTATTACAATAACAGAATTACTGTAAGCAGAGAGCTCGTTTTCTGCATCAGCCAGTCCAAGTTAGTAGAGATGCGACAATATTCGTGAGTATTGCTATTGAATACACTTACCAGTCCACCCGCATAGATTGGCAAAATGTAAGCAGTTAATACGCCTCTGCCAACCCCTTCGTTGATATATATGTGAGTGTATGTGTGTATGTTATTGACGTGTTAATACGTAACGGCTTATAGTAAAAAAGCAATAGAGACACATAAGTTTTAAATAGATAAAAGGAGCTTTTTAATAATTCTATACTACAATTTTATGTCTACCAAATACCTACTGCGACAGTAGGAATTTATCTTAAAAAAATATGTACCCGTAATCTGATAATTTGCCTTAATAAATAATTGCTACAGAACGAGACACAGTCATTCTTAAATATGTATATATTAGGCATGTGTTAGATCATAGTAATGTGTAGTGCGGTAACGTTCCACAGGTCGCGAGCCCCAGCTACAGGTGGAGGGTGCGTTTGCCACCCCCGAACCCTCCCCCCTCCCCCGATGTGTAGCGGGGTATGCTGTTCCGTCACTATGACACATTTCTGATAATAGCGAACAGCCCTTGCGGCCGGCACTAATGATGCCAACGTGCACCAAACGTGTCAAGTGACACGTCACGCATCGCACTACACCAACTACGAGTATGACATTAATACCATTCGGTGTGGTAGTTTTCATATACGTTTTTTTTTTGTTAAGACTTTACCAGCATTATATAATATTCAGGGGAACAAAGAAGGTCATGGAATACCCTTCATCTAGAAAGTAGGAAGACTTTCCGAGGATATTGTTACAAAAAAAACTTTTAATTTAAATGAATTAGGATTTGTGATAACATTCGGCACGAATTCTTTATGAATGTTTGACGGATATCTACATTTTACTACCAGACAGCAATACTTTTAATAATATTTTGTACATTAAAATAAAGGATAAAACGTATAGTATCCCTGAAGGGCTAGGCAGGTATGTATAAACACCCAGATTATGCCAATTAAAAGTTGGTCTCACTAACCTATTAACGACATACACTGTATGATTGTATATACTCGTAAACTGTCTCATATTCGATCACTTAGTCGACACGAAGGAAACGGATATACGTGTAACTTGATTGGCAATAGAGGGTCGGGAGAGTTCTCTATCTTCAACAACTTGTAGCGTCTCTACTTAATAAATTATAAAAATATTTCTCATAATAAAAGACGTATTATGACTTATTTATGCAAGTAATTAATCGTTTCTTTAACATTTTTATTAAATTACTCAGACGTGTTTAAAAATCGTGTCGGCAAGTAAATGGCAACTCCTTATGCGATGAATGGAACCTAGAGAATATTAAATGATTATACAATTCGCCATTAAAGGAATTCGCCGGTGTTTAATATGAGCATCAAAGTACAAACTTGTACCAAGTGCGTAATACTTGTGACCTAATTACAAATACCGCAATACTTGCAATGATAGTTACCCAAAACTTATTTCTATTACAATATGGCGATGAGTATTTGATACGATTCATTATACAGTTATTTTTGTTCGAAACTGTTTAATCGTTACTGGTTGTTTATACATATAAAGAAAGCAACGGTGGCAATTAATAAAATATTCTAATGTTTGTAATATGTAAATTGTAGATTTAAAGTGTTAGTTAAGTTAGTATATAGAAAATGTTTAAATGAATTTTTGATGTATACTGAGATTGAAGTATGTTTTTTTTCTTATAACGACACCTTCCGCACTAGGATTAACATTAACAGCTCATGGCCATGCAAGTATATAAGCAACAGACACAAAGAACACCCAGACTCTGGACAACTATTTATGAATCTCACAAATTTTCGGCGTTTTTTTTTATACATTAGCCTACCATAGTGACTCCACTTTGTCTGATGGAAAGCAATGAGTGGAGTTAAAGAGTGGTCGTCACCATTCTCATTGCATGTCTAGTCAATGTAGCATGGTGACCCACACTATGGCGGCCTGATGAAATGCTTTTTCACGCCCCGCTTAAAAGATCCGGGATCAAAGTGGGGGACAGCGTGTGGGATTTGAACCCATGGCCACTCAGATCAGCAGTCAGTGACACTAATCGATAGATTTCAGTTCAGAAAAAGTTAAATTTAAATAACACGATTTTAGAAAAGTGCATCTATATTTTCTTTACATCACTTACCTACATTAATTAAAGCAGATATGTACTATTCTGAACTCGTTTAGACAAAATGGAGTGTATGTGTGATGTTTTTTTAAGGGTAATGGACGGGCAGACGGGTCACCTGGGAAGTGACTTCAAAAAAAAGAAAGAGTCACAAAAGATTGCTTTCCGGCTTTTAGGGTAGCGAAAAGAGAGGACTGGAAAGAAGTGAAGGGAAAGGAAAGGAAAGGGAGGAGGTTAAAGAGGGAATGGAAAGGGGGTTGGACCTCCGGTAACCTCAATCACTCGGTCACACAATGTAAGCATTGTTTAACAACCGGTTTTCTGTGAGGAAATGGTAATACGTCAGTCGAGCCGTACGTACAGGCCGGCTCGACCGGAGTAAATTCACGAAGTCACAGAAATCCGGTTGTGAACCAGTGCTAGTGATGTTGACTGAGTGAGTGTGGTTACAAAGAGTAGAGTATAGTTTTTAGTTGGGTTCAGGGACAGGGTCGCATACTTACAACTAGAGCTGGCTGGTGCCGGGAAGTCCGAGTCCTTTGACTATACAAATCTAAATATACAATTACGTTAATGCCCATTAATGGTTGGTGTGATTGTGTACAGTACCAGTTCACAGCTTCATTAGCACCAAATAAACAAACTATTAAAGCTTAACCGCGGCATGGCGCCGCCGCACGCTCCGTTCCACGCGTTACGATGGCTCTACAATCAATATGGCCGTTTCATTGTGCAGTGACAATTATTATTATATATTCCTTTCTGCCTATAATTAAATCTTGCAAGTTCAATTAGAGAAATTTGTGTTAATCGGATGGACAACGGACAATGCAATATTAACAAGTGTGTTTTATGAAAGTGAACTAATTGATTACATAATATATGTAATTTGTCGATATATCAATCATGAAGATAGAGATATGTATAGAGGCCATAGCTACCTAACCGATTAAGATCTAGCTTCATAGAGATCGTTTCTGATTGCTGATATAAGTATTAACCATTTATCCTAATAACGCCTATAAAAGTGAATATACAAACTGATAGATACTACGTAACATATAACCCACCAAAACCGTTATTAACATTGCTCTATTAAACTTATAATCACCATTTTTTAACGTTAGTTGTGTTACTCTTAAGACATATGTATATCACAGTATACAGAATTAAATAAGATCTATTGACTGTCGACTAAGGAGTGTAACTGCGGGGATCTACTAATATTGTTATAAAGCCAGTGTAAGAAAAATATTAAGATTAATTATGATATACTCGCATTAAAGTATTATACGACTAATTATGTATATTTACTTTAATATACATAATTCAGATATTGTATGTCAGATTCGAAATTATTTCTACATTAGAGATAAAATAAAAATGAAACAAATCAGGCCAATTATGGATTCAGCAGGTGAAGGTACTGTTGTTAGCTTAATGGTTACATATATTATGTTAATATTTATTAATAATATTCATCTATAAGCCATCCTTAAAGTAGGCAAACTAAATAACATACATACATATGCATGACAAGGTCTCCGGACGGAGTAATGTAAAAAAAGTATTTTATTAATATGCTGCAAAAGAAATCGTAGTGGACTCATCTCATTAAATATGTACATAATATTTAAGTAGGTATATTATTTTAATTTGGTTCGAGTTTTAATACCTATTATATAAGAAGCTTAACGTTCGAGATGTTTTAATAACCTCGCCGTGTTAATATGTAGAAAAAAAATCGAGGCCTGATAACTATAAGAAGTATACTAATAGACTAACAATAAGAAAAGTTTGTATTCTGATACACAGAAGACGATCTGTTACTAGTTGTGTATAAAGGTGGGTCCATACTTGTGCACGCGATGCGACGAGGCGGCTTCGTGTGAGCCGCTGCGTGGTCTCCGTGTGGAATTACATCATCATTTTATATATATCATTTTATCATTTATTACTTTTACGCTGTCTTAGAGATGAACAAAGCAAGTTTTTATGTCCATCCAAGTGTTCCTACACTGATATATTGACATCACCTGCATTTGGTTTGTATGTTTGAGTTAGTATTGCTTACTAATAAGTTCTGAAATGGCGTACACAAGACCAGGTTTAGTACCAGGTTTGTAAATTGTAGTAGCTGCCAACGGTACTGATGAATTTCTAAGTTATATTAATAGAAAATATTTATGGTGCTTAAATTTTTTTTCGCGACACGATTGATAAATTATACCGATAAATAGCGAATGATCATTCAACAGAGATAGGACAATGAATGTCATTGCTTTACTTTATCATCCTAAATACTCTTATAGCGTCTTATAACTTTTGTTTGATGCTGCTCAAAATTTATAAATTATAAAAGCGACATGTATAATAAGGCAACCTTATCTTGAATCTTTACATTTATTCTATCTTTATTTATAAGATATATTAAGCTTTTGTTTTAATTCAATCATATTCAAAACTTTGCCAAGAAATTATTAAAACTAGAAAACATAAATTTGTCTAGACTTAACAACAAACTCACTATAGAATCGCCAGTGACCCTGACTTCTAGACTAGAGGTCGTGGGTTCGATTCCCATACGAGACAAAAATTAATGTGATCCACAAATAGCTGTCCTAAGTACTGTGGAATTTGCTCTTTTTTAAAGCATTTAACGTCAACAGAATTAAAATATTATTGAACTTCACGTACATCGGTTTATTACAAATGGGAGTGGACCTTTACTCAAGGTCATTTGGTGTAACATATACATTTGTTATGAGGTGGCATGTCTCAATTGTGGAGTTAAGAATATGACTTTAAGAGACATACCTTACTCACGCATTTATCCCTGAATGGTAGGGAGAAGAAAAAGCGTAATTTTCGACCATATTTTGATTACAATGTAGTCCTGTAGTAGCAGTGTATTTACGTAACATTGCATCTCATCATCATTATCTTCATAGGATGCCAGGACTATTGCCGTCATCCGGGAATTTTTGATAATAAGATGTTAAAATTTGAAATATATTGAAAGGAAAGGGGGTATAAAAGGGGAAGGGAAGGGATATTATGGGTGTTCTTTGTGTCCGTTAGTTGAATGTTTGTAAAGTCCTCCGCGATACAGGAATTAATCTTAGTGCAGGAGTTGTCCATTAAAAAAAATAATGCTTATACAGATGGATTGGGAAATATAAACTCAAGCAGGTCGAGGCAGGAGGAACTGTCACTTGTGCCGGGAATTCGTGCCGTGTAACTGAGAATTTAAGAGAAATATATATACATAGATATATAAAACTACTAAAAAAAAAACTCTACTAAACTAAAAAACAAAAAAGAAAGAAGTTAAATACAGATTGTATACATATAAAGTCTTATAAAGTGAGTGCGTGACTCTACCAAGTAACTGTTGGATTCAAAGAGAGATTGTGGAAGAGATGAGAAGTTGCGAGTACACATAGCTGAACAGTCAGTAGTAGATTAGTTACATCATAATATTCATTTGCGAGTTATCTGCGTTAATAATAGAACTAAAACAATTAACATGTACACCATATACCTACTTACATATATCATACATCCATACATACATATGTATATAAAAAGAAATAAAATAATTAGAATAAAAACTTTCTTGAATTAGATTCATATTTACTAGTATTTAAATATACGGTTTTACTCACGTGTGTATTTCGGGGATGCCCGACTAGTTTCGGTCTCAACGGGAGACCTTTTTCAAGGAGTAAGTCGTCCAGCCGCGACGGTACCGGATGATACACTCAGGATACAGTCGGGCATCCCCGAAATACACTCGTGAGTAAAACGGTATATTTTAATAAATAAAGATAATTATATCACAGTGTTTTATTAAATTGGATCTTTTTTCATTTACATATTATTTTTTCAAACGTTTTCTGTCTGAATTTGAATATTTAGTTTTTGTCCATGTTTTGTTTTTAGCTGTTCATTCATCATTTTCTTATACATTAGTAGTTTGCCGTGACCCGATGGCGGGCGGCCTTTCCACCTGTCACCTACCATAGATACATAAATTGGAAAACTTCGTTTGTTTGGACGAATCCTTGAACGAAAAGATTGAACAGAAAAAAACTAGTTTTAAATTATTCTATGAGGAAAAGTAGGCTAGACGATTTTAGATTAAGTTATAAAATCTGTAACTCGAATATATCTATATAATTAATTTTAAGTAAACTAATTGTGTGCATTACAAGCGTCAGGGGCATTAGTCAGCCAGAATCTGTCAGACGTGAGGCTGAGTCAAGTATTTCGGAACCTAAATCGTATGGAAAAAAACAGGCCAGAAACTCTAGACGTTCGTTTTGAAGATCTCACTTTGTTCACAGTTTATGAATGAATGTCAATATTAGGACATTTTTTATCTGATAAACATATAAAGCACACTTAATTCACTTTTTCAATTTCAAAATATCTTTAGTCGCAATGTTTCACTCAGTCAATAAAGATAATAAATATTGATGTTGGGGTTAAAACAATCACTAGTTAACAATACTGGGTCTTGCAATATAGCAATTGTTGTCTTAATTGTTTAATCAAAATTTAAAGCAATTTGTATAGAACTTTCAGATTTCAGATATCGCACGAACTAACATTTTCCTTTCAAAACTACTCCCCTTGCTACCAGGGATACACCATTCCCTTAGCAACACGCAAGGGACTACTAAGCACATTCAGTATAGAAACAGTAATCGATAGGTATCATGTAAGTCGACCGCTGTCGCTGTCCGCGAGACATTTGAATTTCAATACACTACCACATTTGACTCAAACCTGAATTATGTATAAATCGAACAGTACCTACATAATATTGATGTTAACTCAAACAAACCAAAGTAAAAATTTAAACAGTATTCTGACGTATCCTATACTAATTTGAATAACCAAAAATTTCACATGGAAATCGAAAACAATATTCTTTATTATTTATCGATTTACAATACAAATATTAATCTCTGACCAGCATACTAAGTACACTGTCTGAAGTCAATTTAACTTATGGTGTTATTTGGACTCCAAAGAATCTTTCTCCATATTATTACACTCTCTCGGTCCTTGATCAGACCTGCGGCGCGGGCGGTAGAAGTCCGCCGGGTTCTGATCAATTAAATTTGGAACGTGTTCGCCGCAGCGCTGTGGCCATGTTTGCTCGCCAAAGTGGAGTAACGTTGTATGAGTAGTACCCTGACACAGATCCTCGTGTGTTTGGTCAAGTGCACGACTATCCTCCCTCTCGTTCCCTCCCACGCCTAGGCCTTGCACTAATGTATTAAAAAGGAAGTAAGCAAATACCCGCCTGTGTTTGTTGTACTTACTCGCCCGCGATTATTTGAACAATCGATGATCGTTACCAATACATGCCGTTCCGCTGTACTGCCTGTATCTATGTATTTGAGCGCACTGTCACATTGGGAACTACATATATCAAGTACTCAGTTATATATTAAACCATATTTTTTATAATTGCTTTTAGTCTTTTTGTTGAGGTTTGGGCCTGTTTTATACTCTTTGGGCTTTGGGTCATGCAGAGAACTGTTTCTTTTATCGTGGAGCGTAATTAACTTAATCTTTGATTAGTGAGTGCTTTAAGAGTTGAGGATACACTACTCCTACCTAGACGAAAGTGTCTGATCTATATTTAAATTGTTACAATTTTGTTATTTTTTTAGTTAGGTAGGTATATTTAATGTGGTTTTCGACTTTGGAAATTAAATTATAAATTTATGAAATCTCACGAAGTAAATATAGAATAATGTAAAGTAATATAAATAACTCAAAATCATCACTTCCCTATCTCTGAGGTGGTATACCTCATAAGAAAGCCTTGTGATATATATTTTATATTAAACTTCATGCACATATACAAGACTTAATGCCTTAGGCATTCTCTGCCAGTCAACTTTTGTTTTGCAAAAATAAACCTACCACTTAGGTGCAAAAGGGAAAAAGGTATTATGTGCTAATTTATACTATTCTGACCTAGGATTTTAGTAGTTGAACACAGTGATACAAGCTGGAGAGGAACGGAGACTGACGTTAAGATATTGTTCCCTTCTTGACACAATTAAATTGTGTATCACGTGCGCATGTGTGCAGTGTGTGTACACGATATTGACGTACAAAGATTGA
The DNA here is from genome assembly GCA_947561695.1 of Tyria jacobaeae. Taxonomy (NCBI): domain Eukaryota; kingdom Metazoa; phylum Arthropoda; class Insecta; order Lepidoptera; family Erebidae; genus Tyria; species Tyria jacobaeae. The sequence continues at coordinate 210,196 of OX387217.1, forward strand.
TCACTCGGTAATGACTCCGTCCTACTAGTGTAACAAGTACATTCATATAGGCAGCAAGAATATTAAATACTTGTGTACTAAAGTATTTTCTCTAAACCCTTTAAGCGAGCAGATGTTCCTTATTGTACAGTATTTACTTATATATGTATTAAAATATTCTTAGCAACGACTTTTGAGCAACTGATTTTAAATTGCATGAATTGTATTCTACAAAATGGTGTCCCAAATTAGTCAGTTAATTTTTTACACATTTCACAGACCGTTCTTAGATAAATCCGAATTTATTTTAGGCGTCACATACATACGTATATTCACGCCTGTAAGCCCGAAGGGCAGACAGAGGTGTAACATACTACCACGTGGTCTATATAATACTATAGCGATGGAACACAAATAATGAAACCTTTCCTCTAAAAGAAAACTTAAATCATCTGTGGGTTCATATAAATATAAAATATAATGAGGATTTAAAAAAAAAATATATATACTAACATTGCAGAATAAAGTCATACACAGTAAAAACTACAGCAGATGACTATATTTATAACTAATTCAATAAAACCACAGGAAAATGTTAGGCAAGCGTTGAATATAACTACCAGCTAGTACATGTAATATGATAATTCAAGGATATAATATAAGGAATATCAATTGTGCGTAATTTCTATTACGGCATACAAATGTTCTGCTAAGTAACAGTTGCGTGACTAAACACAATTTTGGCACGCTTTTTATTTCGTTTATAATTAACATCAAAGATCATGTTAAGTGTTGTTGTGTGGTGTAATATGTAGTGGTCGCGTATTGCGTTCTCTTGCATTAGTGGTGCAGGACATCGTATTGTGTGGCTAGCAGCGCGAGGGGTCGCCGGGACGAACCCGATACGTACTGATAGGACGTTCTTGAGATATCGCCGCTTCGAGAAGCGCCCGGTTCAAGGGGCATGTCTTATCATTACTTAAAAGATGACAAACGATTCAGAACCTTACAGGCTTATGTATGTAGTCGGTTGTCGTGTAAAGGATGTATGGATACATTTTGAGGTCGCAGTGTTATCGTCGTCTCTTCGTTATTTTCCGATTAAAGTGATTAAGTATAAATATTCGTTGCTCTATTTTTGTATGTGGTGACGACAGATAACGCACCGATACGTTTTTATGGGAGCTTCGATAAGCTTCGTTATCGTAACTTGTTTGTAGACATTTGAAGAGCACTCAAATGGTGTCCCCTTGACAGAAGTAGACTAGATATTTAATAGTATAAACGATGTATGGTTTAATTTAAAATATTGACATCTACTGCTAATATTGTCTTTTAGCAGAGACAATGTATGTATGTGTTATATATATAATATGTGTTTATGTTATACATAAACTTGATGTTTTTAGGCATGGCCTGGAGCTTAGACGTCTTGATTAATTAAAGACATGTGTTTGAAACGTCTCAATAGTGCGAGTGACGTAGAGTTTGGGATTTTGAGATTCATAATGTTTTTCATTTCCCCGAAATAAGGAATATAAACGTTTAGATATTTAGATTCTACTTATCGCTCCAACTGATTCGATAGTATTTATTTTATTGTTTTGTGAAGTCTTATGTATTTATTCACAAATATGTTTTTCTACTGATAAAAATATTTAATAACTATTTATGATGGAAACACATAACAAATAATAGGTGAGGCCATTTTCGCATAAGTAAAACCTTTAGTAAATTGTGATAGACAAGATTGTTAGATTAATGTGTATTAAACTAAGCTTGAGTGGGTGATAAGCATTTTGGTGATATTTTAATATGATGGTATGCCACTATTCAAGGATACGCTCATAAGTGGTTAAACTTTATCATCTTTATCATTAAATTAAATCTGTAGTACAAGTAGATTATCAGTTCCTCAAAAGTATTAATTTTGTTATTATATTTGTTACGTACATATTGTTAGGTACAGATTGTTAAGAACAGAAAGTTTCATTGATTTTAATATAAATGTATTCAAAACTTGATACAAAATTAAAGAGTCCGGTTATAACTAAGGTAGTTTTAAGTTCCTCGTAATATCAAAACTTTTTGCTGTCGTTTCGAAGCTTGTATAGAATAAAAAATATGACGCGAAAGCTTCACTCACACGTTTGTACACACAAATATAGATGTAGCTTCATGGACAGGTACAACGTGTCAGCTTTCGAAGTGGATCACCGATCAGTTGATCAGCGAAGCCGTCAATCTGGTTATATAAGTAGGTACTTGAAATGAAGGTGTTTGGTGGTCGGGTCAGGGCCGGACACACTGGTGTGCACTGAGAGGCTATAAGGGTGACCCCTTTGTGCTCAAGCACACCTCACCTCTCCTGAACATTAGTACAAACGTGTTTTTTATTAATAAACACGATTTCTGTAATTAGAATCATTAATATTATTTTGCGCCGACACATGTCGGTGTTTAAGAAACTTGTGGGTGTTACGTAAGCTGCAAGTTGTTATATAGCATAGATATATAACATATAATGTATGATTACCGGAGCGCTGGAATTCGGTTGTTTTATATGCCTTTCATATTAAATGAATGTAATTAGTCTGCCCGAAATGCGGTGAGTGGAAGTTATAAAGTTATAACAGTGGCGCAAGCCACAATGACCTTGCAAATTCATGAAACTGCACAAGTTCAACACAATTCTAGTTGAGGATGTTAGAACTAAACAATGACTTAATCTCTAATAAGTATGACCTTTTTTTTGTAAAAAAATATCTGTATCTATAATCCATTTTCAGAGTATAAATACTTTAAAATTAGATTTGATTTAAGTAAAGTAATATAGTCATATTTAGGCCGTATTGACCGACGTAATATGGCTTCACACAAGTCGGTTTTGAAGCAATGCTTGCGTGGTTTCCCCGAGTCAGTGTCACCGGAGATACCGGAGGCCCAACTCCTGTGACACTTAAGTTTGGGGTCCATGGACGTAGTCACTAACCATCGGGCGACCGCCTGCACGTTTGCTCCCTATAGCATTAAAGCAAATGCAGACAAAAAGTTACAAACTGCTCTATGTATTCCTATCGTTTCACAAATGGTAGTAGTTGTAGACTGGGTGAATGAATGGTATATGTACTGGGCTTAACTCATTCAGCGCGGTGCAGTTCCGTTTAATTTTGCGTTTGAAAATATTTTAATATTTCTCATTGGTTGTTTTCAAGATTATCCTGGGACAAATATAATTATATTTGGCCGTTCCAATTAAACTAAATAATATATTTAACTACTGAGAGTTAAAAGGCCATACAGGAATTTAAAATGTACGTGTAAATGTGTATGTGTGTACTACTAAACTAAAGCCGTGTGGTGGTTGGTGGAGAAAACAACAGGGCCACACCATCTCTTGGTGGGTGACGTAGAGGGTGAGTAAGGGATCTGGCTTGTATCTATCAGTCAGTAAATAGACAGTCTTACAGTATCCAGATGACGATTTTTTTTTATGCCTTAGGGGGCAAACGAGCATACGGGTCACCTAATGGTAAGTGACTACCGCCGCCCATGGACACCCTCTACTCAAGAGTTACAAGTGCGTGGCCGGCCTATGGACCTTTATAGGCCTGCTCCTTATTCTACGTAAGTGGGAATAAATTATGGTTGACAAAACGTTAGCGTTTGACACACCTCTGCTTACCCCTCTGGGGATATAGTCTTGTGTATGCAGTAAAGTATGTATGATCATTAAAGCGCGTGGTAGTAAACAGTCATTCACTCCAGCCACTAAACAGATGGGGTAGACTTCTCACGCAGTTCACTAGAATAGAAGCAATATGATATTTGTATACTTGTCTATTGGTTAGTGTGGAAACCCCCAAGGGTCGTCACCTCACCGGGCTAAAAGGTGAGGTGGTATATCGAACTCGAACCGACTAAAACCACACGGTGTATCGTCACAGAGTCTTATTGCCGGAGCCTCAGGTGTAACCTTAAAAGGAAAACCCTGTGCACCCCGGCAGACCTAGCCGTCTGTTGAATAACAGACGAACCCACTATCGTGTATCGGTCATCATTTTAAAGAGGCGCGAGCACGGAGCCGCCATCTGTGGTTAGTGACCCTGACTGCGGAACCGATCTGGTCGTGGGTTCGATCCCATAGAGACAAAATTTGTGTTCCGAGTCTGGGTGTTCTTTGTGTTCGTTGATTGTGTGTTTGTCAAGCCCCCCGCGACTCAGGAATAATTATAATATCTGGTTAGTAACACGTAGATATATAATATATCCTATATTTTATATAATTAGGTATGTAATGTATATAGAGTATGTATTATACCAGTGACGTTAAAGCCCGCCTCTCGGTCAGTATAACTCGAGGGTCACGGTCGCGATCAGTTAAAAACAAGGCAATTAACACCGCCACTCGCAGATAACAGATAAATATGTTATCTCTACACCTAAAGCTTAAGTTGCCAGATTTTAGGTACATTATGCTTCAGCTTCTTTACGTTATTATGAGGTACGATGGATGGTTGCTCTAACCGGTTCATCGTGTTAAACTTTACGATTGGTATGATACTTGTTCAAACGTATAGTAACTTCAAAGAATTATGTCATTGGTGCTAGTCTTTTTACTATTATTATATATATGAAAGTTTGGATGGATGTAGGAACGCCAGGGCGGCTAAACGGATCTCAAAGAAATATAACGCAGAGATACATTATAGTCAGGAATGGCTCATGGCTATTTATCCCGCAAAAATGTATTGTTAAAAAATTTCATGTAAGCGAAGTCACGGGCAAAGATTAAAAAAGAAAGTATATCATTTAATCTATGACACGTTGCAGTTAGTTCGTAGCAGAGCCACCAATAATGTCGTTTTCCTTTTTTAAATTTAGAATCATATAAAAAGAGCTCGAGTATGTAACTGGTAAGTGGAACGTTCTTATCTGGATAAAGCTGACCCGACACGGGGTCCAATCCGAGTGGTGACTGTGTAAGATGCAGTCAACGCCACCATTAACCTAAGGAGTCATAAAACGCTTGTAATGTCGGGAGTTCCTCGAGCCGCTCACGAGTACAATACAGCGCGTGAGCTCGCCACGATTGCTATTTATTTTTACACAATTACATATATTTTATAATCTATAGGCGCCTATTACATTTAATTTTCAAGTAACATTTATGTTACATACATACACACATATGCTCACACTTTATTCCCGTCCAGGGTAGGCAGAGACAGTAGAACGTCATTTGCATCGATTTTCGGTGTTTTCAATATGGCTCTTCTTTAGTATACTGCCGATCTGGTGATATTAAAATACTAGAATTATACATATACAATTTATGATGTAGTTTGAAAATATGTCTTAAGTCACTGTATTGGTTCATTTATCTAAATTAGGTTTCCTAAATAGTTGTTGATTGAAAATAATTCAGAGAGTAATAAGATCTATAGATGGTTTTCTACTAAAAATAGGGGTTTTTGAGGCTTCATATGTTATATATATGTACTTTAGTCTAGTTGAGGATCTCATACATTGCAAAATAAAATACCCAAACTTTAAAAACTTACTCAGAAACAACAGTTGTAACAAAGCTGTTTTTTGCCTGGTCATGCAAGAGTACGGACGGTAAAGGACTTTTTTGGCTTTCTGTTTTTTGAAGGCATTTCGTAATCTAAATTTGTTATTACATGAATGCGTAATAAGGATGTATGCATGACGTGCTTTGTCACAAACTAGAGCCTAAAACATGATTCGACATAGAATAGTTCTTATAGTGGGTGTACATAGAGTATACGATTTCGATACAAGATTAGTTTTTCAGCTACGTAAGGTACAAAAGGTGGTTGAAGAAATAGGGGAACTGTCTATGGTGCTACTATAGATATGACTAATCTTGTATGTAAATTTTAGTTGTAGGACATCCCACTAACAAAATTAGTTTCAATAAATATTGTTATGCATTACTGTTGAGTTAAGGTATAAAGTGTAAGGTATGTCGGTAAGCGAGCCGTGATTGTATGCGTAGCTATAACATAACGTGCAACATTTTATGATCCTTCTCATTTACCGTCGAAGGTACCAAGGTCCGTACAATTCATGGATGTGACTCGTAAACTAAAATTCACTATGATTCCTATTCATTATAACACTGAGGGTCAGCATGCAAACAGCTGCAAGATTATGTGTAGCATCAGATGATAGTTATATTTTGTGTAGAGACAAATCAGTTCTACTGTTTTCCGACATCATTCAAAATACGTCGAGATTAAGTTGCGCTGTGATCATTTAAATCTCAGAAGTATTACATAATGTACGGAGTAAATTTTCAACAAATTTGACATACACCTGTATGATAGTAGGTGCCTTTGTTCTTTTATTTTAGATAATATCGTTGTTAAAAGTATATCAGTTTAGTTATTCCAAGTCTGAGAGGATTACACGAATTAAAACTGTGTTATTAAAAATGTGCATTCATTGGAGTAGATACATCAAATTAATAAAGATTTAAATAGTGAAAGTTATTTGGCGATGCACTCGGAGATCTAATTATAATTAGGTGTACATGAAACAGTAGAGATGTATTGAGTTGACAGAGGGCCGCTCGCTTACTTTGTTGCCGTCGACAAATATATATATCTATTGATAATATGGCATTTGGTTAATTAACAACAGTACTATCCTTGCTTCACAGTGAGAAAAGTTGAACTGTTTGATGATGATGAAACTAATCATCACATTCCTCTGTTTGTTCCAAAATTGTTTTGGGTCGGTGCAATGTGTGCATTGCAAGAAAGTTTTGGTTGGTGTACATTCTGCCTGAATGACGCACACTCCTTGAGAATCTAGTTGTATTACATACAGACATATGGATATACATAAACTCACGATAATTAATGCCCATATTTTTTCGATTACGATTTAGTACCATCCGCGTACTAGGGGGCAAGCATATTGCCGTCAACTGGCTCTTTTGGGCATTAGATGTGATAATTTGTAATATATTGATATATTGACACGAGATAAAAGGGAGGATGAAAAAATCTAAGGGCCGCCGTCCATCAAGTCTCTGCAAGCAAAATATCCTTTATATTGCTTGCAGAGACAGGTGTCAAGCAAATGTCTCTGATGTATAATTACTAATCCTGAATCCTGAAGAACTATTTTAGGATCTACAATAGTGACTCTGATCTGATATAGGTGTTACACTAGTTATATTTTCAAACCAGTCAAGCCTTTCAGACGGGTAAAGCTCATGCCTGGTCGCACCGCCGACTCCTTCTGCGGGATGATATCTTCGCAGCAGGTTGCAACGGCGGTTAATTCCGGTCGTTACTGGCCATGGAGCGTATAACGGCCAATAGCAACAATTCCTCTCCGACGCCCAAGCGGGGCAATCCGCTAGCGTACGAGCCGAGTCATCACTGCAGTCCCAATGGTGACAGGCGGGACTCATCAGTTTCACTCTAAGCGACAGAGTGCAGGTATTTCCCGAAGCAGCCGTGCCCGGGAACAACCTGCGTCTGTCGGAAAGATAGGCTCCCATGCTGCCAACGACCTACCATTGCAGCTCGGCAAACGGCCAGTTGCCAGGGCCGCGACCTCTGCAGAACTGTTATATTTCCATAAGATGCAAACCTGATGCAATCTACTGTTAAATTCCAACAATTTATCTCACTCGAGAATCGAACCCGAAGAGGTACCTACTGTCGTGACTTCAACTCGTTAACTTCTACTTCCCCCTACCTACAAGAAGTTACACTAGCCTCACTCACTGTAATAGTACTACGTGTATCAACAGGTCATGTTAAATACCTATTTATCTAATGAAGCTTCACGCTCAATAACTAGCCGTATAATCAAATTAGAGCGCGATAAACAGATCGAGTGCACAAAACAAATTAGTGGGTACAAGACGGGCCCGTGGCGTTGTCGGGTGGTGTCGTTTTGTGTCGCTTGGTGTCGCCGGGCGCGCTATCGCCCGCCACAGATAATAAATCGTACGATAGCCCCTGAACTGTGACATCTCGCGCCGATAACAGCACACTCACACATATAAACATACTATATTTGTTGAATGTTTAGCGAGTGTGCCCAGCTTACTCGTCAAATACTTACACAACAACTAGTAATAGCTTGATTCGTTTATTTTGTTACTTGCTGTTGTCATTGTATAATGAATTAGTTACTAGACACATTCCTGCTTCAGGCTACTCGTTTAAAAATAGCAAAATGGGCTAGGTAAAAGATTTTCCATCCAGATTACGGGATGACCCCCTCTCCTTGCCATAGTTTAAGTTAAAGATAAGGCATCGGTATAAGCTACCTCGAAACATGCAAAAATAGGGGCAAGCAATTTTTAATTCGAATAAACAATCGATGGAGAATTTCAACAGTATAATAATCTGATTACCAAGGTCAGTAGGTTATTTGTATTCATACGCGTATTACGTTATAAAGTAGCAATAGTTTAACATTTAATTTTTAAAGAACTAAAAATATTAATATATTTTAGCTGATTGCGCCATCTAGTAGTTGAGTGTCAAAACACAACCATCACAAACGGCTGCACTCTAATATTAAGATGTTGTACAATTTGTTTGTTGAAGTACTTCATACTTGTTAAGACAGATGGCGATAAAACTAATTTAAAATTTACTGCAACAACCACTCTTTGTATGGTGTGGAAAACTGCTTCATTTGCAAATAATCTGTAACTTTTCTGTAAAATTTAATAAATTTATCCAGGGCATCAGTACCTTTCTTATTTTCTTTGGTTAAAGGCTTTGTTCTTCGTTCTACGATAGATATATAATATAAATATAAAATAGACTAAGACATTTTACAAAGCACAGTACCTACGTTGTAAGTTGTACGGCAGTGCTATCTACTAGTTTGTGAAAAACTTCATCAAAAAATGTGTGTATCTGACAACGCACTTTCCTTTTTTAAAGCTCTAGCTTTGAAGGTTTTTTGAAACCCCAACGCAATCAAAGGGGTGTTAGGTATAGGTAATATGTGTCTGTTTATGTTTTGTTTTGTGTCTTACTGTGGCACCGTAGCTTCCAAACTACTGAACTATTTTTTTTCTGATGCAATTTTTTTTGTTCGAAAGGTAATTCTATCGAGAGTGTTTTTTAGCTACATTTGATCAAAATCGGTTCATCAGTTTACAAGATTTAAGGGAGGAGAGGAGAAGAATTTAATATTTTGTTTGAAAGAAGACGTGATCGAGAGTGTTCAAAGCTGTTTCAAAACTATCCGGTAAATAAGTCGGGGATATTTTAAAATGAATGTATTTAGATACATACATACAAACATACATACGTCCACGCCTGGGAATACGGTCGTGAGAGTAAGGGGTAGGCTGAGGTTTATTAAACACCCACTTTTTCCTAATTAGAGTTTGGCCCCAGTCATGTAATAGGGGGCAATCCTAACAGACAACAGTCCATCCCTCAGTCGCCTTTTACGACACGACCGGGAAGATATGTGGTGGGCCTATTTTATTCAACCGTGAACCATATTACTTAATTAAATATAAAAAAAAAATATGTTTTCTAATCATGGATACAACTGTGTTAAAATTAGAACAGAATAGAATAGAAGACTTATACACCAAGTAGAGTAAACAAAATACTTAAAAATAAGTACTGAAGTTAAATTCTGGGCGGAATTTTCAGAGTTTCAAACAGTTTTGGCACCTTTCAACAGTGGCAGAACCATGCTTAGTGACGAATGGGCCGGCTCGACCGGTGTGATACCGGTTGTGAACTTACTCTCTCCTTATCCCCCTCTCCTCTTTCCCATCTCCTCATCCCCCCTTTCCTCTTTCCCCTTATCGCAAAGATATGATCATAAAGTTCGTTAAGGCTTTTGTTAAGCACTCGAGGTGTTGACAAAATTCTGACAAGCAGACTTACTTGCGTAAACCGAATATAAATCTTATAGAAAAAGTTTGGAGTCTCTTGAGTTAATTGAATTGGCTCTCGGTGAGATCTGGATGGATGAGTTATTTTTTTTGGGTATGATTTTAAGTAGATGGAAGTATATTTTCAACCTTTCAAATTCTCTTTGGAATTGTTACTTAGTTGCCCGGGTCGTCAAAACACGGTGTACTAGATTTGTGGCGCCTACTCTCTCAGTTGTCGCTTACAACACGTCTGTCTGTAACGTGTAACACATATATTCTTTACTCGGTGTCCTCATTCGCCCAGACGGCGCTCTGAACCCCCATGTCGTACAACTTTGTAATACTTCAAGAGTTTGTCGACTATTTGTTATATCCAATTGCTGGACGGTTGTGTTTTATGGAAATAAAATAAGTATTATATTCAAATTTACTTAAGATTACCATGATGAAGGCTGTGATACTTCTTACCTGCCTGTGCATGAAAGAGTATGATTGTATGATGAAGAGTATGAGAATTCTTTGGCACTGAACCTAGACGCCTTGATTGATTTCGATATGTAAGGTGTAATTTTAATCGTTTCAATTAGGTTAGTGACATAGGGCATGAAATTTAGTGATAATGTCTTCGAAAAAGAAAGTAAGAGAAAGTTAGTAATGATGATAAGCACACCTTTTAAGAATACAAATTATTCTTTTAACACCTGGTATATATGCATTATCTGTTCGCCAGCCACGGCACTATTTCATAGGTAACAACTAAGATAAGGCATGTTAAGGTTTACTGCTTTACTTTTATGTGTCCTAGCGCGATGTTACGAGATACGGGTATGGGGTACCTGTAACCATAACCGTTAAAGAGAATCCCACGCTCCATCCATCCATATACGGACAGGTATATAAGATAGGTACTGTGGCGTGATGACATTAATGATTTTAGTCGACTTAAAAAAAAAGTAGCCATTTTGACACCGAGTGCAATATTTCACTCGTTAAAACAAACTAATGAACGTTTCCACTAGGCATCTCTTGGCTCCATCAGATCATGTCACAGATGCCAAATTATAGTGTTGTCGTCTAAGCCAAATAAACTGCATGTTTCATTTCGATATAACAATTACGAAAAGGTTAAAATTGACTTTCAACATTTATTTACATTATTACATGTGAAGACAATAAGAGTTTTATACAAATTGAAACAGTTTGCAAAATATCATAGTGTAAGTGTAACAAAACTGATGGTATATATACTGCGTAAATATGATTCATGAATAGTTTGATAATTGGGCAGTGAACTTGCTCTGTGACAACGCCCGTCACAGTAGCCAGCCAACATTGCTGGCTACTGTGACGGGCTACAGTGACGTTGAGGCGAACCGGTGTTCCTTTTGACGCTCATTCGATAGACTTAGAGAAGTTATTATGATAACGGTGTCTTGGTGTTGAAACAAACATTTGTAAGAAAAAAAAAACATGAATTCGTTAATCATATTCTTAACATTTTCTATAAGTGTGGTGATTGTGTTTGTACTACGTCAGCACTACATCATCAAGCTTACCAGGTGAGTTTTCCGTAAGAGTGTGTAAGATCTTAAACAAACAATAAAAACAAAGGTTAGCCTAAAATTGAAAAATATTTTAAATATGAATCTTCTTAAACTGTGTAGTCGTATTTTGGTGAAAGATTGACCGCTAATTAACGAAACCCAACCGCAGGTAGGTCGTCGAAGTCTCCTCAGTTTTGATTTCATTTATGTATGAGTATAACCGTACCTTCCTGTATTGTTGTTTTGATCAATCCAATCCTTCTTTGATAACGATATAAAGTTAAAAATATTGAGATCTAACTTAATGTTAGTAAACAAATCACTAAATCATATAAAACAAATTGTAAGACGACTTGAAATTGATTTGAAACATGATGATGTATATTCATTGTGTTGTAGTTCTCTAAAAATTTATTTGTATGTATTTATGTGTGTATTTATGTGTGTATTTATACAAATGTATGTAAATTATTGAATGTGAAAGCCGCCGTGGTTTAGGAAATAAAATATGTTTTCTTTCTTTCTTCTTTCTTAGATTATCATTCGTCGGTACTGGGTACATTATAATGCAACTTATTCCACTGTGGTTTACTGTGGCTCTGTGAGTGAGATAAGCTCGCATCGAAATGAACACACATATTAGCATAATGATGTCCAGATATACTCGTAGTTCTTGCTGTAGGACGAATATTGCGTGTGTATGAATGGCAGCTCGTGTTCTGTTGCTGGCGGCTCACATTCTTGTACACTCGTGGATATTAGTATTATTTGTTTATGAAATATGCTAGGTTAACCGATACGCTTACTAGGAATATAAACTGATCATTTGTTTATCTGTAGGTCTGCTAATATAATTAAGCGGCAGAGTTTCTTTGGACGCGCTAATCTCGGGACCTACAAATACGATTTAAAAAATATTTTGCATTAGAGAGCCTGTTTACAGAGGAAGTCTACACGCTATAAATCATCATGCTACTACCTAAGGGAGCGGAGCAGTAGCATAAACGTAATTGAAGCTACTTGGATAGAAAAGTTCTACATACAGGAGTTCTGTGTCCGATTCAGGACCGCAAAAATACCTCAAAACACGAGACTACTAATTATTTTAACTAGACTAGACTAGACTAGACTAGACTAGACTAGACTAGACTAGACTAGACTAGACTACTAATTCAAAATCATGTACCAAGACATCTATACATACAAATTGAAAGACAACATTTTATTATATTCAATAATTTGTATAATTATATGCGCATTGTGAGTTCCAAAAACTACGAGTAATATTTTCGTAATTGGACTACAGCTAGGATCACGCTCCACTTCAAAGTAATGAAGTATACGAGCACATGCACATAGCACATGAAAACTGATTCAATTGCAACAAACACATTGCTCTTACACAAATTTAATTAAAGCATGAGTCACTAGGCTGCTTACTAGTTACTAACTGCTTAATAATATACTTAATATTTAAAAAAAGTATGCTAAATTGTATTTTGATTTTCGGATTACACTTTAGGTGTATCGGATGTCGTTGGGATACGGTTTACCCCCACGTTCCTGTGACGAGGGTCAAACTGCCACCTCTTACAATACATTACACGTAATCTGACCGGCGCTGCTACCTGACGCACCTACTAGTCGTCAGTTACGTATCTACAAAACATCTGGAGGTGGCATTACTTACACAACAATTTTTCTGTTTATTGTCACTTTTCAAATTGTATTTTACATTTTTGTTAAGGGAATTATTTTATTTTGAGAAACCAGTCTAATACCGTTTTCGATTTCCAGCTATAATTATGATAAACAGAGGTAGTTACTAAAGTGACAATTTTTTTGTCGAAATCACAAGTTATTTAGTAACTTTAGAAAACAGATAACTAACATCAATGCCGTCTATCATGATAAATTGTAAAGAGTTAGATTTTTCATATTATAATTTTTCACCGTAGGGGTGGAATATTTTATTGTAATTTGAATTGGCCTATTCAATCTGAAGAGGATCTAATGCATTTTAAAAATAATGCATAAAATTGATTCACGAATGATGAAGATATCGTTTAATATGTATACTTCAATCCTTAATTTTACCAATATTAATAAGATCAGTTGAGTAACGCCATGGTTTTTGTTCAGGCGCCGTACTAATTTAAGTAAGTTACATTTATGCGTGCCACTATGCAGTAATTTAGCACCGACTGGCAAATTATTAAATATTTTTTAAAGACGAGTGGTAGCTTTTAAAGCGTTTTAATAAACCGTCTACTTTGGCTGTCCAAACCATATGCTGGTCAATTATAACACCTAAATGTTGGATAGTTTGAACTTTATGAAGATTAGAGCATTCGCATGTGGAATATTTTCTTTAAATTTAAATGTGACATAAACGGAACCATATTCATCTAAATAAAATAAGGATATTCTAAATACGAATCAAGATACCTTTATACCTTTTTTAAGGTAGGTTAAAAATTCGAGATGTTTTTCAAATCGTTGGAACCAGCGACAGTTTGATGATACGTATTATAAAAATATTAGTCGGTTTGTGTACGTTTATTACTTTTTGCTACTTGATAGTATAACAGCTACTTTTAAATCATTTAGTTGTCAGTAAACTAGTTTATATCTACGAACGGCTACCTAGACCAATTGCTACACAAATTCAACAACAGTTTTGTAAGAGACTGTTTCGTTTGCGCAGTCCCTTAAATTTTATTAAGTGTAAGGAGTCGATTTAAAGCATATTTACTCTTATATAATAAATATCAATTCAAGAAATTTTTACTCAAAATTTAAGCTCATTTAATGAATTTAATTAAAATATACTTATATGTGATATTTTGTTCGTTAACTTGTAGTCGTCTTGTAGGTAGTGGCATAATCCTGTCGCTGTAGACAGACAAGTTGCATCATAAATGTCATAACTTTTTTCGCATTTTCCCCTATTTTGAAATAAAACTTCAGAATGTATCGAATTTCTTCGTTAGATTCAGTCATTTTGGCGGACAGAAAAACAATAGAAAAATGGTGTGAAAGTGTATTTTACTTTTTATTTTTCTTTTTCTTAGTAACCTATATATGTCGATATTAAAGCAAACCAGATACAAGCTGTACAACCAACAATATTTTTCTTCATACAAAATACGACTTATAAATGTTTCAGAATAGTTTTGACTTTATAAGAAGCACAGTGTCAAATTTCACATGAAGTAGTTTTGTTTTCGTTGTGTGAGGATTGAAAGAAAAAAGATAACTAAAGAAATCATTCCGATGAATTTGTACCCCATTCTATGGACAATTTGTCTGTGTGTACCTTTAATGTTTTAATGAAACTACAAATCCGTATCAAATTAAATAACCGAACCAAACAAAATAAATTAACTCGAGATATTACAGTGAAGTGCAACACACCTTTGAATCAACTTGCTTTGATACCAGATATGAAAGTAATTAGTAAACACGTAGTTAACGCACGTACGTACTGTTACAAAATATTTTCATGCGTTAATTATTGTGCTAGACTTTTGATTAATGATATAAATTAGAATCAGTATCATTAACTTTAGGACCTTCGTTTAAATTCAAGGAGATTTTAGCTTTCTGTAAGAGACATTGATAAACTGATAATTAGAGAAATGCCAGTGACTGGCAGAGTGTAGCAAATATGTCGGCCTTGTGATCAAGTGAATGCGAGTTTGTACACCGGTACGCCAACGAAGCGAATCATCCCCCTTCGGACGTAGTCATTGCTGGTAGGGTTTTAACAAAAGAGCGGTGATGTCGTGTGACTGGAGAGGGAACATGGAGCCCTGACCTTCCGGATGACGCAGGTGCTTCCCGGACACGGTTGCTTCGGCAAGTACCTATGTAGGATCGGCTGGGAGTCGACGTCACGGTGCCATCATTGCGATGACTGTTATGACGACACGGCACTTCACAACCTGTTTGAATGCACATGGAGATGATTCTGCGAGGAGATGATATCCTCAATGGAAGTGGCGGCACGGGAGAGAGAAAGCAGCAAAGCTCTCTCTGCCCGCAGAAGGCGCACCGGGCGCCGGACGGGAATTTGACGATCTTCAGCCATCTTAAGAATTGGCTTACGGGTGACGATTTTGGGGAATTCGTCGTCCGAACAGATATAGGCCTTAGAGCGGACAGGTTCCGTGTGTGCTTCTTGCAGGACTGACCGAAGGGTGACAGTCGCACCAGGTGACTAGGGACGACCGTCTTGGGTGAGATGTAGCAGTGGCTGACGGTTCTGACGGAAAAATGCAACTTCGATTCTCCCTCCCCCAATCATTGGCAAGCAGAGGAACACCAGGGTTGTTTTTAGTCGGTAAGAGCCCTACAGACCCCATGCCATCCCCAATATGCATAGGACATCCATCAAGATTTTCCAACCCGTACTCAACAACATACAATATATGTATGTTAACAAATATAACGTACATTATTTTTGTCGACCCATTATAAGACCCTTAAAACATAGCACACTATCGCAGGACTGCCAATGGAGTGCATCAAATATAATTAGCGTCCGGATTATCGAATCTCGGGGGCTGTAACATAATTGTCAGTTCGGCTCCGAGTGACGCCAGGTGCGAAACTTGTTTGGTATTTACCCACGACGGACGGATACGGTATATGTGTTAGGGGTGAGAGGATGTTTGTTGGTGCAAATCCTTGTTGCCTTTTTTCTACGAAACTACTAGTCCGATTTTGATGCAGTTTTCAGTTATAGGTTCGGGTTTGATTGGTGCATGTTCTTAGATAGTTGTCATGGTGACAACTCACCAGGGGGCGCTGCAGTAAACATTTATTTGTCCAAAACCAAAACTACTAGTTCGGTTTTGATGCAATTTGTGATTGATTAGTGAGGGTTTTAAAATAGATGTCACGGTAACTCACTAGAGGCCGCTGCAGTGATACATTTTATATTAGCTACTACATATTAAAGAAATTCATGTCTTTATGGTATTTCTTCTATTTCCTCGGTTTGCGGCTTGCGTAAAGTGCTTCTCAGCCGCTCTAATTCTTCCAACGCTGTGCTATTATTTTATTCTATTTTATTGTTATTTGCTTCGGTGATTCGGCTGTGAAGGGTGAGGGGTGGATGGATTGTATTCGCCTGAGGCGTGAAAATCCAAAATACGTCTCTGTTGTGGTATAATATACTCTGGTATAATTTACTGTAGTATAATGTACATAATATCTATGCTCTCCAAACAGATTAAAATAAAAGCAAAATTTAAAACTTCGAAAACCCCCGCAAGTAATTGAAAAAGGATAAAATAATTTAAAAACAAAAATCAAGAATATCTGTCGGGGGCTGCCATCACTATTTTATATATCATCGTAAATAAAAATAAATATCCTCAACTTCTAAAGGTCCCAACTGTAAAACTACAAAACTAGTTCATTTAATGGCAGCCCAGGACAGATATTCTTGGGGTTTGTATTAAGTTTATAGGTAGTTGAATATGTAATGACTACATCTACAATCATCGGGAACCAAATAGGTAGGTACGCAGGGAAGTGCCATGAAAACTGATACTGTATTGTTTACATAAATGACCGACTCCTCGCTCCGAAAAATTTTTAATTACAATTATTTTTTTGTCGGGGTTTTTTAAATTATTGTTAGAAATCAGAAGAGGTTTGAGTTTAAAAAAAAAAGAACAGCACTGATAATATTTATACTGCGCCGCTTGGTTCGGCGTCGTGGGTAGAAGTATTTTGTAACACGGCCGTTCCTGCTTGCGTGTCATCCTCGACCACTGCATCATTTTGAAGCGGTGCAATTTCATCAACTGCGCCCGTTGTGTCTCCTTCTATAACACAATCATGCATGATCTTAGGACCTGTTGTACAAGTACAGTAATGATCCTGAACCCCTTTTTTATTATAATTTCTCAACTTAAAGCAATTTTTGTATAAAAGTAAATTACTTCTGAGCAAATTTAGAAATAAAAAGGCAGCTAAAGAACTGTGTTAGAAGCACAAGCGTGCACTCTAGTACATCCAACACCGTTCTTACAAAATAATTTTTATCAAAAGTAATGTTATAAATAGACGTAAAAGTAAGCATCGGTTTCAGGCTTTACTTTAGAGTTATAAAAGAAATGTATCACGAATCATAAAGTTCCGGACTTGTAAAATTCGTCACACATTGTAATAGAAAACGGCAACTGTATGACATAGCACTCACAAACCATGTCACACATTGCAAAAAGGCAACTATTTGGAGTCACATATTGCAAAAGGAAGAGGGCAACTGTGCGAAAAGGTCACACATTGCAAAAAGGCAACTATGTGGAGTCACATATTGCAAAAGGAAGAAGGCAACTATGCGAAAAGGTCACACATTGCAAAAAGGCAACTATCTGGAGTCACATATTGCAAAAGGAAGAAGTCAACTGTGCGAAAAGGTCACACATTGCAAAAAGGCAACTGTATGAAAACGTCATACATTGCAAACGACACTACACAAAGTGCAGTTATCGTTGAGTCATCGCGTAGATGGAACCGATGTTCTCGTGAAATGTCTCACTACTCGCGAAAAAAGCAGCACAAGCATCCGGCGTCCATTCACGGCGCCAAAGCACCATGTGTTCGGCGGCCGCTTGAGTTGTCTTGCCATAAGACCTGCTCAGAATGCCCAGATGTGGCAGCACGCGCATGACCGTGTAAGGCCCTCGCATGCCGGAGTCCAGCTTTCCCGTAGATTGCGATGACTTATCCACGAAAACAAAGTCACCGACGGTGAAGGTTCGTGGTTGCCGACGACCATCGTTGACATAGGCGTCTTGGCGCCGCTGGTTTGCGTCGAGTAGGGCCGATGCTCGCTGTCTCCAGAGGGTCATCAGAGCCTCTCAGTTCGTGTTATTGCTCTGCAGAGCGACGTCTCGTACCAAGGACTTGATGATAGGAATCGCTGCATCTATGCCTGTAAGGAACTGAAGCGCAAGTGTTGAGTGGTGGCTTGTTTAGTAATATTAAGAGTAAGCTGCACTTTCCACAGGACATCGGACCATTGTATATCCTTATTTCCCACCTCGATGCGCAGCATATTTAGCACAGTTCGGCAGTACCTTTCTGCTTGACCGTTTTCACGATGCATGCCTGGTGTAATAAAGTGCAGTGTGCTACCCAATTCATTTACCCAGTTTTGAAATGCAGCACTTTCGAACATCCTGCCGCGGTCACAAACAATTGTGGCTGGAGTGCCGAATAAAGACACAGCGTTTGAGAAAACTCTTTTAAGCTCATCTGTATCTTGCCGGTACAACGCGTACAATAAGCAGTATTTAGAGAAAGCATCTATGATTACTAGAATGTGTTTAAATCCATTGGAATCAGGGAGAGGCCCAAGAACATCAGTGTGCGTTATGTGAAATGGAATTTCCGGCTTAGTCCAGGACTCTATAGGTAATAAAGGAGCCCTAGGTACCTTTTTATGTGGTAGGCAAGTAAAACAGTGGCTTATATATTTTTGAAGGAACTGTCGAAGGCCCGGAAACCAAAAATGGCGCAGTATGAGATCAGTAGTTCTATCAATTCTAATATGCTCATGATCATCGTGGAATATTCTTAATAAACTAAGTCTATGACTCTTTGGAATGAAACAAAGTAAAGTACCTGGTCGGTGTGTACTGGTAATACAATACGTCATTTTTGATCGAATATCTAGTCGTATCTAACTGACCATCTCTTAACTTAGACATAAGATATAGCGTTTCCACATCAGCTGTTTGCGCCATTTTTGCCCGGCTATTCGGATTACGTATGAGAGAAACGTGCTTAGGGGGATTTGGGCATGTTGCATTAGAGACCCTTTTCTATATTCCAGCGTGAATGTGAAGTCTTGTAGGTAAACCAACGCGCAACTCGAGGAAGCAAATCCTTTTTCCACTCTGGGAGTTTCAAAGAATTGCAATCCGTCACTATTCTAAAGTTAATACCAATTAAATAGTGGCAGAAATGCTGCAATGAGCGTACTATAGCTAAAGTCTCGAGCTCGTAGCTATGATAACGAGACTCAGCGCCCTGAGTGGATTTACTAAAATAAGCAATGACTCTTTTCATCCTATCGGGGTGCTCCTGCAACAAGATTGCACCAAAACCGACCGAACTAGCATCAGTATGAAGTTCGGTGGGTAACTAAGGATCAAATATCGCTAATACAGGCTCATTAGTCAAACATTGAATAATATATTCGTTTGCATTCTGCTCTGGACCCCACACAAATGGTTCGCATTTTCTGAGTAATTTAGTAATAGGAACAGTTTTGGACGCATACCCCGAGACATACCTACGAAAATAGCCTGCTAGGTCCAGAAATTGGCGAACTTCTTTGACGATTGTGGGTATGATCTAATAAGTGATCTAATAAGAGCATCAATTTTACCAGTGCTCGGCCGCACCTGACCATGTCCAATAAGCCGTCCTAGGTATTCTACTTCGGTGTCCAAGAAAGTAATTTTTTCAAGTTGACAGAAAACCCCGCTTTACTAAGAACGAGCAGCCCTTCGGTCAATGTTTCTAGACCTTCATCTACGCTGTTGGACATGATAAGGACATCATCAATGTATGTTAGAACTCTACCTGTATCGATAAGGGATATTAAAGTTTTAGATATTATCCTTTGATACACTATTGGGGCATTGGCTAATCCGTAGGGCATTTTGAGGTATTCAAAATGCCCTTCAGGCGTTACAAAAGCTGTCTTGCTGATGGATCCATCATCTCTCATTGGTACCTGATGAAAGCCGGTAGCCATGTCTAGGCTCGTGAAAAATCTAAAGCCACCAAGCTTATCGATTTGGTCATCGATCAGTAGCAAGGGAAATCTTTATTTTATTGTAATAGCGTTAAGCGCGCGCTAGTCAACGCACATCCTATCTAGAGAAGTAGTCAACGCACATCCTATCTAGAGAAGTAGTCAACGCACATCCTATCAAGTAGATCGCTAACTATTTCACGAACCCGACGCTTTTCATCTAATGAGAGTTTATACGGACGATTACTTATTGGGTTAGGACATGTTAACTTTATTTTCCCATGCTGCCCGTATTCACTGTAGAGGTGGCTGTGTCAGCAATAACTAAATGAGAGAATTTGTGTATCATTTTCAATAGGCGTTTTCTCTCGTCACCCACTATCGGAGTCTTAATATTCTCAACCTCCAGAGTGGCCATGTGCTGAACAACGAGCGGACTATTTGATCGATTGAGCCGTTGTTCATCGTTAGTTAAGACATACGTCAGTCCCTTTTGATTTAAAACGTCAGTACCGATTAAAATAGAATCTACCTCTATTGACACCTGACTGACCTGACACCAACGTTCTGACTTCCTTTTCCCCGCATTAGTCGATAAGTAGGAACACTATTAAAATTAAAATGTTTCAAGCGTGACTCCGAAATCAGTGAAACGTCGGACCCACTATCGACCAAAATATCAACGGGTACTTTTGAACTACCGCCGCCATTACGTTTTTGTATTTGGACTCGATTCTGAGCAAAAATTTACATTATTAAAGTTTTTGTCATTTGGGACCTGAGATCGTTGTCTTTGGAAACAAGAGTCGATAACATGACCATTACGTTTGCAAAAAGTACAGAATTTTGCCGCCTTACACCTAGCTGAGGGTACAGAGTTAGATGTTGGTGCGACAGAGTCCTGACGGGGTGTTGGTGCCTCTGTTCTGTATTTTTTTGGTCAGTACCACTTTTTGTGGCCAGTTTTGTCGCAGTTGGCACATAGAGCATCACTTGACCTGGGTGCCTCACGTTTACGAGGGTTAGATGATACATGGATAGACGGACAGACAGCATTATATGAGTTACGACAATCGACTTTTGGTTTGACGTAAACCGACAAGAAATCCACCATGTCTTTTAACTGTAGCTTAGCATTGGAAGTCGCAGCTTTAATCTGGGGATCGCGCACGATAATGACAACCTTCAACTCATCCGATAGGCCGATAGGAATGCGATCTTAAAGTTGGTCCACGTACGGTCGTGCGTGACCCAGTCGTTCAACCAAGATTTTGCATCACCTCTTAAATAGTTGCCAATCCGGCCTAGATATTCGCGATCCCCCCAATTATTCAATTGCTGAGCGCGATCAACCTCTGCGCACCATACGTCAAAATCATGCACACTAGGATCAAATGAAGATACATAAAATTGTTGCGATCTTACTTGAATTATGTTAGGTAATGCTCCAATAATTCTGTCCACTACGTACAAATCCCGCGCTGCGCACAAAGCGGTGGTCTTGCTCAACCGCGACGTATCGGTCGTGACAGTCAGGGATTCCTCTGTCTGCTTGCTAGCGACGGCAGATTCACCGATGGGGAAAGAAAAAGGAGAATATACCTGAGCGTGGACGCGCAGGCTGCCCCTGGTACTCTGGGGGGGGCTCAACTGCGCTCTCAAAATCTGCTCGGGACAAGAAACGGCATACCATGGCACCCCCTGTCACGTTTACCGTGGATTTTTGTAACATCAGGGGCTTACATTCTAACCTCGACACTGTCCACCACCACCTTGAGACAGTAAAGCCGGCCTTGCTCTTTTTAACCGAGACGCAGATATCATTTCCAGCGGACACATCCTAACTCTGCTACCCTGGGTACGGACTGGAACACTCCTTTGTTCCTAAGGCTGGTGTATGCGTGTACGTTAGAGATGATATCACTTCTCGCCGCCTCGGCAATCTTGAAGGTAGGGACCTCTCCATCTTATGGCTACGTGTAGACTGCGACGACCATCCCCGCATCTACCTATGCCTCTACAGGTCCCATAGCGGTGATGCCGAAACGGACCGACTCATCGACCACGTCCAAATGGCTACAGACTCAGTGCTTCAGCAGGTCCCATCCGCAGAGATCGTGATTCTTGGCGACTTTAACGCCCATCACGCCGAATGGCTTGGTTCGCGCAAAACCGATCATGCGGGAAGATCTGTTCACGATTTCGCCTTGGCATATGGCTTGACGCAGCTGGTAGCAACGCCTACGCGAATCCCAGATGCAGAAAGCCACGTGCCTTCACTGTTGGATATTCTGCTGACCTCACATCCTGACGGCTACAAAGTATCCGTTGAGGCCCCTCTCGGCTCTTCGGACCATTGCCTAATTAGGAGTATAGTGCCACTCGTTCACTCGCTGCGGCCGCGATTTACAGGCAGTCGCCGCGTATGGCACTATAGGTCAGCAGACTGGGATGGAATGAGAACATTCTTTGCATGCTACCCATGGAGGCAGGTTTGCTTCTCGCCGGATGATCCCAATGTCGTTGCCGACTCTGTCGCGGATGTTGTGCTTATGGAACTTTTCATTCCATTATCCCTGATTCCCACAGGTGGCAAGTCTCTGGTTTGGTGGAACCTGCAAAGCGGCGTCCCGCCGAAAGCAGGAATGTTACCAAGCATGGGCTAATGCAAAGACAGCACGGGATGTAAAGACCAGCACATTAAAGAAAAAAAATAATTTTACTGCCAGGTCCCTCAAAAGAGTAATTGTTGGGGCGACTTTTTTAAGTTTTGTAAGCCATCCCTTCCACCTCTGCACATAGGAGATAATTCGTTGGCCCACAATGCCAAAGAAAAAGCCGATCTTCTAGGCAAACTCTTTGCGTCCAAATCGACCCTGGACAACGGGGGAAACGCACCGCCGACCATAACTCAGTGCGAGAGCCGCATGCCGGAAGTCCGGTTTACACAAAGGGCAGTGCGTAAAGCGCTTCTTTCCCTCGACGTTCTTAAGTCGAGTGGGCCTGATAGTTGGCACCAGTTTTAACGCGCCTTTATCGGCTTTCCTACTCTCTTGGCGTAGTCCCGAACTCATGGAAGACAGCTCTAGTGCACACAATCCCTAAAAAATGAGATCACTCGGATACGTCCAACTACAGACCCATAGCCATCACCTCCTTGTTCTCTAAGATAATGGAATCCATTGTTAACTGCCAGCTCCTCCGGTACTTAGAAGACCACCAGCTCCTCAATGATCGACAATACGGCTTCCGTCGGGGTCGTTCAGCTGGTGATCTTCTTGTTTACTTGACTCACCGGTTGGTACAGGCGATCGAGACCAAGGGGGAAGCGTTGGCCGTTAGTTTGGACGTGGCGAAGGCCTTCGATCGGGTCTGGCACAAAGCGCTCCTTGCGAAGCTTCCTTCCTATGGGCTTCCCGAGAAACTGTGCAATTGGTTCACCAGTTTTCTTACAGACTTGTACTACTACTTGACTTGACACCTTGACACCTTGGCGTTGCGTAGAGATGTAGCTTCACTCTGCATCCTCTATCTCTTGTATCATGGGGAGTGTTCAGAGGAATTGTTCGGACTTATACCGGCTGCTGGTTTCCGCCATCGTCCTACGCGACAAAATATCCATCCCCATCACCTGGACGATTGGCACTCCACCACTGCGCGCTTCTCCAGAAGCTTTTTGCGTCGCACAACCAGCTTATTTCCGAACCGATACGACCTTCATACCTTCAAGAAAAGAGCGTACTCCTACTTGAGTTGCGGGTGTCTATGGGCGGCGGTAGTCACTTACAATCAGGTACCATCGCAGAAAAAAAAAAGTAAATTTTAACAAGTGATTACACAGTTAAAGTTATCACAAGTACAACTCATAAATTACTACATAAAACATATCATACAGTCATTAAATACTTAACCTAATATAAAATACTAAACCCATTTTTTTTTGATATTTTATGACATAAAACTTATCAATATCAGCAATAATATCTAATAATATTAATTGAAAACTTCAGTAAAGAAGTACATGTCACATGTCAAAATTAAAAATAAAAAGAAACGAATACATAACCATTTACAGTGTGTCTGTGGAGCAGGACCTGCAAGTTGCCAGCAAGCACTTTTGTCAGCTAAATAATTATCTATTTTGTAATATGTATATTACAAAATAGTAATACAATAGATAGTAATGTCATGTTTATTTACAAATCGTGTTTTTTGTCTGGTTTTAAAGTTTCTCTTAATTTAGATGAAGAATATCACAAGATTATATAATTTAACACAGTATCCCATAAAAGATGAAGAAGAACTTTTGTTAATCTACATTTTGGTTGAATTTGTTTATATATCTCGTTCTCGTATCTTTCACATCGTTTCGTTAATAGACGCATTTTTTTTCTTATGTACATAATGTTTTGTAAATACTACTGACAAGAGATGTTAACTGAGGGCCACTTGTAATCTAGAATCTAGCGTTATCCCTAAGAAGATAGTAACATTTACAAATTATATTTTTACAACATTAATTAATATTTCACATTAACTATCTCTGAGGTTAGGCAAATTATTTGCTGTAAACCAACCCTAAGCTCGTTCAATAATATTATTTACATACTATCTACTTTAAAACTTATTGATCAGCAAATAATTATATTTTAGTTTGCTATCCAGTAACTGGAGGAGATCATTACTTATACTAAAGTTAAAGCGGGCCCAATATCGAACCCTTCGGAATGCCCATTTTGATATTTGATGCTAATGAATTTATACCACCAATCTTAACCTGCTGTTCTCTATTACTCAGGTAAGATTAATTCTAACTAGGGAGCCTAGTGAATTTATAATGCTCGAGTTTTAGGAGCAGAGTTTCATGTCTCGCAAGCTTTGAAAGGTCACAAACGATACCGAGAGCATCCTCAGCTGCCTCCCAGGCGCTAAAAATATACTGTACCAAAGTAACACCGGCGTCAGTGTTACGACACCCTTTAGTGAAATCGCATTGTTGATCGTGAAGGATGTTATTTGCATTAAGCGTAGTAGCATTTGATTGAGTGCAATTTTTTGAAGATCTTGCTGTATACCGGCAGGACTGAAACAGGTGTATAATTATTGGAATGTTCACAGTTTCCGTATTTAAAAGCTGTATAACTTTACTGAAAAAGCTCCTTGATTTACGCACAAATTAAGTGTTAATGCTAAATAGGGAGCTGAAGTTTCAATGATAGCTTGAAAAGTTTTGATTGACATTTCCCACAGATTTTCAGACAATTTTATCTTAATATCATTAAAAGCTTTAATACTACTATGGGGTAATATGTTTTAAACTCAAAGCTACGGCACAGCACATACATACACATACAACGCTCACGTCTGTATCCACTAAGGTGTACGCAGAGGTGTATTACACACCATAATTTTACCCATTATCATTTGGTCCCACTAACGTAATAGGGGCAAGCCTATTCCCGCTGACCCGGCACTGTATGACTGTGTACATACTGTTTGATAGATAACAGCCTGATCTTCTTTGACGACACCACTGGGAAGAGATGGGGTGGCCCTACGCCACCGTGAACCAAACGGCAAAACGGAACGGAACAGACACCTACATTTCTTATAAGAAGTGACAACTTGACTAAGAGAGGAATCTATACTCGGTTATTTTGATTTTTTTTTTTTATATTAGCCTACCATAGTGACTCCACTTTGCCTGATGGAAAGCAATAGGTGGAGTCAAAGAGTGGTGGTCATCATCCTCATTGCATGTCTAGTCAATGCAGCATGGTGACCCACACTATGGCGGCCTGGTGAGATGCTTTTTCACGCCCCGCTTAAAAGACGCGGGATCAAAGTGGGAAGGAAACCGTGCGCTGGTAGAGAATTCCAGGCTTTTACCGATCGGCACAGGAAAGAAGAGCCAAACCGTTTAGTTCGGGTACGTACATATATTTTCGACGCACAAACGGTGACTCTTCAGGCCAGCACGTGTAGTCCTGTAGAGGAAGGGAGAAGGTGGGACCAATTGGAAGAGCTCATCAGAACACTCCCCGTGATGTAGGCGATAGAGGACTGCCATAGAGGCGACATCTCTTCGCAACTGCAGAGGCTCAAGAGACTCGGTAATCTCAGGACAGTCGATAATGCGGACTGCGCGCCGCTGCAACCGATCGAGAGCGTCAAGCAAGTACTGCGCATAGCCGTCCCGGAGATGAGAGCAGTACTCCACGCAGGAGCGAACCTGGGTACATAAGACACAGTTGCTCGGGCGAGAAGAACCGTCTCACCTTGTTCAGAACGCCGAGCTTACGCGAGGCCGCCTTAGTGACACTCTCGATATAATCGCGCGGATTGAGATCCCGGCAAATATCCATACCCAGAATACTAAGCCTATCCTGCAGTGGCACTTGAGTGCTCTGAAGAGTAGGAAGGGGAAGGAATGGAGACTTTTTGGTAGAGAACACACACGCTTGTGTTTTCTTGGCGCCGAACTCGACCAGATTCTCACAGCCCCATTGGAAAATGCGGCTCAAGACCCGGTCGAGCTCAGCGACAAGCTCCTGTCGTTTTTCCTTAACGTCTGCCAGCTTGGCAGTAGGATGCCCGAAATATCGCCCGTGCACTGTACTGTCGTCTGCATAACAATGTATATTGCCAAGGGCCAACATGTCATTGATATGCAGAAGAAACAGCGTAGGCGATAGGACGGAGCCCTGAGGTACACCAGCGCTTACCTCGTGGAAATCTGAGGCCGTCGCAGAGAACCCTAATGCGGCGCTTATGGAGGAAGGCAGCAACCCAGTTACAGAGTTTAGGTGGCAGACCAAATGCAGGAAGTTTGGAGAGAAGCGAGCGGTGCCACATCCTATCGAAGGCCTTGGCAATGTCGAGGCTGATGGCCAAGGACTCCCCATGCCTATCCATAGCCTCACCCCAAAGGTGTGTGACGTACGCTAGAAGATCACCCGTGGATCGGTTCGGCCTAAAACCATATTGCCGATCATTTAACAAGGAGAAAGAAAGAAAGAAGAAAGAAAATATATTTATTTTGTACTCATACAAGGCAAGGATAACAATTTCATCAGACGTTAGTGCCAACAAGTACCACTATATGAGACAAAAATGGCCGTTAGTTCAGCTTTGTGCTACCTCGTAAGAAGCAGCGCTGGTATTATGCTAACACCTAGTGAATGTTACGGACAGAGAGCCATCTTATTAGTGTTAGTATATATATATGTATGAGTGAGTGAGAGAGAAAGAGTACCTACAAAGAGTATTCATAACCAACTTTATCAATGCATACTAAATTACAGATTATGTAAATGACATTATTATGTGTATATACATATGTATAATTGTGTATATTTAAGGAGTGATATAAATAGAAATAAGGAGTGATCCTCTAGGTGGCGGATTAGTTGGGTGTTGATGATCCGCTCGAACACCTTACAGAGTATGGAAGTGACGGCTATAGGTCGGTAATTGGCTGGATGGGAGCGGTCGCCTTTTTTGGGAATGGGTTGAGCATTCGCTTCTCTCCAGGCCTCCGGAACAATTTCTGAGGAATAGGACAGGAGATTATGATCTCAGTAAAGATCTCAACAAATTCCTGGGCTAGCTTTCCATTCCATTTTTATTAGATATTTTTTTCTACTGGGTTTATTATAAATAATTTGAATACTAATATAATTAGATTAGGCATTTAAAATACAACAACAACAGGAGCAGCGTATGCAAAGCGGGTTCAAGTTCGTGATTATATAGCAGAGTCATCGTTTAGTATCAAAAAAGCAAACCGCAGATAATTCAAGTCATAGGGAAACATAAAATTTTGTATGGATTTAAATCAAACACATAAAAATAATCCCCAAATTGCTTTTATTTAAATAACCTGACAGTGTACAACCTCTCTAAACTAGACTAGGTTTAGACCAAGTTCTATAAATTTTAAGGAATAATACCGTTCTTCTGAAATTGTAAGAGTAAACTAATTTTAGATTAATAGAACCAAAATTAGATAAGTGACTCAACTAAGTCCTTATTTGTTTAATTGTTATTTCATTATACATTCATACCGTCTAAAATTGTCTAACATTAGAAATGTCAGACTAATATTACCTGCTCATGATATAAATACATGGCGACTAACTTTTAGAGATTTAAATTAATTTATATTAATTTTAATCTAAATAATATTATTAATTTATATGTACAGTTTTTATAACATATATATATATGTATATATATATATGTGATGACAGCTTTAATTCCAACAGAAACGTTAATCACTATATTGTATCAGAAAAGACAGAAAAAATGAAGTCAAGTCGATATATTTTGATCCGAGCTAAACAAACACAAAAAATATTTAAATATATAAAAATTAACTTTAGGATTTAGAATTAATTAGTAGTCTTTGGACATGGCAGCCTTTGTATGGACGGAGCTTTAAATGGATACGACTCGTACTCAATTCTGAACGATGAGCTGACACAGAAACTGGTTTAAATAGTCGCACAAACATACCATAAACATCCTTCAGGCACTAACAGTAAAGTAGGTTTTTGTGTGAAAGGAAGGTGAGGCAGGCAATAGGCTAGTGAATGACACCCTCTTTATTGCAACCGAAGCACCGGTGACAACCATAAGTTGGGCCCTTTGCTTATTCGGCATTATTATATAAAAAAGCTTGAGCAGCAGGCTAGATTGAAGACTTATGGGTTTTAAGGTTCCTCAATGGATAGTTGCTTAACTGGTCTGTAGGTAATACTCGCAAAAAGCGCTCCAAGCGTGGCCACACATTTAAAGTTCTATTTTAGTAATGTTCCTTTGCCATTTAATAAACAAATTTAACGAGCAAAAGAAAAACCCGTAACAGTTGCGGCTTAAAATTAAACCGAGGATTCTGAAACCGTCAAAAATCATTTTCTATGTAAAGTAATATCCTAGATAAGGTCTTGGCTTGTAGTTGTATAGAGAACGATTAAAATTTGTTTAAAATTAGTCTTAAGGTAGCTGGTGTATAGCGTTACTTTGTAGTCTTTTGATATAAGTGTAAGATCAGCAGACGACACCGGCTACAGTGACGGCTTAGTTCCGCTACGATCGCGGGACTTAACTTGTTTAGTTTCACATTTATAGAGTGAACCAAATTGATCGTATTCTGTTCGTCTCTATTATTCTCCCCGACTCTGAAGGACAGTGATAAACGCTTGTTGTCTAACTCGCTGCACGTTGCGATCGTCTTCAGTACCATAGCTATGACTGCAGCCAAATATATGTTGGTACGATTCGTAGAATAAGCTGTTATTTATTAATTTTCTTTCACTTTGTCAATGTGTTCGAGGTCACTACTTAGTTTTCAATTTATTTATCAGGTATCTGAATTTTAATACAGCAATCTAGAGCATCGTATGTATGCCGAATATCAATAAAAAAATAATTAATAGTATTTACAATTTATTACATAAAATACATTATTTTTAAAAAAAACGTGCTTTGTTGTAATTGCTCATTGAGATAACTTATACTTTTTTTTTTTTTTTTTTTTTTTTTTATATTAGCCTACCATAGTGACTCCACTTTGCCTGATGGAAAGCAATAGGTGGAGCCAAAGAGTGGTGGTCACCATCCTCATTGCATGTCTAGTCAATGCAGCATGGTGACCCACTCTATGGCGGCCTGGTGAGATGCTTTTTCACGCCCCGCTTAAAAGACCCGGGATCATAGTGGGAAGGAAACACGTGCGCTGGTAGAGAATTCCAGGCTTTTACCGATCGGCACAAGAAAGAAGAGCAAAACCGTTTAGTTCGGGTACGTATATTTTCGACGCACAAACGGTGACTCCTCAGGCCAGCACGTGTAGTCCTGTAGAGGAAGGGAGAAGGTGGGACCAATTGGAAGAGCTCATCAGAACACTCCCCGTGATGTAGGCGATCAGACTGCCATAGAGGCGACATCTCTTCGCAACTGCAGAGGCTCAAGAGACTGGGTGATCTCAGGACAGTCGATAATGCGGACTGCGCGCCGCTGCAACCGATCGAGAGCGTCAAGCAAATACTGCGCATAGCCGTCCCAGAGATGAGAGCAGTACTCCACGCAAGAGCGAACCTGGGTCTTGTACAAAAGACACAGTTGCTCGGGCGAGAAGAACCGTCTCACCTTGTTCAAAACGCCGAGCTTACGCGAGGCCGCCTTAGTGACACTCTCGATGTAATCGCGCGGATTGAGATCCCGGCAAATATCCATACCCAGAATACTAAGCCTATCCTGCAGTGGCAGTTGAGTGCTCTGAAGAGTAGGAAGGGGAAGGAATGGAGACTTTTTGGTAGAGAACACACACGCTTGTGTTTTCTTGGCGCTGAACTCGACCAGATTCTCACAACCCCATTGGGAAATGCGGCTCAAGACCCGGTCGAGCTCAGCGACAAGCTCCTGTCGTTTTTCCTCAACGTCTGCCAGCTTGGCAGTAGGATGCCCGAAATATCGCCCGTGCACTGTACTGTCGTCTGCATAACAATGTTTATTGCCAAGGGTTAACATGTCATTGATATGCAGAAGAAACAGCGTAGGCGATAGGACGGAGCCCTGAGGTACACCAGCGCTTACCTCGTGGAAGTTTGAGGCCGTCGCAGAGAACCCTAATGCGGCGCTTATGGAGGAAGGCAGCAACCCAGTTGCAGAGTTTAGGTGGCAGACCAAATGCAGGAAGTTTGGAGAGAAGCGAGCGGTGCCACACCCTATCGAAGGCCTTGGCAATGTCGAGGCTGATGGCCAAGGACTCCCCATGCCTATCCATAGCCTCACCCCAAAGGTGTGTGACGTACCTTAAAAAAAAAACCTTAAAACTTACGGCTACCCGTAGGGTACGCGACGAGTTCTTGACCAAACCGTGCAATGCGCTGGGCATCTGCTCTGATGTAAGCCCTCTTGCATTCCCTAGTGGCTCTGTTTAGTGCTGCTTTTAGGCGATCAATGTCTGGGTCACAATGTGCGCGGGCCCTGATCCATGCGCGGTAGGCCGACTGCTTTTGAGCAACGGCCCGGATGCACTCGCGATTGAACCAGGGACGGGTCTTCGTGCTGGCGACTTCACTGTAGGGGATATAATACTCCATACCGACAGTGATTTCGTCAGTCACGGCAGACACACTTTGCGACAGATCCCTGTCTTTAAAGCAGCGTTGAGCCCACGGGATGGATGCAAAATATTCCCGCATTCCATCCCAGTCTGCTGACGAGTAGTGCCATAACACCAGTTCGGCGGTCGGAAACTGCTCCTGCGCTTTATCCGCTGCTTGACTCAGGTGGTCAAAGAGTCGAGTTGTCTCGAAGTCTCCGGAATGGGAGCGATAGAGGCACACGTAAATCCGGCTCGTAGAGCCAAAATCCACGTGGAGCCAAAGGATGGAGAAGGATGTGTCTTCTAGGCAGTGCAGACGGCGACAACAAACATCCGCCCTGATGAAAAGGCACACTGCAGCCCTTGCGAGGAAGCACTCCTCGAGCACGTAGCCGGGATAGTGGAGATATGCCGTGTCGGCAGGGCGGCGTATTTGTGTCTCCGTAAGAAAGAGCATGGCCGGCCGAGCCGTCTCGAGGTGTTGGTGTACGGCGCTGAGGTTTGCATGGAGTCCACGTATGTTAGTGAACTCCACCTCAAAAAGCGGGTTGGTGGGAGAGGAGGATGCCGCTGTAAGACCACTTTTCTTTTTTTGTGCTGCCATGATAGAAGAGGAAGGGGGCGTAAAAGGCATGACAGTCATCGTGGCAATGTAAACTGAGACTAAAAATGTTGTGTCATCATGTATCGGTGAAACATGAGGGTGACCGAACCACCGGACGGAAGGGCCCCTGTACCCTCCCGGAAGTGGTCGCCGGGTCCCACCATCCGGTCACCAACCGGCACGACGAGCCACTCCGTGGATTATGCGCGACCTGACGGGGCAGCCTCCCAGGGTGGTTAGCCGTGGTTGGGCCCCTCTCTATGCCGCGGGCGGCCAGCGGCACCACCGTTTCTACGGGTCTCCCTGGCCGACGGTTCGATCCACGCCACCCTCACAATGACTCTACAGCACTCCACTCCTCACACACATACCACGATAACTGTCACCCCTGCATCGATGGGCCTCCGGTCTCTCACTCACCAGCGAAAAGCGACACCACGAATGTTGTCACTTTAGGCTGGTTTTCTGTGAGAGGGTAGTACTGCCCCGGTCGAGCCGGCCCATTCCTGCTGAATAAATCAGCGTGGCTCTACTACTACCTGACTGACTGTGTACATACTGGCTGATAGATAACATCCTTCCCACTTTGATCCCGGGTCTTTTAAGCGGCGCGTGAAAAAGCATCGCAATGCATCATGGTGACCCACACTATGACGGCCTGGTGAGCCACCATGCTGCATTGAGTAGACATGCAATGAGGATGGTGACCACCACTCTTTGACTCCACATATTGCTTTACATCAGGCAAGTGGAGACACTATGGTAGGCAAATATAAAAAAAACACAAGCGGAAAGATATCGGAATGGGATGGGAGATGGGATGGGACCACCGTGAACCACGCGGTACCCAGTTAGGAGTTAGAGGATAATTATTTAAGTTACGTTACGTCACGAATGAGTCTTTAAAGATCACGTTTTTATGATTTAAAGGAATTGCACGGAATTGGAAAGGCGCTTTAAAAACGGTTATCTATCTCCTTTGTTTTAAAATTCAATTATTACCAATGAGCAATGTAAGCAAAATACACTCAAGAACAATATGTCCAGGTCATACTCGTATATAGGTATCTAAAAAACTCAGAAATAAATAATAGTGCTAACTTAGAGAGATAACTTGTTTTTTAATAGACAACTAATTACTCCTTGAATAAAAGTAATTAAATTTATTTGTCATTTTGTATTATTTTCACACGAACACAATTTCATCTTAAAAAAATATGAATATGAAATTAAATATTTTCCCATACTTTTATCTCTTTACATATCTTACGAGTTTCGACACCTCTGCGGAAGTAACCCAAGTTCATGGACTGTAAGTTGACGACTTGTTAGACCTAATTTAACACCAGGACCTGCAAACGGCCTTTAACTGAGTATGGCTCTCGATTAAACACAATTTCACATAGCTGGGATTATTAGTTCGAGATTTTTAGCATTTCATCATCCCTCTCTAGTATGCACCGAAGATATTCGAACACTCTCTCGTTCAATTACATACTATAGTTACTACTACACACTACACTACTACAGACTACAGGTGTTAACGCCTACGTGCATTTTTTATCTATAAAATATTAGGCAGTATTGTCATCAAAACATATATTTTAAATACATACAAAATTCTTTATATTTAGCAATAAAGAACAAAATAATAATAATAATATTATCCTTCGTATCGTAACTCGGTTAGCGTCGGATAGTGTTAGTAGTGACGCCATGTATCCCAATATAGATCACTTACGTGTCATTCCTGGTTCTCGGTTAAAAAATAAATAAGCTTATTAAACCAAAATTTCTGAATTAATCACTTTGAAAAAGTAGCTTATTAAGTCGTGTATCATTTTAGTTATAAACAAAACAAAAGGGGCATTCGACGTGTGTCCATCGACGAGTGCGAATTAGCGCGACTCACGCGCAGCATTCCGGCACGTACACAAAACGCGATGGACCACGGGCTTCTCTCCAGAAATAGGCGCATTTTCATCAACACCTCATCTTTTGTATATCTTTATATCAGAAACGATTCCGTTAATCCAAGTACCTCAATGTGCAAAATTGCATGATGAAAGGTTTGCAATCTCCTATTTCTGACACACGTGTGCATATAATTGACGCTGCTTACGGAATATAGACATTGCTATTACTATATTCTTAATTTATGATATTCTATTTCTAGATTTCTAACTAATTACCAAAACGGAGGAGGTTTTTTATTCGTTGGATACTTGTTTAAGATATATGTAATGTTATAGATATTTCTTATGTAACTCATGAGTTGAGTGACATAAACATAGTTGAGTTAACTTAATTTGGTCAACTATGGTAAAATACAATAAAAAATTATAAAACTTTTTAAACAAAATTACGAGTACATTGATATACCAAAGGGTCTTAGTGGGTACCCCTGGAGGATAAAAAGCACTATTCCCTACTACGAGACATGAATTGACAAAAAGAAAATAAAACAGTGTACGTTTAGATGTTGCTCGAAGCACCGGCTCGGTGTATGACTTCTGATTGAAACACGCCTCTCCCAATATCCGGGATCATCCCTGTTGCGGTCGGAGAATACTGCGTTGATCTCGCACAATCTGTGAGTATTTCCAACTTCATTATAAGAGGACAGACCTCCGACGAGATTAGCTCCCCTCACAACTTATGTTCGTTTTCCTATAATGTTATACGTAGTTCTTCACTATATTAGGTTTTTAAGATTCATATGGGACTACAATATGACTTTTGTATTTTTTGGACGAAATGGTTTTTTCGATTTTCACTTTAATTCGAATTCCATAAAGCTTCCTAACTATTATTTAAGTGAGACAAAACAATAAGAGGAAATAAATATTTTTATTCATCTGTTCAGGCGTGTGTGTAATACGTAGATATTTTTAAATATGCAGAACAGTGTATACCTACACGTCATATTGTGTAGTCGTAGGTATTGTGTTCATTTTAATTAAAAAAGAAAGCAAAGCTTATTTGAAAAGATTTTCAGTATAAAACAAGTTAAATTTAAATATTGAAATTATAATTGTAAGTCATTCCATAATTTTTTTTACAACATAATTTAATATAACGAATTAGGTACCCAAACCAAAAGAAAAATAAGGATATGAATGGTAAACAAAATGTATACAAGAGTTATTTGGTAGTCCCTTCCACGGGAAGCGTATTTTAATTTCAATACTATTTTTTTTTCTAGGCGAATAATCCTCGCTCAGCTACATTTTTTAAATAAGAAGTAAACTATTTTATCACGTATTTATGGCTATTTCATTTACATGTCATAATATTTATCATAAATTTTTAAATGTTATTCTAACAACATATTTTTTTCCATATATGTATAATATGTTTATACAGATATTCATTTATAGTTATAATATAACTTTATATATATACATACATGCATGTATTCCCATACCCCGTATCCCAAAAGGCGTATGCAGAGGTGTATAAAACAACCCAAATTTTGCCAACGAGAGTTTGGTCACACTAACGTAATGGGGGGTATATAGGTACACAGTAAATATGTATATATTATAATATAGTTGTGGTCCACGTAACCCAATGCTAATTAAAGACCTCTCGCTCTCTGTTCCATGCTTCGTCCACTTACCTACTGGTCAATTATAACCGTTGTCAAGTATAATGACGAGCTTTATTAGCCGTGTATGGAAGGCAAGAACGGTGGATAACGCAAAAGGTGATTAAGAGATTGGATTGCTATTTATCTGATGGTATGTATGCAGTTTCTGCAGCGCCTGATTAATGGTAACTGGCTTACTCCCTATGGGACTAAATTTTACTAAGCATGGTTTTTAAATTGCGGACGCCTCTGCCTACTCTTTTGGGTATATAGCTTCATTAGTATATCAGTTGCACATTAATCAACTTTGACGTCATTATCACCTTTAATTTCTATATTGTTTTTCTAAGTTAACTCTTATCTAAAATTTGAAACATGTTGTCGTACGTCATGACATCACATTAGTAACTCTTTTACTGCTGACAGGAAAAGATAGACGGTAAGTTTATAGTTATTTGAAAACTTTTTGCCGTGCTTAAATGTTCAAAAATTACTATAAGGTTTTGATGGAAATACTATTTTTTTTTCTTTTTTTATGCGATAGGGGGCAAACGAGCAGACGGGTCACCTGATGGTAAGTGACTACCGCCGCCCATGGACACCCGCAACTCAAGAGTCACAAGTGTGTTGCCGGCCTTTTAGGTAGAGGTACGCTCTCTTCTTGAAGGTTTGAAGGTCGTATCGGTTCGGAAATACGGCAGGCGACAATTTGTTCCATAAGCTGGTTGTGCGAGGCAAAAAGCTTCTGGAGAAGCGCACAGTGGTGGAGTGCCAATCGTCCATGTGATGGGGATGGATATTTTGTCGCGCAGGACGATGGCGGAAACCAGCAGCCGGTATAAGTCCGAACAATTCCTCTGAACACTCCCCATAATACAAGCGATAGAGGATGCAGAGTGAAGCTACATCTCTACGCAACGCCAAGGTGTCAAGTCGATCAGAAATATCTTGGCAGTCGATGATGCGAGTCGCTCTCCGTTGAATGCGGTCAAGAGGCAGAAGTTGGTACTGGGGTGCACCTGCATAGAGATGAGAACAGTATTCCATGTGCGGCCGAACCTGCGCCTTATAAAGTTGCAGGCGGTGGGCCGGAGTAAAATACTGTCTCGATCTGTTTAGCACACCAAGCTTCTTCGAGGCTAATATGGCCTTACTCTCTAAGTGACCGCGAAACTGGACTTCGCTTGATATATCGACGCCAAGGATTCCGATACTGGCTGATGCAGTTAGGGAAGTGCTCTCAAATTGAGGTGATACGACCAATGGCATCTTTTTAGCGGTGAACGCGCAAACCTGTGTATTTTGTAAAACTCATTAATTTATAAGGATTTACTTGTGGCAAAGAATAGTATATTTCATACACGCATCAAATTTAGGTACTTATTTAAGCAATGTGGTTGTGATGACTTGCTCAATATGTAAAGGGCATCCAGAGCTAAAGCAAGGAGCTAATTCCCCGTAACAGAAGGAGAATAGGTTTTTTATAGCAATGGATGTTAAACTTTGACTTCGTTTCTATCAAACATTTCTATCTTGTATTTGATACTGTTACATGTAACAGACGAGACAATGAACGACTACGAATGCACAGCGCCATTATTGGCCATTTCGCTAATAGTGTAATTTGTATGGCACCCAAAATTTATAATAATTTAACAAAACAATTAAAAGTTCTGAATTTAAAGAAATGCTGATCAAGAAATGCTATTACAATATAAAGGCTATCTATGATATTTTATATTGTTTTTTTATATGTACAATAATGAAATTATTTATCATTATTATTGACTTACAATTTCAAATTTTTTATTTGACATGAAAGTCTAACGATTTTATTTCGACATTTCTATAATAGACATATCTACCTCAGAAATGTTGTTGTATTATAACTAATTTGTTTATAAAACTCATTTTATTGCTATTGTCAATATGTAATTTCGTCGTCTCCGTCCACGGCGAAACATGTTGTAGTGCAACACTTACACATATTGAACTGTTAAAGGATGCATTTCCATTTCATGTGTAGTTTGAAGCAAATAAATATATGTATCTTTATCTTTAGTTAGACAGATCAAAATGCGATTTGTCGCGGCTGTAAACATATCAAGTCCATTTGGAGTGACTAGAAGTAAATCCTGTTGTTTTCAACAATTTATGACTTACATTACTTATATTTTGTAACAGAAAGGGTTTTAATGGCTCGAGTAAAATGCGGGCAGGGTACAGGACGTAAGCTAGTAAAACATAAAGTTCATGAAGTAATAAAGGGCAGTTGTGCGTCAACATAATTTCCTCAGGGCCACAGCGCGGTCGGCTCTAAATCCTTCGGCGTTGCCTCTGGCCACGTATTCCGGAGTACCTTATTTAAACGTACATATATGAGCCGGTCATTTATAGATCTCGCGTTCTCATTCGTCTCTCATTAGTATTATGATGGGTGAACTTTACACTGAAATCAGTTGATAGCAATTGAAATATAAACTTTCACGAGATATAATGAAACAGGATTCCATTGCATAAATAAACATCAATCGAGTCCTCTAAAAAATCACTAATGTAGTGTTCTGGCACGTACTCATGCATGCTTTTAGAAAAATAAGCAAGTTACAAGTAAAACAAAAATACTTGGTTTTGGCTTAATTTTATGGCCAGTATTACTCAGGATGATATAGGAATTCTGACGATATCCATTATGCATATATCCATCCATAAGTATGTATACTCACGCCCCTATTGCTATTAGATACTTATGGACTGTCTCACGTGTAGAGTCAACGCAGAGATACCGATAATGTCAACTGAAAATTAACAATATTCAAAAAGGCTCAAGCCTTTATTCCCCAATGGGTAGGTAGGAGTGTTATTAACCTCCCCCTTTTACCAATTTTAATTTAGTCCCATTTATGTGATTAAGGTCAAATCTATTGCCTTCATCCGGCCAATTTTGGGAATCGGTGGGCAAGTTCAAAGAATATTGACAGGAAAGGCATACAATGGGACAGAAATTGACGGATATTGATTTTACAGATCGATTTTGGAGCAATTCGGGAGCAAATTATAAGCAACAGTATAAACTATAACTCTGACTGGCTGGTGACGGTAAGTCGGAGCACTCCTACTAAATTTAACTATTAATTAAGGTTATGTTAGATTAAATAAACGCAAATATAATACAATGCAATAATTTTGCAAGATTTGTCAGTACAGAACTTGCATGGTTAATAATTGCACATGATAAATTACTATTCAAAGATAAAAAAATACCGCCACAAACGATTAAAAAAAATCCTTTCAGTTTTTCAGTCTCTATAATTATTGGGGGCTATTGTCAGTGCATTTTCAGATACATAAATACGTACAAATTTTCTAACGCAACAATTGACACTGTCATTATATAAAAGAAATTTCTTCTAATTGTTTTAGTAAAAAAAACAATTTCGAGAATCGGAATTTCTCATCAAAAAATTATACATATATAGTTGGAATTTGTCGGCTCAGTTTTCAACCTAAAAAATGACAAGATAATAAGATCCACTTTCACGTATATTTTTGTGAATAACGTCATTGTGTGGTAGAATAAATATCAGCATTTCCGACAGGTGTATCCGAGGAAACAGGCAAGGATTTGGTGCCTGCCTGCATTTCTCACCTCAAAATATTACTTCAAAACTCTTTTGTGTTGGAGATTGACTACTTTGTTATATTGCTTTTTCTTTCTTTTCAGTTTGGACTTCTTTCTTTCTGGATAATTGGGTCAGTGTCGGGACTGTTAGAAGCGCCTTTCTAACTTGAGCGATATACATTGCGTCAGAAGCGGCGTCACGTTGGACACAACAATATGTTAGCAAATGAGGGTTCATCATTTGACGTTTACGTTTAGGTACAATTGTAACATTTAAGAGGAGGCGCATAGTTGGATGTCCTTCCTAATGTGGGGTCGTATGCCAGTCACACGTATTTCTGAGATAAATATATGGCATAATAGTTTTGTTAGGATGTTGTGAATCTCTTGTTAGAATTAGAATTATACAGAGAAGTTTAACACACATATTGTACAAATGGCGACCTTATTGCTATATGCAATCTCTTCCAGTCAAGATATTGTGTCTAGTACTTATGTTTTGTCGCAATTTATAAACAATTTAAAATCTTTTCCTGTTGAAATTGTACTTAAAATCATTGAAGCCGTTTGAAAGAAGATGGAAAATTAGCATCATGTAAACTACGACATTTTATTTGTGTATTTTTTTTAATTATTCAGAGAAAAATCAAGAGAGCGTAATATTTTTTTATATAAAAAGTTCCCGATACTGTATTATTGATATTGTATATTGTATTAATGACAAAGTCATGAAAACCTTTACAGAGTGTACCCGCTTTCATGAAATACCTCTCGTTGATAATCCGCGTGTATTTGAAGTAATTCGGTTTTATTAGATCTACATTCGTGTTGGGTGTGTTTTAGTGTATACAACAGAAGGACAGAACAATGGGAATGTACATCGTCGATTATGTTACAGTATTTGTTTAGATTGTTTTTTTTATATGTACCACTATAATATGTACTATCTTGTATAGTGTTGAAGATGATATTTGTTTTATATCAAACTTGAACTATGTATACGTGAATTCATAATTGACCAAGTGAAAGTTTGTACATTTCGCAATGAATAGGACATTAGCATACTTTCACCTCATCTCGGCTTTAATCCGGTTGACTTGGAATGTGCTCACGTATTGTACTGGCTCTTTAGGAAAAAATAACAGTATGTAATCGTGATGGCAGACAAACTCATCAACCCCCCGATCAACAGTGCAGAGACTAGGATGTCACACGTTTTGGTGTGTAAATTCAATGTCAGTTTGAGTAGCTCCGTGTCTGGCAATCCAATGACCTCACTTGGATATGTGAGTAATGAAGACATCAACATAAAGGCTTAAGTAAATATTGCAGTAAAAATGAAAAGGATCTGTGAAATGTTTAGTTATGAAAATTATTTTTAACTCCAGGTATTGATCAAGTACAAAAAATATGTAATATTGATTTCGGGGCGCCATGTGGATATTAACAATCTTAAATCGAGTCTATCGATTTTATAACAAAAATTTTGTTTGAGTTCAAATACGTAAATATTATTGTTGGATACAGTAAATGGTTCAGCGCTGCGATTAATAAATTAGCGCAAATATATGGAATCACTATTACCGCTAATATACGCCAATATTTATATTGGTGTGTTCGGTTTATATTCGACAGAAAGCACCTCAGACGAGTGACGTACTAAACAGATTTTTGGAATGTAAAACACAATATATATATAAGACATACTTAGATTTTATTTTGATTGAATAACCTTTTTATTCTTTTGTAAGTAAAAAAGTATTTTTTGTACCGTAAAAATTGACATTGAAAAGAAAAAACACGGAAAAAAAGGCGCAATTACACCCAGCTTTAGAAGACCCTTAATACTAAAATGGTAATTATATTAAAATATTATAATTTCTATTAAAACCCTTACGAGAGGTTTATACAGATGACGTCATACAAATAAATGGAATTAGAAAGCCTGCAGGATTTTGTGCTTTTTATTTATTGTTAATTTTTTCTTTAACCTCTCTCTCCCAAAAGGGGTAAGCAGAGACGGCAACACCCACTTTTGCCACCCATAATTTAGTCCGATTTACGTAAAAGGAGACAAAACCGACCGTATACCGTGAACCGGTTACTTTATACTATATATATACATATATACTATTGGATAGCTAACAGCCCCATCCTTCAAAATCAAATTTTCGTTTATCAACCGACTTTAAAAAAGAGGAGGTTCTCAATTCGACTGTATTTTTTTTTATATTTGTTACCTCATAACTTTCGACTGGGTAAACCGATTCTTATGTTTTTTTTATTTGAAAGCTGATGCTTCCCGTGTACCGTACCGTACCGTGGTACCGTTTCAGTTGGTCCAGTTTTGACAATGGCATCCGTGAAAAAACCATATGTATTAAATTTACATTAAGTAGTTAATTACAGTAATTTCCCACCAAAAAAATATTTGTTTAGCATTGACAATAAACTAAAATACCAATTTTCTTAACGGAAGCGTTGAAATAATTAATTTCTCCAACATTCATATTTACGTTAAAAATTGTTAAAGGGTTTTCTTCTGCTATACGTGCTATACGCACGTTATAAATGTACAGCATTCTATCTATATAAATATATTGTTCTGAATATACAATATATCTATTGGGCTATTAGTATTAGCTAATATAAACGGTAATCTTTCTGTCTCTTACATTCCTAAAGCTTACATATTTTGATTAGGCCATAGTCCGATTGAATAAAATGTAGTATTGATCCATAAAGCTTCAATACTTAAAGTTCTGAGGGTTTTTAATTCTCAAGTAAGTAGCTTCGAGGAAGTAAATTTAACATTCGATACTGGTGTTGGAATATGGTACTGCTCAATACGTTCTGTTATTCTCATCCCCACTAATGTTTACCGATAACCGTGTACAAATGAAGTGATTTGTAGTAGAACCCTGCAGCTGTTTAGCCTCGTATCAGAACTTCTGCTCACCTCTTAGAAACTTGATCAGTGCTGTTATACGCCTTTTAACACGAACATATATATTGTGATAAATATTTAAAGTCATTAATATGATTTATTATTTTGTTTTCGACGGGAACTCACCGAACGTCACTGGAACGTCACTGGAGCTAAGGTCAAGGTGGGGCTAGGATTTGACCGTACCATGTTACAGGTTCAATTGTCGGTAAATAAAGGTGCCTTGTCGCCTTTCTAGCCAATACAATCTACGATAGATTTTACCACCATAATTATAGCGTGCATTTTGTTGATCATAGTATATACTTAAATTAGTATTATCAGTTAACAAACAAATAAATTTAGCTAACCGATAAAGAACTGAAGTTAAAGTGTCAGACCCTGACTGCTAAGACGGTGATCATGAGTGAGATTTCCACAATTTGTAAAGTCCCCCTCAGTACAGGACTGATTCCTAGTCTGGGAAGGGAGCCGTCTTGTAAAAAAGACAAAAAAGAATAGATATTAAAAGTTTATCTGTACTACATGTAACTCCGAGTCTTATAATGTGACACATCATACATACTATACATATCTACGTATGCTCTCAGTCGTTCCTCGCCTTTGTACATAAGTGCATAAAATATAACCCGTAAAACAGTGAGTGAAGGCACTATTTATTTACCCGTTAAAGGTAAAAAATGGTCGCCTTTACCAAGTAACTCACCTTCGCATCCCTTGTTTGGTTTCCTTTGGATTATATCGCACCAATGTTTACGTTCGATCGGCAAGGCTGAGGAGCTAAATTGATACAGGCATGTATTTTGTTTCTTTGTTAATTTTATATACTCGAGTTGCCGATTCATAGTGACAAGACAATTACACTTTTATATAAAAGACGTTGAGTTCAGGATAGACTTTCACAATCGAATTTAGAAAATCAGTAATACAGTTAGAAGATATTAGCTCAATTACATCTAATTCGTATTTAATAAAATATAAATGTTTATTTCTTCAAACCAAAGTTATTACTACTAAATAAGGTTTCGTTCACAGCTTGCTTCTCTTAAAAAAATGTATGTCCATCGTCAACAGTACATTTAATAAGTGTTAGACTATGTTCTTCTCCGTGCCCCTGGCTAGGTGCGTGCAAGTATCAAGGTGATCTAGCGGTTAAGTAGTTAAGGAAAAAATAAAATAAAAATTCACTTCGCATTTCTAATATTAGTATAGTTAGTGTTCTCGGTGGAGGAAGTAGAATTGGGCCATCCCTTATTTATATTATAGTTCCGTGGTTTTCGTAAAAAGCAACAGTCCGATACTGTTATTTAACATACATTATAATTATATACCGTCATAAAGGGCAAGGATGACGGCAATAAGGTTACCCCAATTACGTATGGGGATGGGACTCGAATCATGGTTGCTAAAAAGTGGCGTGTAAACGTAACGTAAACCTCTGCCTACCCCGCCCGCGATATATGTATGTAGGTGTAAGTGAATGTATGTAAAGTTAGAATATTTGTTTTCCCTTTTATTAATTAATTATTTAACCAACAGTATAACCAAAGGTTATTAGAATACAACTCTGTGCCATTTGAAACACATCAATATTCCGTCAGCGCTGTGGATTTCCAATTGACAGGCAATTACAAAGCGAACCAATCCACTCTAGGCTCTACACTACAGCACAACATTTGATCCGACGCCGAACGCACCCTGTCCAGTTATCCGGACATGGCGTTAAATTGTGCCGGCCGACGGTTAAATTAGAGCTCTTGCTAGTGTTCACGAGATAAATGAGCAGTGGATTGCTTTAGATTAGTTCCATTAAATCATTGAGACCAAGGATGAAATTAACGAGCCCAGATAGTCTTAGAAATAAAATCAATGTCGTCCAACCACTCTTATGTGAAAAAAGCCTAACAAAAACAAATTAAGTCAAATAAAATCAAATTATTATATTTATTTGTAAAACATAAAAGATTAATTAATGTGGTGGTGTTTTGTTATCAAGTTTATACACATGCTAATGCCTGCCAAAACTTGTTCTTACCTTTACTCACAATGGTCTTGTCTTTATTTCCTAATGTGCCCGGTTAACGACGATTAGGTAATTGGGACCAAATCATAATTTTCAAAATATAGAATTTTAATACACATATGCCTAATCTTTCAGGGTACAACCTCCACTTTTTTCATCTCCATATCCATTTACCGTCAAGTGACCCGTCATTTCGTCTGTCCCCCAATAATATATTTAAAAAATAAAACGTAAGTACGTGATTTTATTCCGTATATACACCGCCTATAAGATGGATCTGTTACATTTGGGATCAAAGGACATTCCTAACTATTATAGCCTTAGGTAGTCCCTGGGGTCTAATGAAGTAGCGGATATTGCGGTACGAACTACATAATTAAATAGAAAACCGCTTAGTGTTACAAATAATTAGATTCATCTCGATTAATATTAGATGTTAACCTAATTGCCATTATATTTGGAAATGTTGTCATTGAATTATAATGATGTATTGATTCGCTTCTTCTGATTGAACTCTTTAAAACTCTAAGACGCAGTTAAGTTTCCTATTCTGAGACTTGCGAGGACATCATTTAAGACTTTAAAGAAACCTCACTCGCTTTCCAAGGTTAGTATCCCCACTCATTTCCTCCCTAAAACTCCCTTTGTCCCTTCTTTCCCGTTTCAAGTTTACCAAAATAAATCTCATCCCCGATCCAAATAATTG
The DNA here is from genome assembly GCA_947561695.1 of Tyria jacobaeae. NCBI lineage: Eukaryota > Metazoa > Arthropoda > Insecta > Lepidoptera > Erebidae > Tyria > Tyria jacobaeae. Next base: position 255,021 of record OX387217.1, read on the forward strand.
TAGAGCTGTCTTCATTTCACAAACATAGTTAATGTTGCTTAATAAATCTACATACTTTTTGTTCTCTAAAAGAGAAAAAAAAAACCGTTTATAGACCTGCCTTTATTGTGTTAGACGATGAATTGTGAATGTAAAAGCAACTGAGGACGATCATGAGGGTAACTAGATATCACAAAGGGCTCAAGGTGTCGGAAGTTCGGCCAGTTCAACTGTCTTGTCGGGAACAGATTAAAGGGCCACGTACGGACCCATTGGACAGCTGTCAAACAGATAATCCAGGAACATGTATCGGCTTTGTGCGCTTCACGTTGAGATAGTCGTTGTAGAAATAATACGTGTAGGGATTATTCCAAAGCCTTTATTCATGTTTTTGTACCACATTTTTGTGTTAACATATACATACATATGTATGTATGTTAAGTGACTAGTACGGGCTGATGAGGAATGCTGTTGCTAGTATATTAGTTGTACCCTCTAGCTTAGCTAAATGCTAATGTTAGAAGTGGGTTTATGACGGTATTAGTGCGATGGTATACCACAAATTTGATATTTTTTTTCATTTTGTTTTGTAGCAAACAAACTGTAGTGTAGTAAAGCTACACATCAACTTAATGACCCTCTTGTAAGCCGAACCTAGGTCAAACGTCAAACGAGCAGGCCATAGACACCCGCAACTCAAGAGTCACAAGTACGTTGCCGCCTGCCGTCCGTTTTCTTGAAGGTTTGAAGGTCGTATCGGTCCGGAAATACGGCGGGAGACAATTTGTTAAAAAGGCTGGTTTTGCCAGGCAATAAAGTTTTTGTAGGAGTGCACAGTGCCAATCATCCATGTTATGGGGATGGATATTTTCTCGCGTAGGACGATGGCGGAATCCTGCGGCCGGTATAAGTTCGTACAATTCCTCTGAACACTTCCCATGATACAAGCGATAGAGAATGCAGAATGCAGATACATTTCCATGCAACGCACAGGTGTTAAACCGATCAGAAATATCTTGGCAGTCGATGATGCGAGTCGCTCTCCGTTGAATGCGGTCAAGAGGGAGAAGCTGGTACTGGGATGCACCTGCATAGATATGAGAACAGTATTCCATGGGCAGAAGAACCTGCGCCTTATAATGTTGTATGATATTTCTTTTCTTGATACCTTCATTCTTTATTCTTTATCTTTATTTAAGTAAAAATTAAGTTTTAAAAAAATAAGTAAGTAGTAAAATTAAGTAAAAATCAAGTTACATTATCATGTCAATTCATAAAATTGTCAATTGAATAGAAGCACCCATCAACTAGAAATTTCGACTCAAATTCCTTTTCAACAATCAAACATTTTCTATTGATTAGCCTGAAAACTATGGACTAGCCTTACCATATCTCTTACAACTCTTTTTTGCGGTCTATACATCTTAGTATCCTGTTTTGAGCCTTTTTTGTGTATAGGTATGACTTTGACTACTTTTAACTGATCTGGAAAGATACCGTCTTGAATACATTGATTGTAATGTTTTCTTTTATAATAGTAATAGGCACATCACATGAGAGTTTAGTTTTCATCTTTCTTACTACAACAAAAACTTCTTGCGGAGTAACTAAATCAACGACCATTTGCTTTTTTATTCTAACTGTTTTTACTAACTATACTACTTTTGAAAAGTATTTTTATAGCTGTCAAGTCATTTAAATTAGAATTATAGTAAAAAGACGTTGCAAATAAATTAACAATTTCAGAAGGATCTCAGGGGGGTGTGTCTCCGCTTATGAGAGAATACTTTTGTTTTTCTGTGGTCTTTATATTTCTATGCTTATTAACTGTGTGCCAAACAGGAGTACTAGTAATATGTGACCGCCGTTGCTAGCACTCTTTAAAAAAAAACATCTTTAGAAATGTTGTTAAATATATTAAAAGTCTATATAAAAATATTTTTAAATAATTGTTGTACGGATATCGTTAAAATAACAATTCTTGCATGTTATTGTTTTATCCAACTTCAAATGATCATTGAATAGTAATGTACTTAAATTCAGAAGAGTTGTGAATCTCGTAACAACGTTACAACAACAAAAATCATGATTGAGAGTTATGATTCACAATGTGCAAGATTTATAAAAGAGTTTGACACAAGAGATATAAGATGTTTGAAGGTCACAGTATGGTGAAAGAAACCTTTATCTTATTAACATTACTCAGGTCAGTTTCAATACGCTTATGTAGGTCAAATATGACCGCTTTTAGAATTAACAAAGCAACTGTAATGATAACAGCTAGCTGGATGTAAGTTACACTAAAAAAATTAATAGTAGGCTATAGAAATATAGTTAATTTTCAAGATAACCATCGTGAAATTATTTTTTCCCTTTCCGTAATATAAATATTTAATCTTCCATGACACATACATATGTATAATGAGAATGATTTTGAAGTGTCAAAATTATTATTAATTAATAATAAAGAAAAAATAAAAGAGAATAAGATACTAATAATAATAAGAATAGTTTAGTTTTGTTATCTTTAGGAATATCAGTCCCGTCAGGACCAGAGCACTTGCCTTGTACTTTTTGAATAGAAAAAAAAAAACGCCGGTTCAAAGTATAAAAAGGAACGACGTATTTCTATTTTCTACTTAGGTAGCTTGTTGCACGTGTACAACGAGTGTACACTAACGTTTGTAGAACTCGTGACACGAGTGTAGTTCAATGCTTGTAGTTAGTTTAAAGTGTCCGAGAGACTTATTATAAAATATATTTCAAAACATTTCTGAACATTGAAATTAAATGAAAACAATTATATCTATTTACTTATGTAAGTATTGTCTACGTTGGTAACTGTATATAGACATAAGATGATGCTGCGGTTCAAACAGTTTAGAATAAGATACCTATTGCCGAGACGTAAGACAAGTTACGTGGGGTGTACACAGTGCGGGGCATAACCACCCCGTCTACTGCAGGCAATTATTAGCCAGACGGTATTTGGAGCCCTTCCTATTTGTTGGCACGGCGGATTTAGGCGTAAGCCCCGTCCCCGTAGTTGCTTAATTGAACACAGTTTATATTCAATTAAGTCAGTGTTGTTTTTGATGCGATTAATATTTTAGGTCGCGTATTTATGTAGGCTTAAGAAAAAATGTTTGGGAACCGTCGTTAACAAATACTCTGATTGAAATTAATAACAGTATAGAATTTAATTTACAAATGTGTATTTGGCCACGAACTTCTTTATAAAAAATATAAAACAATACATCCAACCCAAACAAGTACTCAAACATACACTCATTATATCCCCTTAAGGGTAGGCAGAGGCGTCTGAGACGCCCAATTTTTGGAAATCGTAATTATGGTAATTCTGGCAACCCTACCCCTCATACATCAGGCATATGGCTTTATGACAAAGATAGGGCAACACCATTTCTAAGAGATCAGACCATTATCTAATACTTTAGCTAAATTCAGTTATTTGGTTTATTCTTCTTTGGCCATCCATTTCTAATTGTAATCTTAAAAAGGAACATTCATAAGTCAGTAGCTATTTACTCACTTATAAGACTCACATTTTACATAGAAGTATTAAGTATAATAAGAAAGTAAATAAAATAAAAATTAAGAACAGGATAATCATAATATAGACCATAAATACTACGACCTTCGTTGATTTTACTTTGAAAATCTAATTAGAGCATTTAAAATAAACACAATTAAAGGTAATGTCAAATGATATCAAGACGTCGCGCGTTTAGTCGTCGAGAGACTGCGTACATTAAATAAAGATAATTTATATTGCTATACGAATAAAGTTAATAAATCTGTTACAATAATGTGGCTTTTTATGTAATAGAGCTTATTTTTATTATTAAAGACTTTGCATATATTTGTATAATTTCATAATATATAAAAATATTTTACATCGATTATATATAATATCGATAAAAAAAATAATTATCATTTTAATTTCAAAATTATCTAATTGCACCGACCATGTTCGATATAATTCGATGAAATGAAAATGCGTATAGTTATGTAGTTGTAGTTGGACCCAGCAGAAAGACCATAAACAACACGTCCTTACATTTTATCTCTGTCTTGTAATCTAAAGTTAAATTTATTTGTATATAGAATATGATACTATTGAATTAGTGAAACGTATTTAAAGAATAAAGCCAATCTACTGAGACCTACGTGATGTGCCTTTATTTCAAGTACTTCGTAAACTCAATATAAGCAGCTGTCAATTATCTGTCTGTGTTTTAATGTTGAATGGCTCTATGTCTGATTGCACAGTCGCTTTAATCTCTTAAACTGATAAGGATTACTTAAGCCCAGAACGATAAATGGAGATGCGAGATAGTTGTCAAGTCTAATATATTAGAAGTTTGCAAACGGCGGCTTCGATCGTTCAAGGTGTTGCTGAAGGGCTTACAACTAACTTCATTTAATTAAAGTGATTAGAATCTCTTTGAAAATACATGCCCTTCTCCAAACTTTACTACTATCGGCTGGATGTCTGTTTCTTTAGAAAATTTATGAATTCTTGCCGTGTTCTTAATGCAACTACTCCTTTGTAGCTATTTATTGTAGGTAGAGTTTTACAGGCTGTGTATGCAATTTTTCCATTTCTGAAATTTATTGAAAAGTATAATATGTGCTCGTAAATTTGTTTTGCATTTATGTAGAAAAATAATATTACTTGTTTCTTTCAGACTTTTTTATACAGTACTCATTCGACTGTCATAATTGCTTACACGAGAAATAACGACAGAAGTAAATGTTTTGCACAGAATCTAAATATTAAACACAAGCATTTGTACTTCATCATTATACATTCAGCCTATCGCAGTCCCCCGTTGGACGTAGGCATCTCCCAACGTGCGCCATATCATCCGGTCCACTGCCTTTTGCCGCCAGACATCCCAGCTACCTTTCTCAGGTCGTCAGTCCATCTGACTGGGGGGCTCCCTCCCTTTCCTACCTCATACATTTTGGGTATTAGAGGAAAACACTGATATGAACTTTTTATTTACCAAATAACGTTCAATAAAACTAACAAAACACTCAACACTCATACAAATATATTATAATAATACATTTTCTTCAAGTCCCAAAAACAATTATATATATACACATATGTTGGAATCGGAACATAACGATCTCATTCTCCAGACATATTTGTTATACTCATCTTATCCACAAGACAAATAAATACCATACAGTAAAATTAGTCAATTGTTTGGTAGCGGTACATTTTTCTTATATTTAATTTTTTTATTGTTCGAGAGGAAGCCGATTAAAATGAAAAATATACTAAATATTACTTCAAATTACACACGATATTATTGCATAAAGAGATGCTAAAAAACTCGTATTTGTTACGTGATACGCGTAAATAATTCGGGTCTACATTTTTATTGTGTTTACAAATATTGTAGCAGTCCAGCAGTTCTGTGTTCTTTAAACTCATATACTTCTGTCCCTCATCTGACTTCTCCTATTATGCATCCACGTGACTAATTTTAAAAGTTTCTGTTGTAACTAATGAGGTTCTTCGGATGAAGAAAATAAGACACAAAAGATAATAGGTTGGTATACTATTTTGTAATTTAGCGTTGTAATAAAATGATTCGATGTTATTTGCTCTGTTGATAGTCGTAAATATGACAGAGCGTATAAACTTTTTTATTAACTGACTTCCGACGAAAATAGCTCAATAATAATGTTTTGTTTGTAAACATACGTACGGATTTAGTCGGCGCGTTTCTGCTCTCGACACCAATAAGCTACTACTTTTTAACAGTTGCAATATTATTGCAGTCCATACTTTGTCAGTATGTTATATTTATGTGTTTGGCACATCAAATCCTCATGTCATTCTTAGCCTATTATGTAATCTATGTACAACCAGAGAATTAGCGAAGTGTGTTGTTATTTATTCAATATGTTTATTGTAACGCAATTGATCTTGACATTAGGCATTAAACTATCTTCCAAAACACATTCAGTATGAAGTAGGCGTACGTTTTTCTGGCTTTCATGAGCGATAAGTGTAAGAGCGGAGAAAGATGATATACGGGCTGTATTTAACGTAACGTCTGTATGTTTCCAAAGTGTGGTTAGTTTTAAATCGATTGCAATTAATGCTTAACTTAACATAACTTTTTTAGAAATGAAACTCAGTTGGTGTTTTATAAGATTTGTTGTTGTCTACTTTTTGATAGCTGATTCCATTAAATAATATTCAACTATCCCCACCAGCCAATGTTTTCAAAAAAGACTTCACTAAACTAAACTGTCTATGCTGTTGTTTGTTTTGACTACGAGAGATTTAGTAAACAGCACATGTTCATGCTGTATTAGTAACTGTATTGAGGACCCGACCAAACAGAAACCCTTATAATTTAACCACTTTATTGCATTGTGTGTTTATTTGTTGTGTATATAGCTTCTGTATATGAAATAAGGCTGGGTTTTGAATATGTGCAAATATAAATTACGAGTTAAATTTCATTTGAAGTATTGTATGGAGTTGGTCAAACAACTGTCTCGAACTGTTGTGTTCCATACCCTGGTAAAGTGCGGCGCTGGTAGGTATCTCGAGCTCTCTATTTGGTCTGGCCAACGTTTTGTGGTTCCTACCTCTAGGTTCTTTAACTTCATGTTTTTCATCAACACTCAACACTCCTGTGGAACATGACCTTTAGAGGTGACTCCCCCCAGGCTCGGCTTAATTAGTCATGATCTGTATTAAATTATACTAACTGTACATATTTATGTACTCGAAACCTTATGAAAGCGCGATAGAGAAGATAAGATACCAATATACTTTAGAGATCTTTATTTTCTGGATCTTCAGTCATAAGTTCTTCAGATACAACAGGTTTTAGGCAGAAACCTTTGTTATTAGTGTTTCTCTCCCCTTATACTAGATACCCGTATAACTTGACACTTCCAGCTAAGATTAAAGTTTCGTCTAACAGTAGTGTGGTAGCGCGGAAGTTTCCCGAAGTTGCCCGATTTCGTTCGACTTGGTAATTGAGTCGTGAGCAATAGCTTACAACTAAGTTCCGCACGACGTCTCCACTGCTGCGAGCTCGTCACGTACTTACACTCCTGCCTCCTAACTCCTGCATTCCTCTTTTAAGTTACAGTAGGTAAACATTCATGTGATTGAAGTCATATAAGTAATACACATTAGCTATTGTTTTTGAGAAAAGAGGTAAATAAAAGACATGACGTCGTAAAAACTTAACTGTCACATTGAAGTATCGCATTTAGGGACACTTAACGACTTTTTAAGAACATTATTATAGACTTCTTATATTGAGCGGCTTTTGAGTTGTACATATATTACTATAGATATGTACTAACGTTATCTTGAATATGTACATATGTATATATTTTATTATACGGATCCATATACGCAGGTACACCGTCAAGTACAACACATACTAGCTCTGAGCTAGAACTCAGACGAGCTCTGACCACATATTATGATGTATAATATAGATTATATTTACTGTTTACTTTGTTTCTATTCTATTATATTACTTTTATATGTAGTATAATCTCTTTCTGTGGATGTTATAAAAACGACTAAAGAATTGGACGATTATCTATCAGACAGTAAATAATTACACATTGTTTTTTATTTTTATACTATAGGGGGACAGACGAACAGACGGGTCCATGGACACCTGCAACTCAGGAGTCCTATGTGCGCTGCCCGACTTTGAGGGTGATGAGGGATGGGGGAATGCGGGGAGGGAAAGAGGATTGGGGATGAGGTAATAGGAAATAGGAGAAGGGGATGGGGGGAGAGGGGAGTTGAGCCAAGGGAAATGAAACACAAGCGTTACTTCGCAACCGGTTTTCTATAAGGCCGTTGGTATCACACCGGTCGAGCCGGCCCATTCGTGCTTAAGCACGGCTCTACCACTGTTAAAATACATTACTTATTAAGTGAGTGGTAATTAATGGTGGTTTTAAGGTATTGGTTTTTGATACGCCTCTGCCTCCACTACGCACCACTACTTCGAGATATAGGCATGTATGTATGTATTTTTATAGTATCTTCTTATGGTTCTAAAACCGTGTGAAGATAAAAACTTCCTAAGAAAAATAAGCCTAGTGTCGTTACCAAATAGCAAGTATTATTTCATAAAAGGACAACCGTATCAAACTCTATTCTGTGTATTGATCGAAATTACTATCATTCTGACTATACACATAATAATAAAACATATTTCGCTCATAATAAGTATTGTATCTGTGATTTGGCTATCATTAATCTTATTCTCCATGTCTTGGCTGCTGCCAAGGCATACAATAACTATCAAATCAACCGTTCTATGATATGACGTTTATAAGATATTTTCTAAAACTTATGGGCATATTGTTATTTATATCAATCTCTCTTAAGTGCCCAATTGACTTATTCGATCATTGATTAAACATATTATTCTTATGGAATGTAATTATAACTCTGTGTAAATAAATTCACTAGTAAAAAGTATTAGAGACACTTCTCAACTTTTAAGTAAAATAAAATAATTATTGGTACAATACCTAATAATAATATTTGATATAGAACATAGACTCGGCAGCTTCGATCGGGAATTAAAGAGAATGAGTAAGCGCGCGGTTAAGATAAGCTTAGTATACGGGGTGTTGTTTATGCTGCACGACGTTTGCGATCTATCATCACATCATTATGAAAGCAGTGTGTGAACTGACGATATTTCAAAAGTGACAGAGGGGTCCGATATCTGCAGTCGGCACACTACGCTGATTGATGGCATGTCTCTTCCTTATTCTCACAATATGACGGCAATGCGATGGTGGCGAACTGTTAAACTGTTCTTGATATGAATCAACAAAAGTTCTGCTAAATTTTTGCCGGCTTACCACATTTGTCTTTATAAATTGTATTGTGCTTTCTCATTATTGTGGTTTCGAAAAAATAACTTTATGAAGTCACATTAAGAAACTAAATTAAAGTATACTATATATGTATACTACGTAATTTATATAATATACATATATATAACGTATAGACATATACTAGAAGACTGTTTTCTCAAACAGCTATGATGGTTCTTAGTACATTGTAATATAATTGATAAATAAATATTAATATTGATCGGTCACCTCAGGTCAGATTAAAATAAACCTAGCTTCATTATTTTATATCTGTTTATCGGTAAACAGTATTAAAATAATAAATCTAAAATAATGAAGCTATTTTAATTCTAAGATTGTACGTAAGATACCTTTATACTCATTTTGTATTGAATGGATTAATTAAACTTCATGAAAATTAGTAAATGATGTTAAATAGTGAAATGCTGTATTAATATATTAAATAATTATACATTTTCAAACATGTATGTAACATGTAACTATAACTATATTACGCTTACATGTGCATATAGTGTAGCCTAGAGCACACGTGTTACATAAATTTGTGGTGAATTGATTTAAACCAAATATTTATATAATTCATGAGCATTAACTTGTAATAATCGAAGAATTTTGAAACTTTATGCCTGACGTTCTATTTTTATTAGTGCTTTAAACTAGTACAAAGCTGACTAACTTAAATTTTAAAGCAACGAAGACACTATTTCACCACTTGCTCAATGTGCACCGGCAGAACAACTAGAACTATAAAAAAATTAAAAGAACTATTTTTTTTTATTTCGTTCGATATTGGTATTGGTTACATTACTGCTGTATGTGAAAAAAGATAATTGAATCAATTCACGAGCACTATTATTAGTAGTGGCTAACATGGCGTCGTGTTAACACGGCGCTCCTGGGCGTACGTTCTAGTAAATAAAAACAGATTTTGTGCATTTTAAGGTGAATAATCGTTGAAATCATATTGTTTGTGAGTTTTAACAATTGCGTCATGTGACACATTTGTTAATACGCTCACGCCGGTATTCTCTAAGGGGTGGGTAGAGGTGTATACAGCATCCATATTTCATGTGACACTTATCTCCAATACATATTCTACAATGAAATACGTGTACATATTTATAGACGTTGCATATTTACAACAATGCGAATCTTTCAAATAATCACATTTATTTTTGCGTGGTGCAAGGGAGCAATACTTACACGAATGTAATAAATTACGTAAATGAATGGATATTGTATTTTTTTATATTAAAGGGAGTTTGAAGTGAATGTTTTATGTAAATTGTTCTCAAGATTCACCACAAGTAAGGCATTTATAACAAATTATAATAAATAGCTCGTAATGTATGCAATGATATTGCTATGATAGATATTTTATATTTTACTAACATTTGTTTATATTTGTTTGGTGTTGGGTGATTCCTGCATGTTTGTTTTTCGCTGAATCCGGGTCTTAAACGTTTAACTTTATCTATAATGTACGCCATCAATTAGTTTTGTTAAATAGTTTTGTTATTATATCTCGATACTTGCGTGCTTTTAGCGATAAGACTGCCCATTGTGCTCTTATTTATAAGATTATATTGTTTTGTATCAGTAATCTATTAATGATGTGCAATAAAGAGTGTTGTATCTATCTATTTATAAATAAATGTTAATTCTTTTGATAGCTATAGGGAGTTTTTGTGTTATTTTTAGCGGGTGTCAAATAGTTGATAAGATATTCGCAACCTTAGCGTTGTTCCTGTAAAGCCGGTAGCCTTAGGGCATTTGTTACATCCAGTACTATAAGAAGGCACTGGCCCTGAAGAGACTGTGGCCCTATTCTATTTCACCGAGAAACATATGCCAACTTTCTCATATTTGAAATACTTTAAAACTTATGTCTTCTTATATGCTATTTACTAAATGCAGTAAATAATATAAAATAAATCAACAGCAAAATTTCAAACAATAATTCGCAAATTAGAGCTAATATGAATGAATAGCTCCGTTCTTTAACTGTAAGTACTATCTCTACATTCCTAACTTAAATTTAAATCGAGCCATTTTAATCTCACTTCAATCTGTTAAACAAACTTTCTGTATCTCAAAGTGAGATTACACATTAAGATAAACTAACTGCAATATCTATTATTCGGTGAGTACAAAGTATTCTGATCTGTTTCACATCGTAGACTATCTTTACTTGAAATTAGATTTATTTGAATGTTGTAGAAGTTTGAATAGTGTAATAGATATCGATCGATACCTTGCTAGGTTACATATAATTTTAACCGTGATTTATAAAAGCCATTAAGCAGTTTGAATTCTAGGATTCGTGCTCAAGGTCACACTTCTTTAAAAAATAATGGTTTCTTAGACAAGTTCGAACAATAACTTACTCCTTTTTATTATAATATAATTATAATTTCTCATTTCCATTCTTAAAAGATTAGGTATATGATAAGTAAAGAGATTTAAAGATTACCTGTGAACAATTATATTTTTGTTTGTTTATTCGTATTTTATGCGCTGTCGTGCCGTACATCCGATCATCTTTATATTTGGCCTACAAGTTGCCAGGTATACAAGGATATAAGGCAAAAAATATATTATTTTATGTAAAAGCTAGAACTTCGTAAATAAATTTTAACTCTATAGCAGTGCAGAACATAAAAATTGATTGTGGGCGTAAGACGGTTTGAAATTATTTATTAAAGCTACAGAAACAATTTCATTTTCAATGAGTTTCAATGTTTCTCAAATCCGCGTGGACAGTTTTACGACTAAACAACTCAGTCGCAATTTATTAGATAGATTTACGACAGTTTTAACCACAAATGTTGTATTTAATGTTATATTATTATGTGTGACATAAATAAACTCATTCATTTGAAAGCTTCCTAGCTTTTCGCGAATGTAATTAAGGTGCATTTATATTGAGTTGACATTGAACAAAGAAGGGTGAGTCAACGTGTGCTTGTAAACTATTTAATGTAGAATGGTTGCTGAAAAATCCTAAGGTAGGCAAAATAAGTGTCAAAGGTCAAAGGACAACTTCGTGCTACCGAAACATTGCACATTGAGGTTTTAGACGTTCCTTTCACACTTTTTGATTCAATTTCTGTTGCCTTTCTAAGCGTAAGAGCTGACCAGGTGTTTCGGGAGTTTAGAAAAGAAGATGCTTTTTACCACTCTCTTATCAGCCATTCGTAAGACGTATCCACACCATCGGAGTCGCCGTCATCGCCGCATCAGGTACGCTTCTATGCCATGGACATGAAAAAACCAAATACAAATCAAACCTGTCCAGCGTCAACATCAGAAAATCTAGGCGAGATTTTATCTGCTAGGGAAGTCATACTGGTAAAACTACCATCATCGCTGAATGACGAGATATAGTCTTCATTTTAATATTTCACAAAATAGCTAAAAAATAATAATAGAATATGTATTAGTTCATCTACCAATTCGAAAGTACTAGTAAATAATTTATGTTACCTTTTGACTTCACTAACAACCTTACCTGTATGACGGTTATAAGAAGAAAAAAAATTACAAAAATTTTTATTTATATTGCTATCTTACTTCCTAGAATGTTTTTCCAAAAGAGGATAACGGTAAAATAATAAGTATATACTATAATAATTTAGTGAAAAACTATTAAAATTTTAATAATCTTCTGAAAGGATAATTGAACCTTAAATTGAAATTAACGAAAACATTAAATGCTAAAAGACTCGTACCTATAACATATTGAGCAAAAACTAAACGGAACGCAATCCTGTAATTATAGTTTATATTACACAGTGACATTAGAGATAACTGGTTTAGAAATTACATAAATAAACGTGATGGCGATTATATTTTTCTATACTGATTTTCTCCCTCGAAATACTTGACACTGGAGGAATCTCTACGTTAAATCTACACTCTAGAGAGAGTCCATAACAACTAATAATAATAATGTCACCGAGCAATGATTGTTGACATGTTAGGTTAGGTTGGCAAACAAATTAAATATTTGGATTTGGCCCATGAGGAAGTCGACATTTGGGATGTAAATTCTGCAATCATTGGGCCGATAGTCACATAATGGGTTGATTGCCAAGAGCCTCGACCTATATCTGCAGAGGCTCACGTAACATAGCTGGGTTAAGAGTCTGATGCAGTAGGCAAACCTTCTTGATACGGCACGCATTGTGAGGAGGGTCCCGTCTCCTTTTATATTTAAAAAAGTATTATTTATGTTTGTAAAGTAAAATAAAGGGAATGACAATAATACATAGAATACATTCTGGATCAATTTTACGTTGTGTTATATTATTATAGCAAAGAAATTGAAAATTAAGGTAAATTAGTTGCAAAATTAAGGAAGTTTGCAGTGCAAGTAACATTCATTTGAACTTGATGTACGTCGGCTAAGAGGTAAAAAACACTATGATTTCTTTCATTTTAGCGGCGCGCTTGGGCTTTGTTGCAACTATTTTGGACACGGCAAAAGGTTTCCCTGGTCCCCGTCCCCGTCCCTCCCGGTCCCGTCCCGTTTCACGTCTATCACCAAGCCCCGTGACGAAGACGTTGCCAATTGCCGATACGATACGATATTATTACGAGCTGAAATATAGTGACGCCAGTTCCTTTCAATTTGGTTTTTGAAAACCACACTGCATCACGGATCGCTACCTGTTCAAATTTAATAAGTATGGGCATAGCTTACTTGTACCATACTCTGGTTTCTTTTGAAGTCTGTTGTAGTAAGATCGCTGAGCTGAAGTTTTTCAGTGACATTTTCATGAAGGAAAATTTCTTGAAATCTTTAATTACTGATTCGAGACTAGTGCTTGCAGTGCTTGTGTCATTCTGCTGCCAATCTTTGGACTTAAATTCTACAGTACAGTTGTTAAAGATGATATTCATATGTCAGCAATTGATTACATTAGGGACTCAATATTGCAGCTGATTATAATACACATTTTCCCAATTATTATTTGGTCTAGCTAACATGTTAGAGTGCAAGAGTACTGTCCACCGGAACTGTGTGACTGTATATTTACTGTTAGATTAATTGTATTCAGTCATCGCCGAATCCTTAACCCTTAGGCGCATTTTACGAAGCCCACGAAAAGAAATGGGAGCCCGTATTCAACTACACCAAAAATTAAATTTCTATTACACAGTGCATCACTGCACACAATGCATCACCGCGCGGAATGCATCACCACACACAGTGCATCACCGCACACAATGCATCACCGCACAGACTATTTCAATAATTTAAAGACAAAAATGAAATTATATTTTCTTTTTTTAAAAATAAAACTGCATTACTAGTAAACCAATATGCTGTAACGCTTTTATTGTACGTTGTCGGTTTTTTATTGTCTTACTCTTGAGTTTATTGCGTCATAAAGTTGAATAAAGCCGCTTTTTTAATTACACCTAATCGTCCCATTGTGGTACAAAAGTCTTCATTGTTTTACTGTTTCAATCTTCGAAGTTACTGGCCCTTGCTCATTAGATTTATAACATTATAGCATGTGATGATGTTATAATGTTATAAATTTAATGAGCAAGGGCCAGCAACCTCGAAGATTTGATATATTAAAATTAATTACATATCAATAAGTGTTGACTATTCTTCCTAACATATTTCAGTAGCTGTAACATATTTCTGTCGTCTTGTTATTACGTTTTTTAATATTACATAGGCTTTAGGATTCTAGAACGACCTTTTTGAAGTTTGATCCCTATTTTTTTGCGATTATTACAAAATTTGGGATTTCTTGCATTAGGTATGATTCCTGTGGCACGGGAGACTCGATGTGAGTTCGATTCCTCCACGGGAGAAAAAATTGTGTCCGTTGTTTGAATGTTTGTAAAGTCGCCCGCAATACAGGAATCATTTCCAATGTGGGAGTCGTATTTATAGACATAAATAATCAGGTTACTCATCCATTACATAAATCTAACGATAAAAATCCAACAGACAGGCAATGTAGATGAATCCAACCTATTATTATTAGATTTAATGTAAAAATATTAGATTGATTGGTTCCCAGGGCCGTGTATCTGACGTCACTGGTCAGTACACAGAGACAATTGACAAACATAAAGCAATATCTTGCAAGTGCCATCATTTTATATCGAGGCTACCGATGTTTGCTATATATATATATATAGGCTGAAGTAAAGCTTCGCATCATGATTTTATTTTTAGTATTATGCTGTTATTATTTCGAAAGGATTATGTGGATCTCTGTTTCACTTAGAGAAGTTTATTTGGTCACCAAGATAGTATGTTCATTGAAAGCTATAGTAATCCAGGTAACTATACCGAATATTAACCATTTGGGGTTAAATTTTTGGATAGCTTCACGACTTTGTAAAGGAAAAGGTAAAAATGCCTATATAGTTCTTCACCAGACTTTATAGAACTGAGCTGAACCTTAGCAGAACCAGAACTAGCTAATATTTCATTATGCAGAACCATCGTTATGAAATATTAGCGAAACAGGTAGATTTCAAGAGTATTAAAATGATTTTCAAATCAAATCAAACTTTATTGATGTGAAATGTAAGCAGTTACAAATAACACATTAATTACAATTTTAAGAGCCTTCTAAATTCTGGCTTAAGGCATGCAAATTAAATTTTCGATGAGAGTATTAGTTACAGATTTACAAAATGTTATGTATTTACAAATAAGTAATATAAAAATAATCATGTACATAAAACCTGCATATCCACTTTAAAACCCTCAACCTGGAACATACATGGAGCTTATAGCTGATTTGTAGAAAATTTGCCAGATACGCATAGATGTGCCACCTCGAGATCTTAAATTCTTTCTCTAAGTATTCACTGACTATTCTTTAAAAAAAATAAACAATTAAAAAATCGGTGGTCAATTGGCAAAAAATCTATTAACGTAGACAAAACAATGTAAGATATATACCAACGTAGTACCTTCTCCTCTGTGAAGTCCTTTAAAAACAACTTTAAATGTTATATATAATAATAAGTCAATAAAAAGAACTATAAATAAATTAGTAGGAGGTAGGATTTGATTTAGTATTGAACTGATAGTATAACCTTTAATATGTATAACTAATTAGCAAGATGTAATTACAAATAAATAAAATAAAATATAATTTCATAGTAGGAGGTAAGAGTGAGTACTTGTAGTATAACAATGTATTAGGAGAATATATTATTATGGAGTATGTTCATGCTTCAACTAAAAAGCTATCATTCAACATTTTAAGTAAATAAGCATGATATATGTAGAGTTGGCTCATTTTTTTTTATTTGAGACTTCAAAGAAACAATAAGAGCCACGCTAGTTGTTGAAATAAACTAAATATCTAAACCAATTAGAAGCGACTTCTGTTGGTATCTCAAAGTAGCTTATGTCGAGTCGTTTGATCTAATTTTGATTAAATATAACATTTTCATAAAAGTCCTTAATTAAATCTAAACCTACACATTTCTAGTAATATATTAGAATTATGCTACCAAAACAACTTAGACAGCACTCAAACTTGCCCTAACTTCAGATAATGTGTAGACGCCACTCCACATCAAGAGTTCGCCACAAATACTTTGAGGTGACTTGTACCCTGAGTACCGGTCAACCTGCCCGCTGTTAAGTTATATTGAAGATAATATATTATATCTTCTGATTACAACAACTTACAGCAAAATAAATTATTTTATTGGTTGGTTGATTGAATTGTTGTGGCCCAGAACTAAGCTACTTTGAACGATTTGTCGATGGCAGACACTAATACTAAGGCAGATCTTACACGCATGGCACGATGTTAGAGGCGCCATCATCTGAGGCCTCTGCACCGCACATGCAACTCAAATTGGTACCATTACTGTATCCTTATCTGCACACATTATCGTCACTTGCTATTACTACAGATTTCTGTAGAGGTTCGATAAGTTCTTACGACTGGTTAAAATTAATGCGGAGTACAATAAAAATCCTAAATCTGTTAATCGTTAAGGGCCAAAGTCTGAGGGTTTCGCAAGCTCTTGCAATAGTTCTCTGTTCTATCAAGCATTTAGTAGTAGTGAACATGTTGATTTCTGAGAACGGATTGTTGATTGTTGATTTCTGTTCCTGTCATGTGAGAAGAACGTTCGGCATACATACTGTCTTGTCAAATGTTGAGGACCTGCAGAACTGGAATACCTACCAGTTTTGTAATTTAATCTTTAGATTTATTTTTATGCTCTTTTTCATATTACACATTTTTATGTATTACATAATTATATCACGTCACATATTATTCAAATGATTTCTTCGTAAAGTTGTACAGAAATTATTTGAGCATGGTATATGTATAAGGTAAAAAAATCAGAAGCAGGTCTTACTTATACAATCTGCATCTCGTTTTTAGAGAGAATTTATTTAACGTGAAGCCATTTTGCTATGTTTCTTTTTTTCTTTATGCGATAGGTGGCAAAACGACCAGACGGGTCACCTGATGGTAAGTGACTACCGCCGCCCATGGACACCTGCAACTCAAGAGTCACAAGTGCGTTGCCGGCCTTTTAGGTAGGAGTACGCTCTTTTCGTGAAGTTATGAAGTTCGTACCGTTTCGGAAATTTGTTCCACAATTGCTGGTTGCGCGAGGCAAAAAGCTTCTGGAGAAGCGCACAGTGGTGGATTGCCAATCATCCAGATGATGGGGATGAATATTTTGTCGCGTAGGACGATGGCGGAAACCAGCAGCCGGTATATGTCCGAACAATTCCTCTGAACACACATAGAGGATGCAGAGTGAAGCTACATCTCTACGCAACACCAAGGTGTCAAGTCGATCAGAAATATCTTGGCAGTCGATGATGCGAGTCGCTCTCCGTTGAATGCGGTCAAGAGGGAGAAGTTGGTACTGGGGTGCACCTGCATAGAGATGAGAACAGTATTCCATGTGCGGCCGAACCTGCGCCTTATAAAGTTGCAGGCGGTTGCAATAAAATACTGTCTCGATCTGTTTAGCACACCAAGCTTCTTCGAGGCTAATATGGCCTTACTCTCTAAGTGACCGCGAAACTGGACTTCGCTAGATATATCGACGCCAAGGATTCCGATACTGGCTGATGCAGTTAGGGAAGTGCTCTCAAATTGAGGTGATACGACCAATGAAATCTTTTTAGCGGTGAACGCGCATACCTGTGTCTTTAGTTCTATAGAGTATATAGAGTTATATAGTAGTTATATAGAGTATGTAGTTAAGAGTTCAACAAAACAAATATATCAACATTACAAACAAACAAATATTTCAAAAGACGTTAACCAAATTGGAGGCTTTCAAAGTAACACATACACACGTTCATTCTTAAATTGTTTACAAAGTAATAAATATGTCGGCGTCGAGACGCAAATGAAATTCTCCAACAGCACCAAACTCTACACGGTTTTAAAAGACGTCTATTATTCAATTTGTGAGATCTCTCGGTACACAGTGTCGCCGAGGAACTGCTACTTTCATTGATTTGAATGGGAACGCGAAGACCCACCTCGTATAATTACTTGCGCCATTCGAGTCTCTTATTTTTCTTTGGCAGTACTTGAGAAGGATTTTTAAGTATTACCTACCGAACACTCCTCTCTTTGCCCCACACACTGAGCTGCTAGATATTAGAGTTTTACTTTATTATTTTTTTTTGTACTAGGCAAAGATGCTGACTCCTCACTCGCACTACGAAATAAAAACAATAAAAATGAAATGTTTTATTAGTGTTACGATCGTATCGCACACTATACAGAAAAACAATATATTTATGATCAAAAAATGTTAAAAAAAAAAGTAACCAAACAGCCTGTTCAATTTATTTGTGTTGTTATAATATGCGGTGGTGGTGTTTTAGGTTGTGAAGTAAACTTATAGGTGCTATTGTGAAAAGCGGCCCTAGTTAATACGTCAATAAAAATAAGGTAGCGTCTATATTAGAAGTAATGCAGAATTTTGGGCACTTACTAGTTCCCAATTTTATTATGCGATTGCTGACCACGTCTAAATCAACTCAAATTGCAACATCAAAATGATAATATTATCCGAATCCAAATCATAATCACAATCAATCATAATCATAATAATAATAAGAATTGTACTCAAGGGAGCCCATTCCTTGCCTTTTTTTATCCTACTTGCGAACTCTATGCAATATACCACGTACTCACATTTCGTCGGCTGATCATAATTCAAATGGTTCTGCGTAAACATTCTAGTGCACACGCTCACAAGCGCAACAGTAAGGTACTCACAGTACACAGTAATCAGTCAGCCACTGTTATACTGAGTAACTGACTGTTGGCTGAGTCATTATTTGTATTATAAAATTAAAATGCACCTCTCCATTAAAATTACATGCAAAAAAGCTTTGCTATTATCTTATACTATTGACTCTGTCATAAATAATACGACACATTCATTATGTTTTACAAATATGAGAAATATGGCGGAAGAATGACTTGGGCACAGTAGCAGTAGCACGGTAGTAGAGATTGTTCGAAGATCGAAGGAAGAGAGACGTAAGATAAGAAGGAGAAGAAGGAGGTGAATTGAGTATGGAATACAGAGTGGAGAGATGGATACATGACGGCGGTGACAAATCAGAGCTAAATGAGGACACGTAATCAAACTTTCGAATATTAAATATGAATCTAATGCGGTTATTCAGAAGACGAAGGTATTTGTTAAGGATAATTGCATTCAGGTCGTAGTAGCATACATCACCATAAACGATAATCAGGATAGTTCAAGTTTGAAATAACATAGCTTTGGTCTTGGATGGGAGATAGTTCTTCAGACGATATAACGCTCCTTGAGTTCTAATCCCATATCACTACAGCTTATTTAAGAGGACCTTGTGGTTCACGTAGTCAAATGCTTTATTCATGTATGTGTATATAGCACATATCAACTTTTTTTGTCAATTTCGGTCAGTACAGTACGAATTAACACAAAGATTGCCAGATTTACTGTAGGATTTGTTTCTGAATTATTTAATTATGTATTTTTGCTAACTAGCAAACTACTAGACTTAGAAAACTTGAAGTTAAATGAAGGAGAAGTGCAGACAACTGAATCTGTTGTATTATACATAATGTACACCGCTAGTATGATGTAAATACTTGTACACTCCAGTTTAAAGTAGTACATTATAGTAAGCTGTTTTATGTTAATCACGTTAAGTTCTGTTATTAATAGATTAAGTTACGCGCAAATGTACCCTGAACTGTTTACTTTGGTGAGAGTTATGTAATTGGGGAAGTCTTTTCACATTCATATTAGTCTCCAAACAGTGAAAGTTTTCCTGAAAATATCTTGACACAATTTTTATGAGACTAAACAAACCTATTGAAATGAGTTATAAAGAAAATAAAAGTGATTTTTTCCTTTTTTTTTATTTCTTGTATAAAAAATAAAAACTCTGTGTTAAACATTTTTTTATAAAATAGGCCGTCCATGTGAACTTAAATAAACTCTTTCTAATTAAATGTTGACTTTTCGTAAACAATATATAAAAACAGGTTATAAAATAACATAATTCTATATATTTAGCTTCTTTTCAACATGTTATGTACATGTAAAAAAGGAGGTTTTAAAGCTATAAGATAGGTAACTCCTTGCACAGTCCCTTGTTTTTTATAATACATTTTCTTATAGATTTGTTGGTAACCGACTCCACTTAATACAAGAATACATCTTGAGCTTCAAATCAAACGTCTCGGAAGGTTCTAGTGCGATTTAATTATTCGAAACTTCTCTTCACATCAATCTATATTGCTTTCACAAAGATTGACAAATTGTATTATTTCAATATTCTTTGGAAATTAATAAATAACGTTGTCTGAAATCGAAATATTAACATTTGTCGTTTGATTTAAAAAAAATATTTGAAATAAAAAGTGAAAAGAAGGGAAAAGACCATAATAAAGTTGTTATATATTTTAATAAAATGTAATATAATATAATATTGGGCATAAATATAAATGCTCGTAAAAAAATAAACAAGTAGGTAGATTTTTTAATACAATTTCAGTCAGAAACTTCGTCATTATCTTCGGCGTTAGAGCCAGGGTTGATAGCTTTTTGATGAAGAGAATGAAATATAGATTACCATATTTTTTCAATATTTTCAGCTTTTAATCTGTTTCTTTGAATAGTTAAAACACATTTGCACGTAGAGAAAGATCTCTCAACATCCACTGTTTCCATGTTTTTCTCTTATTTCCCTAATGTAATCAGCCAGAAAGGTATTAATTAAGATTAGAGAAATGAGCTGTGGCTCATAATTTTATTAGTATCTTCTCTATTATTATATTTTCTTATCTTCATTTTATGAGCATTTAATTGTTACATATCTTTGGCAAATATATTTATATATATTATATTCAGTATTCAGCAAACGCATTTACCGTCTTGATTATCTGATGCGGTGCTCCTACAGTACGAGATTAGGATTAAACGAAACGAGAGGCGCCACCGTCGCGGGGCAAATCGCTGCCACTTCATTTCCGTTGATGCACTTCCGGCAGAGCCATGGTGTGGTCACTCGTTTCGACGAGTTGTCATTCACGTATACTCGACCGTCATCCGTTTCACACATACATATACGTCGACCGTCGAGTGAACATATCTAGGAACTTACCGTTTCGTATCAAACTTTATTTTCTTATTTTCTTGTTATCTACCTGCTATCGTTGCACATTAAATTCAGTAATAAAAAGCAGGAATGTTTCCTCATTTCGCACGCTTAACCAGTACACGTCCACGTGATGTCTGGCGAAGATAATGTGAGGTCAAGTGATTGAGGTCTGGTAATTGTTTAGGGTTCGTACGCCTTGTTAGTACTACCACCTGTTTTTATTTTTAACAAATTAATAATTAAAAACAAAAACTCAACTATTCTATCTGAGAACTAATTAATATTAATAGCCGGGAAGCATTCACTCGGGATGCTTAAAAGATTCTAATGATACCCAAATCTATTCAGACATTAAAAAGTTATGGTGGAATAAGGGAACTCTCATATACATACTTATAGGAACCCTATTATAAACTACTATTATTATGGGCAGTGTGGAAAATTATAAGTTCGGTCTTCATGATAACTCATGAATAGTAGACAATTGTTCTGAATTTTTATAAACTTTTCAACTTTGCCTTCCATGAATTATAATCAAATCAAAGGGAATTAATGCCATATTCATTTAGGTATAAACGCAATATATAGGTACTATTAGTGTATTTACGTTATATGGTATAACAAAAAATATCAAAATTTGAGGGTGGAAGAAGAACCTTCAACCTCACGGTTTCGGCGATGGAGGGCGTGCACCGCTGATTCAGTCGGCTAGTGAACACGGTCAGTGCAACCTTCCCGAAACGTCACGAAAAATAGACGATATGTAATACCTATATATCGCGTTAATCCCGATGTCATAATGTTATCACATATATATATTCTTGTATATTTATAGTTCTTGATCAAATAAACATACATACAAAAGTTCACGCCTGTATATCTTTGGTCCCAATTAGACACTTGTGTCAAATAAACATTTAATGCAAAGGTAACTATGTAACTACTCTAAAATCGTATTGATATTTCAGTGTTGCCAGACGGAACATTCAAGACGATCTAAATCATTATAAGATCTGTTATGTCGGCGTTAATGGCCGCCAAGTCAAATAAAACATTCTGATTTATATGTTCATATTTGTCAGATATAAATCTAAGTGTTCTACTAAAGTTTGTGTATCTAGTTGCCTGACATAGACACAATTATAACGTACTGGAGTAAGCTGCGATGCGATGTTATCACAAGGCCACACACTGAATTGTGATAACTATACCTATTGAATAATTAATCAATTTGAAGATGTTCTCATTAATGTTAAATAAGCAATAATAGTATATGGAATGACATTACACGCATCTTTAATAAAAAGTAATTACATAAAACATGCCAAAAGGGGTAGGCAGGGGAGTAGCTAACGTCTATATTTTGTCGATTAGAATTTAGTCCCATTAACATATTAGGGTTCAGGTTTATTGCCGTCATCCGGGAAATTTGGGAATAAGATCGGCAAAATTTAGAGTATGTTGACAGGAAAGGGAGGGCAAAAAGGGAAGGGAAGTTATATTACTTATGAAGAGGGAATAGGGGAGTATCAGCAGAGTAATAGCTCAAGCGAGCCGGGGTCGCACCTATAACTCGAGCTGGCTGGTTCCGGGAACTTTTTTAAATTCTATCAAAAGTATCTTTATAGTTATATTATATATATAGATAGATAGATATATTCTTTATTGTAAATCAAAATATACTTACTAACTAAAGTTTAAGTATAAAAACAAAAAAAAGAAAAAAAAAACAAAACCTATTAAAACAAATGTTGTACAATTGGCGGCCTTGTCGCTATTTATTACGTAGTTTATATTATTTAGTTGGCACATATTATATTATATTTATAAATACACCTCATCTCACCTGGGGTTAGGCAGAGGTGTGCAAAATACTCACACAAATATTGAGTAGTCATAACTCGACGACTGGCCTGTTACTCTAGCGGTTACTGACTGCTGAGGCTGAGGTCAACACGGGACAAAAAATGGTGTAATCCACCATTAGCGCTCCCGGGTCTGGGTGTTATTTGTGCTGTGGTTTGTATGAATATTTGTACAGTACACTCTACATTGAGTTATTCCTAATGCGGGAGTTGCCTTAATAAAATTAAAAGCTTAAAAAAAAAAGTTACAAATGATATTTTAGAAATAAGCTTTAAAAAGCACTATCCTTGTTATACACTAACTGTATAATAGACTCTTATCCAGGTGTAACTGCTTGTACATCCAAGTAAAGCCGGGTTGATTTGTTAGTGTAACATAATTTAGACAAGGCGAGACATAATCATGTCGTCGGAGTCGCAAGGACGGCCCACTCTTGTAAGAAATAAAGTGAATAATAACATGAAATTACTGAATAGAATAAGAGAAATATTTCTTGAAAAACATCGTGACCTTCAGGGATGTTTCTAGCTTTTTTATGGTCCACTACTGGTTCGTTATCTCGTTACAGAAAAAAATATTCTATTTGTTGCAGAAGTGGTTAAGTTATTGCTGAGGCGTTTAGAGCGCAAGAATTTTATACTACTATGCAAGAAGGAGAGTTATGTTTTTCGAGTGTATATACATAGGTATGTATGTACATGTTTATGTATGATGCTTCTTTGTCACTCCTTAGAGCCTAGACGGAATGAATTCCTACAAGTGTCAGTTGTCATTTGAAGCGTCTAAATAGTGAGAGTGACATATATATTGTACAGTTGTAGAGCCAGGCTTAGGCACGAATGCGTTAGGTGCGATACCACGGCCTCACAGAATTCCGGTTGTGAAGCAACGCTTGCGTTGCATTTTCTCGAAGTTAGCGAAGTTTCCGGAGGCCCGATTCCCTCTCTCCTTTTTCCTCACATTTGTCCCCCCTCGCGTTTTCCTACCTCTCATCACCCTCAAAGACGCGCAACGCACTCAGACTCTTGAGTTGTTCATGTACGGCGGTTGTCACTTACCATCAGGCGACCCGTATATATTGAATCTGCATTTATGCACACTACTCTGGTCAAAAAGGTCGCAGCTTTATGTTTTATATCATAGTTTAGTCCTAAATAAATTCTTTATACAATACACGTGCGATATACAATCTTAAGAATCTTTCAGGCATAAACACCTTATCTTGATAATAAAATATATTTCTTTCCGAACCTTGTATAAACTTTTTCCTGCGATAACCCAATCGTCTATATCTTTGCATTTTATTTACAGTTCTATAACTTATAGGACTAGTTAAACGTTCAAATAAATAAGAATTATTCAAATTTGACAAATAATTTCAGTTTAAACAATGAAACAACCTTCCTTCATGAACATAAACTTGTCACACAGTATCTGCTCAGTGAGGATTCGTTCTTAATCTAGAAACTTTACGACACCAATAAATATTTACATTAGCTTTAATACAGATTTCACAATAACATAACATAATGGAACCTCTCAGGGGAGGCTGTAAAACTTTATAAAGACTTTTATATGAGCCATTAAGGCTGTACGGACTGTACGTGTTTGCACTGATTAATTAGATTAAGTTTCGTTTTACGACAGAGATCGCCAATAAAGGTAGCGTTGGGCTTGCGGGGCGATCGACCGAATGTTGTGCAGACACACAACACGAAACGAGGATTTAGCATATAATGGTCTCTAGAGCATTTAAATAGCCTTGCAAAGAGAACAATGTTTTTTATTACCAATGTTACCGGAAGCCTAACTACCCGCAGCAGAGGCTACCCAGAAGAGCAGAGGCTGGTCTCCATGTGTACCGATTGACATTTACTAACAGGAAGTATCCAAAAAAAGGAGTCTAATGTTTTGTTTCTTACTTACTTATTGTTCTCTTTCTTACTTATTATTAAAATCTTTAGAACATCTTAATCAATCGGCGTTACTGCCTCGGACTTGCGATCAAGTGGTTGTGGGTTCGAACCCACCCCTAACACAAGCATTTATCTTAGCATGTTTGCCCCAAGTTACTAATCTTTTTTTTAAAAAAAAAAACATCTCGAGTAATTAAACCTAATTTTAAAAATACTATAAAGTTTATAATTTTCAAAAACTTATTTATCTGCAAGTGACTCGTTGTTCTTATTGGTTACTGACAATTATGGTCCTACCTGAAGACTGGAGATATCAAAATCAAATCAAAACTTTGTTCATTTTTTTATTGATAATATAGAAAATTAAAGAAGTTATTTAAAGATAGATTAAGGTTATTTAGAATTTACTTAAGGCTTTTACATTTACAGTAACGTTTAGTCTTAAATCTAATATTGAAATACTACATTAATTACATTCAGTCTTATGTAATTGTGATATTCGAAGTTGATATATATTGTTATAAATGAATTAATGAAAGTAAAGACTACTGGATTACATTTTAAACAGTTATTGAAGTTGGGGAGCTGATTATTTTTGTTATAATCAACCAAATCATGACACAATATATTATTGCTGCTACAAAATAATAGTACATGTATGATTTTGATTGGTGTGTAACGAACCATGACAATAATTGATTGACTTCACTGAACTCCAGATCTTAACAATAAACATGAGCCCACCCAAGCAAAATAATGAATAAAATCAAATATAATTGAAAAACCTTTGAATATTTATAGTAAAAGAAAGACAGTGCCTACAATAAATCCGTAGGTATCTACGAGCTACGGCGTTATGTGCTACGAACGCTACGGCTCATATCTTCGGCCGTATCAAGTCAGCTCGGCGGAGTCAGTTGGCGCGACGCGCTCGTCCTAGTTACACGAGTACTGCGCTCTCTCAAATTTCCAACGAAACTTAACTCGACTTCGTACGAAATACGAGTAAAATCCATTTACGTTGCATGTTTGTTGAACGATTCATATATGTATAGTGAATGTTTAAACTATATTAGAGACTAGATTTTTCAAATTTTGGTGTCAGAAGAGAGGGGTTCCTGAATTCAGCAAAGATGTAAGTAATTACAATTTAAATAATAAAGTGGTCGGTGGCGCATTAGAGTTTAAAAGTTGTAGGTAATAAGCAAAATCGGTATTGTCTCTGAGGGCGCGTCGTCTGAAACTCGTAGAGAGGTAATCTTTTACGGCTTGATGCGGAGGACTACGTTCCGTCGCATCTTTTATATAAATATTAAATGTATTGCTCACAAAAAACAACTGAACCAACAACTTTGATACGTGTGTATACTTTTATGGTTGAAGTCAAAGTCAAAGCATTTATTTCAAATAGTTGAATTAAAAATAGGTTTAAAACTGTTTCAAATTATTTATGGAGAAACAAGTGATAAATTAAAATAAATTGTGACGTAAATAAGAATACGATTTCAGACGGTATCAAGCATCTCATTTATAAGTAACGCAAAGTGTCTACTGGGGCAGAAGACGCCAAATGTTTGACAGGTTTAGGTGAAAAATTACACAATGAACAGAAAATATTGAAACATTCTATGAATAATATTATATGTATAATTATAAGAAGAAGAAGTATAAGAAGAATAATATATCTTTGTCTTATTGCAAAGTTTATCATGCATTGTTTTATATGTTGCATATCTTATCAACCTTGGGATTTTTTCCTTACGATCTAACTTTAGTCCCGCATTATATTATATAATTGGTAACACTCAGTTACTGCGCTAGTAGATAATGTTATCAGTGGCTGTAATTAAAAAGACAGTCGTGATAAATGTTTTCCAGCTGGCTCTAGTATGTTACAGATAAGGGTTTTTCGAGGCAAGTGTAGTTCAACCGCGTTTTTGACACTGTGCCAGCGTGAGTTGGAATATCAAAACTATTGTTTGAACTTTTGTATTACGAAAGTAATCATGTGCATAATTTACGAGTACTTTGTTTTAGAAACCACCACCACTAATTACCATTAATTAAAAAAAAAAGGAAAGTCAAAATCTCTTAATTTATGGTTTGTGTGTCGACTATAACTTAAGATGCTAGTTTTTTAAATAAATCATGAATACTAGTAATGTGGGTTACACCATACTAGTATTCTTATTGAGCCCTTCAGGTAAGGTAAGTGCTTGTTTTCGGTTAATGAGAACAATCACATTTATGCTACCACAAATAGAGGTATAAGCACGTAAGTAAACACTTCAAAAACAGATTGATATTTTTAATTGTAGGTTTTGTTGGCTGGAGACATTGTCTATTTTTCCAACTGTAATCTTACTAATAAAAATATATTTTTGTCATCTCGTCAAAATAATAGGTAGCTGACAGATAAAAGCTTTGCCTGGTCGTGTCTTGCTAAAATACAATATTGTGATTTAAATAAGGCTTGGTCTTTAGTTTAGCTATGGTAGAGGGCCCGGGCTGCAGCCAGTTCAAGTGACAGCTATGCGAGCCGAGGTCTGCGAGCTCTCTTCAACGCTTTTACTTCCAACAGAACGACCAACATGTCTCTCCTTGCATCGTTTTTCTTATCTTTCTTCTTTATAGTGCTAAGTTAACAGCAATAGGCTGGCCTCCTATTATATTAGTGGGACCAAATTGTAATTGGCAACATGTGGGTGTTTAATACACCTCTGCCTAATGCCTTAGGAATAGAAGCGTGAGCGTAGCCTTTATAATATTGCCCTAATTTGAGAAAAGGTATATATCAAAATGATACACGAAGACAATTTTTTAAATTTTGGAATTAACACATTAAAAAAAATCCAAGCTAAAGAAATGTATAACTTAAGCTGGAACAGAGTTTTGTATTCCTATCTTATTACAAATCTGAACTGTCGGACGTAAAATATTTAATTAACCACAGCTTTATAACTTTATAAACTACTTCTGCCGCTCTGTATAAATATAATTACGAAGTTAGACTATGCCTAGATTACTTTGACTTATTATTTATCCGGACGAATGAGATTAAAAGATATCTAGTTCCGGCAAGATGCCGTCGTGATATTTCATTTAATAAAACACGTTTTACACAGTGAACTAATAAGCCTGCTATAATATCATTTGTGGAAGCCCTGGGCCTATAACGCACGCACGCTTACATAGCAAGATTGGATCCCTTTTCAGGAGAGCCATGTTTTAGCACTTATGGGTTGGCTCGACCGAATTATACAGAAAACCGGTTGATAAAAAATGCTTGCGTTGTGTTTCACCGAGTGAGTGAGGGCACTGAAAACCCGACTCCTTGCCTCCCTTCATTATCCTCAAGAGCAGGCACACTTTCAACTTTTGAGTTCCAGAGTCGTTGGGTGGCGGTTGTTACTTACCATCAGTTCATCATCATCAGTGACCAGTTGCTGGTTTACCCCCTAATACTACAAATAAAAAAAAACAATTTTGTGTTCCTAAATTAAATTGCGACCACATATTAGCTGGTTCTGAGAGTTTTAATAGTTGTGTACAATATATGTACATATCTACATCTCCTCAGACTATAGGCCACTTATGTGAACATCATGTTGTATTTTGACAAATCACTTAAATCTACAAAATTAAACCAATGACCTACTACAATCTTACAATCTTAAGTAAACGATTCCTTTACCGAGTTCACCGTATGAAATGGGCAGAGAGCACACAAGCGTACCTAATTAAACTCTTCTAGTATTTATTGACTCGCTTTCACGACGCATAGGTCGTGCGGCGTATGGGATTTTTCCACGTGACTCAACCAGCACGTGACGGAAATGTGATCAAACAGCGCAGAACATCCACCCGGGTGGAAGGGGGTAGAAAGCCATACTCATTACTGAATTGGTTATACATACAAGTAGTTGTGGTAACATATTTTCCTACTAGAGTGTACTTTGAGGTTTAGTTCGGCAACAGGTTGTTTGATTCGGAATCTTTGATAAAAGAGTCTTCATTTAAACATTAAGGAACGTTGTTGAATGTGTTTATTTGTTCTTAAGACCAATCATAAAATCATTTTAATCCCAACAGGTGTTTTCATTTATGATGGACTTGCATTCTGCCAAGCCTTCTAGCCATTCATTCAAGTATAGTACTTAAGTTTCAGCGCTATTTAAAAACAACAACGTTTTTATATTATATATTATTGACACCTTTCGTAACTCCAGTTATATAAAACAACGATATATATGAGAGTCGTTTATACAAAAATAAAAAGAATTCACCGACTTATAGACTATTTGAATACCATTACAATAAAATATAAGGTACATGGTATTCGAGGAGTGGCGGCGGGAATCTTCCCGGGCGTGTCACTCAATGATTATGCATTGGAAATATGGTTAAAAGCAGCTTATATTAACATATAAACGACATTTACATACATCATTCTTACTTCTCTGTACCTATCATATCATATTTTTGTGAATATCTGGTTTTACATAACATACTCGTAAATACGTATAAATACACTCTTAGGGATATACATATATAGCTATAGAACTTAATGCGTTTTTACTTCTGTATTATTTAACAATACGAATTGTTATTACCTTAAAATAAATTTATGTTTTATTATCAATCAAGTTGGTTGGAGCTGGTCACCTACTGATTGCTATCACTTTAACGTCGTCGTAACGATTCCAATAATGAATGTATAAATGTAAAATTATTTAACAAAAATTGCCAGAGAAAAATAGAGCGCCTATGGAGTTTCTGAGCTGTTCGTCTCCAACGGATCGACGTGTTGGAACAGGTAATTAGCTTCACGACATTCACATACTGACTAACTTATTCTCCTGACAATTTAAGAATATATGTAATTGGTTTGATTGATTCAAATGGTTGTAATTTGGAATAAACATACGCACACGTACTTAACGTACGTTTTATCTACATTATATACCGAAAATCCCTTAAATTATGAAATAATAAAGTGTTTATTGCGAAAGAAAAGTAAAAGATAAGAAATACATACATACATGCTTTTGGGAATTGGGTGGGAAAATTTGGAGTATATTGACAGGAAAGGGAGGATAGAAAGAGAAGGAAAGCGACATTAGTTGTACAGATGGATTGTGGAGTATCAGCAATAGCTCAAACAAGTCAAGGTCGTATACCTATAACTCGAACTGGCTGGCGTCGGGAGAGTCGAACTCTCTAACGTGAAAAGAAATAGTGTATAAATATTGTTGACCCAATAAAGTATCATGATCGCCGATCTCCGGTCCTCTGTTGCGAAAAATAATGTAATAATGTAGGTATAGCAGAGTATTGTGTGCCACCGCATTAACCGAGGCAATGAGCTGTGCGCCTCGGGGAGATGCACCGGCTTTATAACGCCACCCGCGGCGGTGTTATCCGCTATATGTTATTAACACGCTCCGAACCAACTTTGATGAGCTTCTAATATTCAGATATTGTTGTTAAACTTTAATGTCCGCTGTTGGATAAGTCAATAAAAATTGTATTATTTGCATATTAAGGATAATAAACACTATATTTGGGTTTTTCTTTCTGAACTTGAATTTGTAACTTACTTGATTTAATTGAAGATAATAAAATATATCTGAGTTTACTTACTAAGTTTAAAAAAATCTGATACTGAAAAAAAATATATATAAAAATTAAGATGGATTCCAAAAGAAAATGAAGATTTTCCGGGAAATTCGACAACAACTAAGTTTTCCTGACAATAAATCCATGTGTAATTCCGATAAACACGAGCGATGTCAGGCGAAACATTTTGCCTCATTGATAATACATCACGCCTTGATCAGCAGCCCTTATTTTCTCCGAAAATAGTCCGCAATCTCGAAATAGCAATCACCATTCATAAACTTAAAAAAACATTTTTTTTTTATACACACATGTAAATTATTTATATATACAAGCACAGAAAATTTTAGTATAAGTCAGTAATAACTTTAACGAAGCACAGATCTGTAATGAACGGTTCACTTCAAATTGTATGTGAGACTATACGCGCGGCATCGAGTATTAGTAACAGTCCGCATTAGCAAGCAAAGAGAGTCCTTAAACTTAACTGCGCCAAGTCTATAAAGAGACGACGTTAGTTTGAGCCAGTCCACTTTATATTTTACACCGTTTCCTCCAACAAGTATCGAACAACGTTTCTAACCTTTTTAATTGTCATTCTGTATTCAGTTTAGTGTTTTTAAATACAATCAAGGTATAAAAATAGATATGTAAACGGTATCACATAATAAATAAAAGCATTTCATTCTCTTTATTAAATTGTTCGAATTTCGCATATACTTCGGTTTTTTATTTATGAACAAAATGTTTTCCGACAGCGATAAATAACCACAGAAAGTTTTGCTTTCATTAAAAAATTGAGTGAGTAAACTAGTGCCGGAGCTTCCTCGATGTTATGTCTGACAACTTTGCAAAATATAATTAGGGAATGCGAAGTAGACCTAGAAGCGTTCTCTATTTATAACTACCATAAAGGTCGTACACAGATGTCGATGTAGATCTGTTAGGAGCTGCGGTTGAGTATTCGTCTTTAGCGTTAATGGTTTCCTATGAATCTGAATGTTCGTATCCATGAATATAGTTTTACATCGGTTTAGGAACACTTGTTATGTCTTGTTTAGACCCTTTACCCTTTACCCTATAAATAGATATTATTGACTACATTACTCATTATGTCTCCTGTAAAAGTACGTTACTGATTGTCATGAAATTGTAATCTAAAACATTTTAAAGACGCAAGCAAAAGCTACTTACTATTTACTTGGCTCTTCTTTCCTGTGCCGATCGGTGGAAGCCTGGAATTCACTACCACGTGTTTCCTTCCCATTTTGATCGCGAGTCTTAAGCAGGGTGTGAAAAAGTATCTCACCAGGCCGCCATAGTGTGGGTCACCATGCTGCATTGATTAAACATGCAATGAGAATGGTGACCACCACATTTGGACTCCACTTATTGCTTTCCATCAGGCAAAGTGGAGTCACTATGATGGGGTTATTTATGTAAAAAAAGAACATAATCAAGCGAAGCTTTTAATGAAGGCCAATGCACTAACCCTCAGAACGTAACTTGTTGCCAGTTTGTCAGTGTGTTTGTGTGTTATTTTGTTTCTCGGACATATATATGTGTAACAGTTATCGTAGGATTTTTCCAGTGTTTTTGTCAATTAAAGCGTTTGGCCAGACTCGGTGCTGATATAAACTTGTTTGAACTGCCGGGGTCGTGGACGTGTGTTTGATGTACTCACAATCGTGTTGCTTTATGAAAGAGGAAGATTAAGGAAGGTATTACAAATAGAAAGCATTTCTCTAGAGCTGTTTTACTTCACAATATATTTTGCAAAATTATTCTTCTTAATAAAAAAATCTGTCTGTAATTATTTTATTATTATCATTAAAATTTACATAACTTTGACATTTAAATCGAAGTATCTCAGAGTTATGTGACGTCCTGTTGGAAACAGAGTTGAATAATGTTTTGTTTAAAACTGAAAATGAAGCTATGATGAATGTTTTGTTTAGGTTGGTTGGTTTGGTGATAAATTTCACTATTGAACTAACTTTTGCATGTTGTTATAGTGCTTTAAAACCTCGTGTTTTCTAAAAGCTCATATATAAAAGATAAAGTACGCTAACAGCAAATAACAAAAAGGATGTAAATAAAAAAATATGAAATCATCTTTTTACAAAAAATCTTTGTAGCACCTATAAGATGATAATTCCACAACCATTCGCATAAAAATGTCCAAACGATTTTGATACGATCTTTTTACACACTAAAAGTTATATATAAATTTCATGCCTATTTATAGATTAACGTTTGATCGTTTTGGATCACACAAATTATTTCCAAAAACTATTATAAGGTCGTTGAGATAAATTTAGTACTGAAGACTATAAGACTTTAAAATTAATATATAGTTTTTTATTTGAGATATCTATTTTTAAATCAGATAAAAGTTAATAATTTTCAGATAAAGATATCTATTTGAAGGTGTTTAGGTGAATAGTTAGTCTCAGGCTCACTATTTAATCACAATTACCCTTTACTTTAATATCATTTCTTGCACAGATCATTTTTATATATTGGTGTGAACTTTTATGTGAAAATAGAAGTGGTTTAATGGCCCCTACTATGCCAATCAAATTAGAGCTCTTTTGTTCTTTGAATAAGACTTATTTTATTCATACTCCTGATGATAAAGATGATATTTGATGGGGGCGGGGAAATACACTAATGGTACATAATTAAGTAATTCAGTTTGGGCTGGTATTTGTTTCGTTATAATTGTTGTTAAACTTGTTAAATGTTACAGACTACAAAGAGAATATTTCAGACGTAGATATTCGCATAATTTGGAAAGAATTTATTAGTTTTTTAAAGAGACGACACGGATAAAATAATAAAATGATAATTAAGAAATTATCAATAAAAAAAGATAACAGTGTTAGAGTCATGCTTATGCACGAATGAGCCGGCTCGATCGATGCGATACCACGGCTTCACACAAAACCGGTTGTGAAGTAACGCTTGCGTTGCAATTCCCCGAAATGAGTGAGGTTTCCGGAGGACCAACTCCCCCTCTCCTTTTTCCTCTCCCCTCATCCCTCCTCTAATCTTTCCCATCTCCTCATCCCAACTCTTCTTTTCCCGCATCCCCCTATCTCTCATTGCCCTGAAAGGCGGGCAGCGCATTTACGACTCTTGAGTTGCAGGTGTCCATGGGCGGCGGTTGTCACCTACCATCAAATGACCTGTCTGTTCGTCTGTCCCCCTATACTTTAAAAAAATCTTTAAAAAACATATGCAAGCTAGATAGCTAGATCTCTTTTAATGATAAAATACTGTTTATAAATTACGGCTGTAGCTGTCAAAACAGAAGGCCTCACAACAATCGTCATAGCGCCCTAATTACCTCAATTATCTTAG
Organism: Tyria jacobaeae; assembly: GCA_947561695.1. Classification (NCBI taxonomy): domain Eukaryota; kingdom Metazoa; phylum Arthropoda; class Insecta; order Lepidoptera; family Erebidae; genus Tyria; species Tyria jacobaeae. The sequence continues at coordinate 289,347 of OX387217.1, forward strand.
CTAATCAAAAAATAGTACAAAAGCTATTAATTAAAACAACTGAACACAACAATGTAAACAACAGACACGCTATCTCATAAATTATAAAACGGCGTGACGTCACCGCTGGCCTCCCCATCGGATAGCCGTGTATCACGGAGCAAGCTAATGAAATTGGAATTAGATGAGACTGAAACACTACCTAAGTGCAGTAATACAGTTACACACAGAACCACATTGCTTATGCATAAGTACATTAAAGTACATTACCCTAATATTATTTTAAATTACTGTTTATATTAATAAATATGAATGTTACACACGAAAGTTTTTATGTTAATAAATAGAATATTTGTATTTTTAATAAATTATAATGTGTGTGCGTTTTGTAGGTAACTGCCTAAGTAAATTAAACTTAAAGTAATATTAATATTCAGACATATTACACGTGGCCCAACGCTGACTATAAGTAAGTACATATTAAAGATTGATTACACCCAGAAACTGAACATACTTACGGGGCTGAGAGACTTCCCGGCACTAGCCAGTTATAGGTATGCGACCTGGACTTGCTTGAGCCATTGCTCATACTCCCCAATCCATCTGTATAATATATCCTTTTCTTATCTACCAATCCTCCCTTTCCTGTCAATATACTCTTAATTTTCCCATTCAATTCCTGAACTAAGTGCCTGTTACGGGACTAAGTTATAATCGGCAATATATGGGCGTTAAATACGCTTCTGCCTAGCCCTTCGGGGATACAGACGTGAGTGTATGTATGCATTTTTTTTTTATAGGGGGACAGACTAATAGATGGTTTACCTGATGGTAAGTGACAACTGGCGTCCATGGACACCTGCAACTTGAGAGTCGTAAGTGCGCTGCCTGCCCTTGAGGATGATGAGAGATGAGAGAAAGAGAATGGAATGCGGAGCTGGGAATAGGGTGGGGTTCAGAGGAAAGGAAAAAAGAAAGGGGGAGTTGGGCCTCCGGAAACCTCATCAATTTCTGGAAAATGCGCAAGTGTTGCTTCACAATTGGTTACTGTAAGGCCGTAGTATTGCACCGGTCGAGTCAGCTCAGTCGTGCCTAAGTATGGCTCTAAGTAAAAAGTTTTGTATAGATCTTGTTGTGTGTTGTGATGTATAACTATTGCTGACTGTGTTTTAAGTTTTTTTATATTGTAAAATATAGGTTTCATATAGTAGTAGTACCCGGAAAATTTAAAAACACCATTCTTAATCACGAAACAACACTGGTCTACTACATCTATGGAGTGATTTGTCAAAACCTTAAACAGCTATTACAATTTAGAAAAATAGAAGCGAATAACAAGTAACATCGAGATTACCTCGAAATAATTATTCTCGAAAGCAATTACGTGGCACGTATCCTTTTTTTAAATATGAAGCGTTTTGTGAACATCCTGATTTTGAGTGGGAGGAGCGCATTACAAAGAAGAATTGATTGTACACAGAAGTCGTAGTTATGAAGACATTCAAGAATTGTTGTATGACCAACAAAGGTCACTATCTATTGAATAAGCCACGTAACATTGTTGAACTAGTAACTGATTAATCTATAACGCATTGAATAACAAATATAAGGTGGTTAGCTATTACAATAATACATATGAACTAAACAATTTCATTACCATCTTTCAAGTTGCCAACTCTATCTCCCCGAAAAAAAATAACCAAAGAAATTGATCTCTAGGCACACCAATAGTTATCCTTTCATAATACCACCACTGCAAGTCGTACGATCGTACGACACAGAAGTAGAAGCGATTTGTGGCTTGTGGCAAACTGTGGCATGTTTTATTAAATATCGCATTAACGACTGTAATGTGTCCAACAGAGTAAACAACTCTTCGAGCAATTGTGAGAAACTTGTCGACTTTTATTATTATTAAATATTAGCAATAAAATTGCGTCCACTAATTGTTAGTCAGTCTCAGTCTCAATTTTAGCAATAAATTCATTGCTAAAATTAAGACCCACTAAACAAAAGGTTATCACGTTGTTCAAAGACTATTAAAAATGTCACGTGATATAACTTTAATTTATCTTTATTTTAGTTACCTGATGAGAATCAAGCACTGAATGTTTGAGTAGAATTAGGAATCACATAATAGTTAATTGTTTAAAAAACTATACATACATATAGCTGTATTCGGAAATATACTTGCATTGTTTACCACGTCGCAGAAGCGGTAAGGCATTCGTCTGCAATGTCAGTGGGTTCTAGTCCTCCTTCCTAGATCAAGTATTTGTATGCGTGAATAATATTTTTACGTAAATACTGTATTGTGTACGAGTAGTACATATTATGGTCAGAGAAGTACTGTATTTCTATCACCGTTCTAGAATCTAGAAGAAGTTATAATAAGATTCGATTGGGTATTATATATCAGAATATTTTTGTCATATTTTGATTCCTATCAGAAAAACAGTAACTATAAATGATAAAATGTATAGCGAGATATTATAACACTGACACTGAAAATACTTTTCTTATAAATCACATATAACTAATGATATTTAATAGATACCGGATTACTCATCATGCATTCACAGGATATCGTGAAGCTAACTTCGTAAGAAGTGGCAACGTTCACAAAGAAACCAACCACGTGGAATTGTCAGACGTATAAAGTCTTGTTTGAAGAACAATGTTACAGTATTACACAAGGTCTGTACCAATGGTGCCAACAGATTGAAAGTCAAATTAGGATGCGAGGACTGTTTCGTGTATGTAGCTTTTAGTACTGTGTTGTAAATGCAACAGCGAGCTGTTACATTTCTCCTATCTAAATTCTTTTTCAGAAGTTACTTACCTGATATTGATAATATGAATATTTAAGAATGAAGGCAAGTGGTTTATTTACTATTCAGTCGTATACATAAATTATAATGTATAGACCAACTTAAATGATGAACACCTATTAATTTCTATTCTGACATTGATATTGAAGTATAATTTATGTTCTAATGGTTTGTTTGTTCCACAAATTTCATACATAAAACTAATAAAATAAAGTCAATTCCTATCACCTAGAGCAAAGTGTGAGAGTTGTGAGACACACGCTGATCTACAGTCTCTACCCTGTAAGACTCATGATGAGTTTCACTCTAGCCTTTTATACTACTGGAAGACTTGTGTTTCACTGTTATATTAATAAATATATGTACATACATACAGGATCTCTCCAGCTCACTCCGCCTGTCGACTTCTAGACAAATCATCCTTACAGTCCTGACCTGGCCTGTGATTTTAATAAGTCTAACATAATTGTCAGTTAAAGTGACACCCTAGGGGTTTTATAAAGAACATCGCCCTAATAGATCAGGCTAAAAGTGATATAATGTACCTATCTATATGTAAGCTACTTAAAAATATATTTTTTTTTAATTAGTTGGTATAATAAAGGTTTTCCTGTGAGGAAAAATTTTAACAAACAAAATAGGAAATTTCCTTTTATGTCATTGAAATAGCTGAGGGCACAATTGTTCAGAGATTAGTTGCGTCACTTGTAAACAAATTAAGATCAAGGACAAAAACATTTCTGGTTCCATTTCATTATTCGTTAATTTCTTTTTAATTTGTGCCCAGAGGCCGTGTTGTCCTCATTCTAAGTTGTTTTAACTTTATATGGTAAACAAATATAAATATCTTCTATGTTTAATATTGATTCATTCATCTTTTTCCGACCGGAGAGTCGGATATATTTGACTACCTTAAAGTTTCAGACCAGTCGGTTTAATTGCACCACAGGCAAGTGGAAATGTACCACTAAGAGTTTAGTTTAAAAATATGAGTTTAACATATTATTAAAAAGTGTCTACTAAACTAAATCAATTTGTCATTCGTTCATTGTCATCAATCATTGTCAGCCTTTTTAGAAGAGAATGAGAATATGTATCTGTCTTCTAGTTTAGATCAAATCTGATTTTCATTTCTCAAGCTAACTACGCTATTTAAAGTTCCCTTTCCATTTATAATAATTTCTTTGAAATAATTATAAATATGTAAATAATTATGCGCGGTGTAATGAAATGGTCCGGTACAATTTTAAAATTTAACTTTAAAATTGTACCGGAAACTGACTTATTTTTTTAATTTATTTTTTAGAATTTAGTTTTAAAATAAAATTTAAAATTAAATTTATAAACCACTTTTATGTATGTTTTTAATCTTACATATTTATTTAAATCTCTTGTATAGTCAGAAATTGCTCAACATTCAAACTGCACGTTTCTCTGCGAAATATTTGTCTAAAACGGAACAGAACAAGCTATTTCTATGCTCTGACATAAATACAATACGAAGCATTGCACCGCAACTTCTCTTTAACATTTATTGTTTGTGGTGTGTTAAACACAAATTGTCGGGTTCTGTAATATTTTTAAACTAATATTTTTTAAAGCATTATAAGATAAATTAATGTTTAAACAGGCTAAACGTAACGAGATTTTTTTTTATTTAAAACTTAATGCTCAAAATGCACATAGGCATACTTAATGCCAAAGGCGTTCTCTGCCAGTCTATGTATGATGATGTAGAAACGACTGAAGTAGGTGAAAGGATAAAGGATTATTATATCAAGAAAAATACAATTATCATACACATATATACGTTTTACATACATACAACATTAGTCCTAAACGACAGGTGACTAGGTTTATTTCAATTAACATTTTGATTTTTTTTTGGTTTATGCAATTTCGATGTCAACATTTTTAAAGTTTTTGGAAGTTACCGTGTTTTGGCAGGCCTGATATTCATGAACATTTCTATGTTAGGGTCTTTATTAAAACTATTGTCATTACTTACTTAGATATCTTTATAAAGTCAATAATAAGTTTCAAATTCAATATTAGTACTTTTTTTTGTATGCAGTTTCAAGGCGCGCGCTGCATGCAGTTTAGAAAACTGCAGCCTTTTTGAATATTTGAACTTACTCCAAAGTTCGAAAATGTTTCACATTCAGTCGTCGTTCGAGTTTTTGCTTCGTTAGGCTGCCGTATTGCTTACCGGCTAAGTTTTCTACTTGCACGTTTCACGTCAGAAGTTTTGTAATTTTTAATGTTTCGAGTTTAATTTAATTAAAAGTTCACCGAAGATCGTCAGTTGGTGGCTTACATAACTGATTGTCTAACAGCTAGGTCTACCATGATGCTGACACCTCACGCCCGTTTTCGTTACCACCTTACGTTAGATTACCGATCACATAATTATAAAATATTGAATCTTAAAATCACCATCCCAAGTCATCGTTTCCTTCCGTACCACTACACAGCAAGAAGAACTTACTTATAGATTATGTTATTTTGATGTTCTTACTTAAGTTTTATATAACACCAATTCTCGATTTCGAAACATAAAGTAATCAACCAATTTAATATTACCTTTTGGACTTCTTCTCTTATTTGAATATATAAATATTCCCTTATGGCATATTAATTAATTTCTCCTTCTTGAAAGCATTGTTTATTTATCATTGTGGACTTAATTTTTTTGAGTTAGTCTGCAGAATTATAATTGTAAATTATTAAATTAAATACAATTTTCATATATGTCAAATATGAAAAATGAAAACATGTGAGATTTTGGTTTTATGCTCACTGCTGTACCATAGAGACATGTTCTTAGGTGATCGCTTTTTAGAGCCCGTTATTAATAAAAGTGATTTAGATCTGTACATCAGACTTTAACATAATTCTGTTAAACATCCATTGAGAATCAACATTGCACTTTTTTAATGATTTTAAAATCAGTTTTCTATTTATTGGTCCTGGAAAAATGCAGATTATTGTTAAGTATTTCAGAAAGACGTGATGTGCATTGCGGACTCGTAGTCGCACCAGATTGTCATACCAGTGTGGTGTTTTGTGAAAGTTTTACTTCCCTTGATGATGTTGAGATAACAGATAAATTTAACGCGATTTTATTGTAATATTAACGTTAACGTTTTGTTAAAGATACATTTTACCCTCTGTCCTTTAATTTATAATCTATATTTATGTACCCCGTTACTAAAAATACCATTTTCCTCAGCCCCATAGACCGCTTCGAAGATGACAAAATGCAAAAAAATAACTTGAAAGCAATCATAGTCTTGCTATCAATGAATCCCACCTAGATTATTTAAGCACTGTGCTAATGAACTAATTTTGCGAATTTACCTACTATTTATTGAGTTATTTGAAGAAACATCCGTTGTAGATCAACTAAACAGACAATCATAAAACTTATTTATAAAAAATACTTTAACCAGACCCAAGTAGTTACCGACCAATAGTTCTCTTATCCACCGCCACACAAATGTTTAAAAGGCTATGACCATTCGAATATATTTCTTTTTCGAAAAATATAACATCTTCGACGAATGGCGAAACGGATTTCGTAGATATAAATCAACAACTTTGACAATCCATAGGTATATCTAAGAAGCCTTAAATATACATATTAAACAACAAACAATACGCTACAGGTACTTTACTCGATACGACTAAACCTTACGACAAAGTGCAGTATACAATCCTTCTCAATAAACCATACTAAATAGGTATAGAGTTTGAAAGTTCACAAATATATTCTACAAGCAAACGTCAAATACCGCTTGCGTTGCATTTCCCCGAAATGAGTGCGGTTTCTGGAGGCCCAATTCCCTCTTTCCTCTTTCCTCATCCCCCCTCTCCTCTTTCCCATCTCGTAATCCCCTGTCTCTTTTTCCCCTCGCAGCATCCCCTATCCCTCATTACCCTCAAAGGCGGCAGAGCACTCTTGAGTTACAGGTGTCCATGGACGGGGTAGTCACTTACCATCAAGTGACCCGTCTGTTCATCTGTCCCCCTAAAGTATAAAAAAAGATGAATAAAAAGGAATGTCTCTATGCAACAATATAACGTAATAGCACGCTTTCTATTCCTTATCTACATCAAACACCTTCCAAAAGCCATAGATACACCTCGTTTCATGTTTGTCAAAAGCTATTACGAAATATAATAAAATAAAATATATTTTCGGGTAGTACATCAGACTCTTCTAATTATAGACCTATATCAGTGCTACCTACTTTTAGTAAAATTTTTGAGAAACTTATTTTAGATCAAATGCACAGATATTTTACTAAACATAAATTATTACATAGCAAACAGTTTGGTTTCACAAAGGGTCGTTCAACAACTGATGCTGGTGTTGAACTTTTAGGGCACATTTATAATGCATGGGAAGATAAATGCGATGCGTTAGGCATTTTTTGCGATTTGTCTAAGGCTTTTGATTGCGTTCTCCATGATACATTGATCAGGAAGCTGCGCTACTATGGAATCCGGGGCACCTCTCTGGATCTTCTTACTTCATATTTAAGTAATAGGATTCAGAGAGTTGATGTGAACGGTAAAAGATCTCCCGGATCTGTAGTCAGAATGGGGGTTCCCCAAGGCTCTATTCTAGGTCCCTTTTTATTTATAATTTATATTAATGACCTGCCGTACCTCATAAAGGATAAACATGATATAGTGTTGTTTGCAGATGACACTTCACTTGTATTTAAACTCAAACGTCAGCAGGTGGTTATTGATGACGTAAATAGTGCCCTTTCAACAGTAGTTAACTGGTTTAATATCAATAATCTTCTCCTTAACGAGAAAAAAACTAAATGTATAAAGTTTACATTGCCTAATGTAACACAGGTGAACACTAGTGTGTCAATAAAGGGCGAAGTGTTAAAACCCGAAGATTCCACAGTGTTCTTAGGCTTAACTTTAAATGCAAAGCTTCAGTGGAGCCCCCATATAGATAAACTGTCCAAAAAGCTTAGTTCTGCAGCGTACGCCGTTAGGAAAATTCGTGGTTTAACAGATTTAGAGACAGCCCGTTTAGTATACTTTAGCTATTTTCATAGTGTAATGTCGTACGGTATTCTGTTGTGGGGAAATGCCGCCGATATTCAATCTATTTTCGTTTTACAAAAAAGAGCTATACGTGCAATTTATAAATTAAGTCCCAGACACTCCCTCAGAGATAAATTTAAAGAGATTAATATTATGACTGTGCCCTCTCAGTATATTTATGAAAATCTCATGTACGCACATAAAAATATTAATCTGTTTAAAAAATACAGTGATATCCATAGTGTAAATACTAGGAACAAAAACAAATTTGTTGTTCCTAAAACCAGGCTCAAGAAAATAGGTGGTTCGTTTAGATGCCAAAGTATACATTTCTATAATAAGCTTCCTAGCCAAATACAAGAACTAAGCAATAATAAATTTAAATCATTTATAAAAAAAAAACTAAGTCAAAAAGCTTTTTACACAATTAAAGATTATATTGAAGATAAAAAGGCTTGGGAATGAGCTGCTTCATTAATGTACATGAGCCTTTGTTTTTCGTTTATAATTTTTTTTTTTTTATACACATTGACATTTTATATTTTACTTTTTGACATGAATACTTACTTTGTTAAGTATTATATTGTTTTTTTTTTATTGTTTAATCTTTGTACCTTTTGACATGAATACTTTGTTAAGTATAATATATTATATATTTGTTTCTTTTTTTTTTTAATTTATAAATTTAATTATTGTAAATGTAAGGACTATGTAGGTTATTTATTTATTTATTTTTTTCTCTTTTCTCCTGTAGTTTGTTTTATAACGATGTCTGACAGTTTGAGTACTTTTGCGGCCTACCCAAATGTCCTTGCTTTGGTACTGTTCGTCGGTCCGTTGAGCTCCTTAAAGTTCTAAGTTGAGCTACACGATAACTGACAAATGCTTGCACTGTTTGGACGGGTCCACTCAAATGAGCGTGGTGCTTTCTTCAAAAGCTCATCTCAGACGTTAGCGTGCATGGTTCTCATATGTTTTTGACCAGTACATCTGTATGGACTTTAAAACAGACTTTGACCTCTGAGTTTGTTTCGGTGTTTCTTCTCAGGGTAGTCAGCTAGGAAACACCGGCCTCATCTAGCATAAACTAACAGAAAAAAATAATATATTGACGTGTAAAAGTGTTGTTGTAACCTATTTACAAAATAAAGATCATTTATCATTTATCATTTATCATTTATCATTAATAATGTATTACTATTATCAATTAATATATAATTTATCTTAAAAATATCTATAATGGGATCTGTCATGTAAACACTTTTCTTACAACCCAATGCTATGCCCGACAGGGTCCACTATCACACATATTTTTAAGTTTACCATCTGTAACATTACATTGTGGAATAGCAATAAATATTGACAATTGAGTATCTCTGTGCCAAATTCCTTTGAGATCCGTTCAGTCATTCTGTAGTTACTAATATCCAAGCAAAGTTTCGAATGTATAAAAATATGAAATTAATAATAATAATAAAGAACTCTGACACCCGTGGGACAGAATGACTACAGGTACTACTCATGACTTGACTTGACCCATTTGCTTGTTTTGTTACTCTTTACGAATAAACTGTGTTAAAAACCGAAGGTTGTGTGTTACTGCACTTTCAATGCTTACTTGCAACTATGCAAAAGCAACACAGTTTATCAAAATAGTTCTAGTATTATATCTTGTTTTCAGTTAAATAATGGTAACTTGATGTTGACATTAAACACAAATTAAACCTTTGTGCTTTCAGCTATATTGTGTCAATTTAACTGTTGGTTCTGTTTCATGACTTAATTAAACTAAACCAACTTTATAATTGACCTAATACTTAGTAAGTCAAGTTCCGTAATAGTTAGTGAAATTAATCATTTATACAATAATGCATTTATAATCTATAACATCTCTAAGAATCCCTCTTTCTCTCTCTCTCTGTAAAGAAAAGAAAATTTAAAAAAAAAGAAAGTTTTTTTTTGTGAGGATGGATTGGGAACGTTATCAAAGCTCTAACAGTGTCGTGTCGCATACCATTTAACTCGCACTGGCTGATGCCGGGATTTAAAATATAAATTTACTGCCTCGTTGCTTTAACGGTTAGCGTATGCCAAGCCTATCAAAATCGGCCTAAAAATTGCTATTAAGATTTTCTAATACGAAATTCTCAGTAACAGCCCGGTGTGTGGAAGTTGGCGGTTTTATATAACCGTGCTTCGGAGAGCACGTTTTATGAGAATCGTGTCATAGGTTAACATTCATGCTAATACAAATACTTTATACATATACTCATCATCCACAACACAAAACAGAACAACTACAACTTGATACAACAGCGGCGCAGCAGACGCCCACACTTTGACAAACATTATATTATATAGCGCCACTCACGTATTGCACATGCCATTTGACTGTATACATACTATCGGATAGATAACAGTCCAATCCCTTAGTCGGCTTTTGGAGTCCCACGGGAAGAAAAAGAGAGGCCTTAGTGCACTTAACCGAGAACCTACAGAGCCAAAAAAGTAACACGAGCGTGTCTGCGGGTTAAAACTAGTATTTAACACTACAGCCATCATCCTTTCAAACTCTTGTTATAATGTGTGTATGCGTGTATGTGCATAATGCGTATGCGCGAGTAAGTATTGGGCGCACGCCTAACGTCTGTAGTTTGTAGTGTGCTTTGGACATGTGCCAACCGGACGACATCACGAACTCTAGAACACACTTGAGGTCTTAAGTATTTTAGTACACTACATAGTATGTAATATATCTAAACAACAACTCAGCTTATGTAAATTTTGATCTATCTATATATTACAATTTTATCTGAGCAGTTTCATTAACAACTTCGTTTATTCAGCATTTAAAACTAAATAATTTTGCAAGTTTGAAATCATTAAAACCTAAAAATGTTGTTAGTGTTATGTCTAGACTATTTATTTTAAGTAAAATAATTTAGATTTAAAGTCAATATTCAAGAAACTATTCAATTATAAGAATAAGACACTTAGGTGTTCATAATATGGCTATCTAATGAAATCTAAAACCCTGCTGCAGGTTTTTTCCTCGTAGCACCAGGCACCACCACACCATCCTCGTAAATTAAAAGTCATGGTCAAGATAACCGTGACCGTGAAAGGGTGCATTTGTGTGCATCTAAGATTATAAATGTAGGTGTACATAGACTGCTGTGACAAGATGTAGTGGCTGTTTACCGGTTTCTCGGTGGAATGCTTTTTTACGACGTTAATAGATAACTTACTTTAAACAGGAAAGGAAATTACATTAATATGAGATAATATTATTTATAGTTAAAAGTTAATAAATAAAAAATATGTCGACAGATAAGGTGGGACGCTATGTAGCCAGGTAGACCGATTAACTGTAGAAAGCAGCTGATTTGGATTGAAAGTAAAAGACTGAGGGTCAGGGTAGCAGAGGATAGTGATAGGCGTATTGATTGAATCTCGTAACATAAAGGCGATGATGCAAGATCGGAACCTTTAATTGCATATTAGTATTTATGTCACAAACAGGAGTTAAAAACTTTTAAATTTTTTATTTCAATAAATTTCGTCGGTATAACCTGAATCCGCTTGATGGCATGGTGAATTGAGGCCCTCAGTTTGACGGCCTCTAGAGTTAATGTTTCGGTATAAAGGATCTGGGGTTGTAAGTAAAAGAAAATACGTGGGCTATCAATGAATACATTATTTTAATTCGCCAAAGGAAAAAAGTCAGCACCGTTTGGTTCTTTTTCAAATCGAGTGCACTGTTGACGTGATGAGTGTGATCTGAGTAGGAAACGTGAGAATAGAATAGAATACTCTTTATTGCAAACCAAAACATAGGACACATAGAAACAAAAGAAATACATACATAGTAAATAAATAATACATAGTAAATATACATATTAATTACTAGTACAATGGGCGGCCTTATCGCAATCTGCGATCTCTTACAGACAACCGTTGATGAACTATACTGTGTAGTGACGGGTAACTTGAGGTGCACAGTTAAATTTCAAACATTGTAACGTTATTGTTATTACAAATGTTATATAAAAATAGACAATATAAAAATTTGGATATATATATTTACCACAATACATACAATACATGTTATAAGCATACATACAATAACACATATACCTACATACACACACATATATATATATACATATAGATATAGATATATACATAAAATCATTACAGGGATAGGTAGTATCTTTGACTAGTTTCTGAAAAATATTGGGCGTGAGATTAACTAGAAGAGCTCAAATTATTTGAAACATTCTCTATCGTAGAGGCTGCAGTAAAAGAGGCTACCTGTCTACGAGCACTGGTACTGTGAACTGCAAGGGTTCAAGGGTGTTGAAGATCTGAGGACTCCCAAAGGGGTTCTGTTGGTCTAGTGGTTAGTGATCCTGACTGCCAGTCGTGAGTAGTGAGCCAGAGAGTCAGGGTTCGATTCCTACACGGGACAAAAGTTTGTGTGATTCACTAATACTTGTTCCAAGTCTGGGTGTTCTTTGTGTCTGTTGTTACTATGTTGGTTTACTAATGATAAGCATAAAATGTTTTATCATAATTTTATAAAGAATAATGATAAAAAATGTTATAAACGCATAATGATATTTTTTTTAGCATGATTATAATAATGTTTATGCAAGACATTCTAAGGGATAAATTTACCTACCGCTACCCTAAAAATAATCATAGTGTATCGAACTTTCTATCAACAAGTCTCATAAAACACAATGGCTAATAGTCAGTTTATGGAACTCCAAATTATGCCAAAACAGATAATAGTTATGATAACTTTCATTATGACAAAGTATTATTATTCTAATATGAAAATTCTATGTGAAAACGTGCATATCAATACCTTAAAATTTAGGGGATTCCCTATTATGTTTGTCAAGTCGCCCAGCCAATCATTGCTAATGCGGGAGTTTTCTTATTCTTTCTGTTTCTGTTTAATTATATTCATCGACTTTATCGCGAGTTTTCTAAAATATTATTTAGGTACCTAACCTACTGAGATCTATTCAGTATCTAACTTATACGACCTAACTATAAACATAATTCTTAACATGAGATCCTTAGATTACTGCTTACCTTATAGTACAATTATATCTTACATAGTTTATTTACAATGTATGCAAACTAAAGTGCGTGGCAAGGTTTACTTAAACCAAGGCACGCTCGCCTGGTCTCCTACGCATCGCTAGTCACTACTACTTTTATAATCGTGTAAATTTTAACACTGCTTTATAAGCAATTACAAAATTATGATGAGATTTCACATACTTGTATATTATTTAAAGAGATATCGTTTTAACAGAGGCCTAATTACTTAATAAAAAAATCATTCTAATATGAAATGTATATCTTTTAGGCCATTCAAGAAAATACAAACGTAATTTAGTTTGTTGTTATTATTTACTTAGAAATTCGTACCAATTAGAAAATATTTTTCGGTGTACAAATTCACACAAACCGTTTTTCTCTTATTTAAGACATGTTATGCTGTGGATCAAAAGCTCCAGCATGAATTGTATCATATTATATAATAATAGACGCTATTCTACATGATATCGTATACTATTTTATATTCGCATTCATATCCGCATGCTGAAAGTTGTTGAAATATGTAAATAGTGTGTCGTCGATTAAACGACAGAAATTGTCTTCACATGAAATATTGAAAATTGCCGTCGACGCCGGCGTTTAAAATGTCATCACCGCCATCTGCCATCACACCGAGTGTTCATTTTCAATATCGTTCTTGTTATACATTATATTTTTTGGGAATCACAAATATTAGTACTGAGTTTTGTCCGATATTTCTGTATTAGTTCAAATTATTTTTGTTTTTTTATTTCATTTATTTATATGTTCAAGAACATATTTTACATTGGGTGTAAATATTCAATAATAATAGTAAATCAATTAACAAAAAAATTAAGGCAATCAATTAAATAAACATGACAACACAAATCAGATAAAAAATTGAATTAAGATTATAATACTATATTGATCAGACACTCTTTGAATTGAACAATTAAAAAAAAAGCAAATTAATAAGTGTCATGCCTAAAATGGGAAAGTCAAAGCCAATGACAATTAATGACATAGGTACATGTCACATGTGACAAATAAATCACATGCCATTGGTTGAATAACAGCATTCATTTAACAACAACGTGAAAATGAGTTCATTTTGGAAATCCTTTTGAAATGAAAATGTATAAAATAGCTCAACCGATTTGTAATAGACGCTATGTTTCACGACAGCAACACTAGGTACATAATTGGTTTATAAATCTTTCATGGTAGACATGGCGTTGTGAATATGCTTACTTCTTTAAAAAATGTTCTGCCTGATTCTAGTTTCTGGACTCAATATAAAACTCATAGCTTATGCCTCAAAAAAGGATGCTATATGTTATGTTTCAGTAAGCGCGAAGTATACCATTTTTAGATGCTCTCGATTTAGTTCATGTCTAATACTTTTGAGTACGTAACAGACCGAACTAATTGAATTTTCTAAATGACACATTTAGAAAATTCAATTCCAATTCCAATTTAATCTATCGTTTATGTGGTACTCCTAAAAACTTAACTATAGAGGTTTGGGTGATTCACCGCTTTTTTAACAATTAAATTTTTCATTATATTTGACTGTTGAACGAAATATTTGTCTGGCTAGTATTTACTTTAAGGCTATTTACGGTAAGCTAGTTGTAAGAAGTTTCTAATGTCTTATTTACTCTCACATTTAGAGTATAGGACATGGGTAGTTGACACTTGCTCCCACAAAGCTCTCTCATATGTTTTTTACATCTGTATGGACTTTAAAACAGACTTTGACCTCTGAGTTTGTTTCGGTGTTTCTTCTCAGGGTAGTCAGCTAGGAAACACCGGCCTCATCTAGCATAAACTAACAGAAAAAAATAATATATTGACGTGTAAAAGTGTTGTTGTAACCTATTTACAAAATAAAGATCATTTATCATTTATCATTTATCATTTAAAGGGTCACCTCTATACAGGTCGGACTTATCATTTCACGGGGTCAGCGAGTCGAGCTTAGCTTTGAGAACAATATCACAGTCTCTTTTCAAGAGTAATAGAATTTTTGGAGGTTAGAGGATATCTAGAAGTAATTGAAATCTGCAAGAAAGTACTTTAGAGCAGAAAGGATTTTTAATTTACAGTATCTATCTATCTATCTATCATGGTAGAGTCATGCTTAGGCACGAATGGACCGACTTGATCGGTGCGATACCACGACCTCCCAGACAACCAGTTGTGAAGCACGCACGAATTCACGAAGACCAGCCTCCCCCTCTCCTCTTGTCTATTCCCCTCATTCTCCCTCTCCTCTTTCCCCCATCCTATATCCCCCATCCCTCATCATCGTGAAACGCAGTTCACTTACGACTCTTGAGTTGCAGGTGTCCATGGACGGCGGTTGTCATTTACCATTCATTGATGATGATCCGTCTGTTCGTCTGTCTCCCTATATTTAAAAAAAAAAGTATACATGTAGTAGCTTTACGGCAAAGAAAGGACGTAGGAGTAGTCAAACACCCAAATTTCTTAATATATTTTATATTATTTATATATTTTATATTTAATATTTATATATTTTACATAAAACCGTTTCTGTTCTGACACATTCCCGAAATGATTCTAGAAACGACATTTTATCCCAACACACGGTCACCACAGGCAGAACGCAGAACATACAGTCCGGTCTAAAACTGTGGATTCTGCACAGCTCCCCAAGCAAGTTGAATGGGAGATAGTGACAGCGAAAAAGAAAAAGAAAAGGAAAAAAGGGAAGTCACAGAAAAAAAAAACTGATAAGAAAGATGACAAGACTGATGAACCCAAGGCACCAAGGAGACTTCGCGTGCCACGTTCTACGGCCGTGGTCTTAACTTTGACTGCAGAAGCCACGGAAAGGGGCGTAAGGTACGCTGACGTCCTCAAAAAAGTAAAGGCCTCTGTGGATCTCAAGGTCTTAGAGATTGACGGGGTTCGATGTAAATCAACCCGCACCGGAGCCCGTCTCCTTGAGATCCCCGGCGCCACCAGTGGCCACAAAGCAGACGCCTTAGCCAGCAAACTGAAGGAATCGCTGGACGCAGACGAGGTGAGCGTATCCAGGCCTATCAAATGTGCAGAAGTGCGCATCTTGGGCCTGGACGACTCTGTAACGGTGGATGAAATCATGTCCGCCGTTGCAGATGTCGGAGGCTGCCCCCCAGACAAAGTTAGGGTCGGAGTAATCCGCCTCGGTGTAGGCGGTCTGGGGTCGACAATCATCAGCTGTCCAGTTGCGGCTGCCCAGAAGGTTGCAGACGGTCGTAGCCTTTTAATTGGGGGCTTTCTCAAGACGCAGGTGCGACTCCTGCAACCTCGCCAAACTAGGTGCTACAGATGTCTAGCAGTGGGGCACGTTGGAGTGAAATGCACATCGGAAATCACCGTGGGCGACCGATGCTTCCGCTGTGGAGAACTCGGGCATAAAGCCAGTACCTGCAGTGCCCCGCCACACTGTTTTAAATGCACAGCGGAAGGAAAACCGGCTAACCACAGGGCAGGAACCAAAGCCTGCGTCCTATCATCAAAGATGAAGCCAGGGGACAAGTCATCTGCCCCCCGGGCTATAGAAAAATCAGGGGAGGCCTCCGTGGAGCGACCTGTTCTACGACGGGGTGCGGAAATGGATATCTAGTAATGGACCAAAATCTCCGCATTCTTCAGGGGAACTTAAATCACTGCGCCAATGCTCAAGATCTTCTGCTTCAGAGCATGGCGCAGTGGTCAATAAACGTCGCCGTCGTCGCTGAGCCGTATTTTGTCCCTACCAATGATGTTTGGGCCGGGGATCTTGACGGCTTGGCGGCTATAGCACGAGGTACCGCAGCTAATTGCCCTCCCTTTGCGATCATCACAAGGGGTCGTGGATATGTGGCGGTTACTCTCGAAGGGGTTGCGGTCGTGGCCGTTTATTTCTCGCCGAACCGTATCTTAGCTGAGTTCGAGGATTGGCTAACCCAGCTAGCCGTCGTCGTCGAAGGGTGTCGACCTCACCCAGTTTTTGTGCTGGGGGACTTCAACGCTAAGTCAATAGCTTGGGGTTCTCCAGTCACGAATGCGAGGGGTGTGGCACTGGAGGAGTGGGCCGTATCATGTGGCCTAACCCTCCTGAACCGGGGTACTGTCGCAACATGCGTGCGTCAGCAGGGCAGTTCAATCGTGGACATATCGTTCGCAAGCCCTGCTCTAGCACGCCTTGTTCGAGGCTGGCGTGTCATGGAGGAGGTGGAGACGTTGTCTGATCACAGGTATATTCGGTTCGACGTCTCTGCTGAGACCTCTGCTGCGCCTGTCACTGTGGTTCCTACCGGTCCGCGTTGGGCGCTCAAACGTTTAAATCGTGAGTTCCTTCTGGAAGCCTCCATCGTACAGGCCTGGGTACCCGCACCAAACGGGCCTGTCGATGTCGACGTAGAGGCGCAGTGGTTCCAGGAGGCCATGTCGCACATCTGTGACGCGGCTATGCCTAGGTTTCAGGCCAGGCCTGCGAAACGCCAGGTGTACTGGTGGACGTCGGATATAGCGCGGTTACGGGAAGAATGTGTGATCGCGCGTCGCCAGTACTCCAGGTTCCGCAGGAGGCGTCGCCGCTCAGATGATGCGGCAGCCCGCGAGGCGGAGCTTCTTCAGGGTTATAGGGAGTCCAAAAGATCTCTTCAAGCGGCTATAAAGCAGGCCAAAAGGGAGGCCCGCCATGCGTTACTGGAGACTCTGAATCGAAATCCATGGGGGCGTCCCTACCTCCAAGTGAGAGGCAAACTGCGTTCGCCGGCACCCCCACTAACTCAGAGTCTCCCCCAAGAGCTGCTTGAGGATGTTGTGGGCTCCCTATTCCCGCCCCAAACGGTGGAGCACACCCCTCCACCGATGGCTCCGCCTCAAGCGGCCAACGCTGAAGACGACGATAGCCTGCCCGAAGTCACCGAGGTAGAACTAAGGGCAGCGGTGCTGCGGCTCCAAGCCAAGAGCACCGCCCCGGGACCCGATGGCATTCCAGGCCGAGCTTGGGTCCTTGCCCTTCAGGCTCTCGGGCCCCGACTAAGAAGTCTTTTTAGCGCATGCATCGAACGAGGCCAGTTTCCAGAATTGTGGAAGACGGGAAAACTGGTCTTAATCCGTAAGGAGGGGCGCCAGGCAGATTCCCCGTCAGCCTACCGGCCGATTGTATTGCTCGACGAGGTGAGTAAGCTTTTTGAGCGGATCATTGCAGCTCGCCTCGTTGAGCATCTGTCCAGAGTGGGGCCGGATCTGGCTGATAATCAGTTTGGTTTCCGACGAGGGCGCTCCACCGTGGATGCGATCATGCGCGTTAAAGCGCTGGCGGCGGAAGCAGTGTCCCGGGGCGAGGTGATGTTGGCGGTGTCTCTTGATATCGCCAACGCTTTTAACACCTTGCCCTGGAGTTGCATCAGAAAGGCACTCGTCTATCACGGAGTGCCTCTTTACCTCCGTCGTATTGTCGGGGCATACCTGTCCGAGAGAGCCGTTATCTACCCGACTCGGGCGGGATACGGTCGGCGAAACATGTCGTGCGGTGTTCCGCAGGGGTCGGTACTAGGTCCTCTCCTGTGGAACATTGGTTACGACTGGGTGCTACGTGGTGTGTTCTTAGGGGGTGTCGTTGTGACGTGCTACGCCGATGACACCCTCGTGACGGCGCGGGGAAAGTCACATCGCGAAGCGACCATAAAGGCCACGGCCGGGGTCGCTCAAGTCGTTACAAGAATCCGGCGCCTGGGTCTTCAGGTGGCTCTCAACAAATCCGAGGCCCTTTGCTTTCATGGGCCTCGGATGGGACCACCCAGGGGATCCAGCCTTACTGTGGGAGGTATTCGCATTGGCGTCGAGTCCTCAATGAGATATTTAGGACTAGTCCTCGATAGCCGATGGGACTTTGGACCTCACTTCCGAAGTTTGGCCCCCAAGCTCACGAGAGCAGCGGCTGCGCTTTCGCGGCTACTGCCCAATTTAGGGGGGCCCGATGCCTCCTGTAGGAGACTGTACGTTGGGATTGTGCGGTCTATGGCTCTGTACGGAGCCCCAATCTGGGCGGAGACCCTGACGACCAACAATGCCGCAATTTTGCGACGCCCACAACGGGTTGTGGCCGTCAGGGTCATAAGAGGATACCGCACGATCTCATTTGAAGCGGCGAGTCTCCTAGCCGGTACTCCGCCATGGGACCTGGAGGCGAAATCCCTTGCAAGCCTGTACCAGTGGCGCAGGGAGGCGCAAGAGTGGGATCTGGGACCTGCCACTAGTGAAATCGAGGCGCAACGTTCCCAGCTCCGCCAGGTACTCATGGCTCGATGGAAAGAACGGCTTGAGCGACCGAGCGCAGGGCACGCCACGATCGGGGCGGTAAGGCCCGTCATGGAGGATTGGCTAGAGAGGAGACATGGTCCCCTCTCCTACCGGTTGACGCAGGTGCTCACCGGACACGGATGTTTCGGAAAGTACCTGTGTCGTATAGGCCGGGAGCCAACGTCTGAGTGCCATCACTGCGGGGGCTGCCGCGAGGACACTGCACTCCACACTTTGGTGGAGTGCTCTGCGTGGGTGCAGCAACGTGCCGATCTCGTGGCAGCTATCGGTGTGGGTAGCCTCTCGCTGGAGATCATGGTCAAGGCCATGGTACAAGGCGAGAGTGCTTGGGTTTCCGCCGCCTCGTACTGCGAGGTAGTGATGTATGCTAAAGAAGCGGCGGAACGGGAACGGGAGAGGACAAGTTCTGTCCCGTCCCGCAGAAGACGCACCAGGCGCCGGAGAGCGCTGACTGATCTCCGGCCTCCATGAGCGCTGGCCTGAGGGTAGCGGGCCGGGCTGATCGCTACCCTAGCAGAAGCAGGCCCGAGACGGTGGCGTGGCGTGCTCCGCGCACGCCTCTAATGTGAAGGGAGGGTACGGCCCTCAAAGTCCATGGCGTGGTCACCTACCAATCAGGTGGCCAAGGTCTGCAGGGGTCTCCCGAAGGCTTCCTTCGCAGGGTATCCCGGGTTCCCTGCAATAGACCCAGTTGGACGGAACACCGTGTGGTTTTAGTCGGTTCGAGTCCGACATACCACCTCACCCTCAGCTCCGGTGAGGTGATGACCCGTGGTGGTTTCCACACGAAAAAAAAAAAAAAAAAAAAAAAAAACGGTCACCACAGGCAAAACGTGCTATAACACTTTCACGTGCACTGTCACGTGTTATAATAGATGATTATATTTATGAAAAGGACCGCATTCAAAATTGTTTGAAATTGGAAAAAGATAATTTACTTTACCTTCGATTCCGAAAGATATTTCAATTTACTCCCATAACAAGACATTTAGTTAATTTATTTTTGCATTCCATCTGAATTAATTACAGTTACATATTAAACTAAAAGCCATATTATGATTGCAAGGAGTCTCATCACACGTGATAACTCTTTTATAAAACCTGTATTCAATATTATTTATACCCAGTGTCAAAACTTTTGTTGAAAGCTCTTCTTACAATCATAAGCGGGCGTTAATTAATTTAATGATGACATTTTATTTTCATAAATCCTCGTTAAAACGTAATGTATCCGATAGCAATTTCCACAATGAGAAACGACCTCAATTTTCCGGAGGATTTCTTATTCCATAACAGGTTTTAATTTAAGTGGCTTAAAAGAAAAATATTCTACGTATATATATATATATGTTTATCTATCAGATATATAATACTTTTATTGTACACACTTTATTATGGTGTATGATAAATATGATGATGGAATAAAAACCCAGCAGAATGTAAAAAAAAATCATTGAACAAATGTGTCCGTTTTTTAATGTTCCTGTGTGCATTTGCTTTTTACACCATTTTTTATTATTTTACGGGGAAAATGCTAGTAACATAACTGCCATGTCGTATTCTTTCTTAGCAATATTTTACATCTTTCTTTGACTTTTTTAATGTGAACCTAAAGTTCTGGCTCTCATTCGTTTGTATGTCGTTGTATTTCTCCCGGTGGTATTCTTACCCCCGATATTGTGTAAATTCCCAGTTGTAGCTAAACTTCTTATTTATTTTGCTGTAGGTAATGACGTATATCGTTAAACAATATCGAGTTACTTCAATTGTCGGTCAAATATTTGCCCGACGCCCCGAGCACTAGCCGCTGACGCTCGCTGACGAAATTCAAGCTCCTCGTTAGATCCACAAGCTGTATGTTTACTGCTAGTAACCGCTGTAAGTACTTAGAGGGGATGGGTAAACTTTGCCATAGAATATGTGTCTTGTATTTGTGTTTGGCGTGAGGTCAGTCAGCCGTAGTGAGTCAGTTATATTACAGTACGCTACGAACTCTTTGCTATACCATACACTCCATGTCAAAGTTATACTTTACACATTAAAATAATCATATTATAAACGTCTTTATAAGTTTTAACCGACTATAAATATTACAAAAACTTACGAAAATATAATAGTATTACAAACAAACAAAATAAAGTCCTTTAATGCATTTAAATACGAAATATTTAAGATTAGATGAGAATAATCTTCACACCGTAGATATGTATATTGTTTAAAAATTAGTATAATTTAAATTATGTTAGTATGTAAAATAAGAATACCTTATCGCTAAGAGAAATTTTAGACAGGAAACCTTTAGATGGAAAAAAAAAGAGTAATTTTGGGGCAAGATGGAATTAAAGAAAAATAAAGAAATGGCGATTCAGTTGAAGGGAGCTGTAACAACGTAAATGTTCAAAGGTATAACACCTATGAACATTTACTTAAAGTGAATAATATTAGATTAAACATTTAATTACCATATAGATACATATACACTCACACACACATATATTTATATATGCTCTACAGACACATATTTATACACACACATGTTTGTCCTCAGTTTCATTTCTATACAAACAAATGAGTAAAATACCGCAATAGCAAGTAATCGCATCGTAAATCTTTTAAGCATCGAGTAGACACAAATTGTCAATTCTGCCAGTTCCTTTCACACAGCAATTGGCTAAATTGTATCAAACTCGACGACAAAACACAGTAAGCATATCGTTGAACCGTTTACGCGTAAACAACATTTAGATTAACATCAAAATCTGTTTACTGGCGCGTATTTAAATCAAGACTTGACAAGGGGAATATACACCGGCGGACGGAGAGTAGCGAGCTTAATATGATGGAGAGTACTCGCTATCGTCAAATGGTTATACACTTACTGTTATTTGCTTTGAGAGGGAACTAGTAGCAGAACGTAACCGTTGATGGAATTAGATGTGTTCGCGTTGTGTCACTTCTACTCTTGCAATATTAGTTTTGTATGGCTTCTAACAATTTATGTCATAATACAAGTCTCAACACTGTTCTATAGAAAAAGTCAGATTTTATCGATAGTTGATAAAATTTTACCTGTTTAACTGTTTTTTTTTTCTCTAGGTTCTATCGTCTCTACGTCTCGTTTATGCATGTAATTGGTATATTTTCACTGTGTTCTAGTGGGGTCTGCTATTTTAATATTGCTCCATAACTGTTAATACACCTATTTCATTTAAAATTTTGCACATTTAATATATGACGAGAAGTAGATGCCGATAAGAATTATGTTATATTGTACAATAAATGCAATGCTAAATACATTTTACAATTTAATGCAATATAAATGTTTATATATACATACATAAATTCATATATACATTCATACAGATACATTATGTGTTGTGTTGTTCTTTTTTAATCTTTATTTTTTTTTAGACAACCTCATATTCCCCCGCAACACTAGGATTAATTCTTGTGTTGCGGGGGACTTTACAAACATTTAAAAAATGGACACAAAGAACACCTAGACTTGGAACAACAATTTGAGGATTACACAAAGTGTTGTCCTGTGCGGGGATCGAACCCGCAACACTCGGCACGGCAGTGCAGTGGCGAGGTGACCACTTAAACCGCTACGCCATCCGTGCAGTCTAAAGTAGTAGTATATATATAAATTGAGGATTGACAAATTTATTAAACTAATTCTTTGTAAGAAAACAAACAGAAAAAACCAGTGGTCTGAGAGGGACAAAGTAGTACGGATGTTGCTTAACTATTGGTTCAAATAATGAAATATGTGAACTACACCTGCAACTCAAGGGTTGTAAGTGCGCTGTGCACCTTTAAAGGTGATGAGGGAGGAAAAAAGGAGAAGGAGGATGAGATGAGGGGAAACAGGAGAGGGTCGATGAGGGGAGGTAAAGTAGAGAGAGGAGCTGAGCGGAGGGGAAAGAGGAGACGGGGAGTTGGGTCTCGAGGCACCTTTACTCACCGAGTTTACCGGTTTTCTGTGAGGCCGTGGTATTACTCCGGTCAAGACAGCCCATTCGTGCCTAAGCATTGCCCTCCCATGGTGAAAATACTGTAACTACTAGTAGCAGTTAGTACTATGATTTACTTACGTTTATTCGAATATATACATATGTTGATACCATTTACTTCAAATGATATGAAGAGACAACCATGAATACCATCGAGCCAGATGGTATTTATGGTTGTCTCTATTATATCGTGTATGTATGGTTGTACACTGTGTATAATAGACTTTATTACGCCTACCGAAGTAAACTTGACCTCTCTACTCAAGACTATGTTACATTTATATTTCTATGCGCACCTCTCAACTCACGTTATTCTTTAGAATATGACAAAGGCGTCTCACCTCGCGTCTCATTTTAGTTTCAAATGACTACATAATGTCATCGTTGTTTCAGATCGGTTCATCTTACAGAGTTCTTGCTGTGTTCTTCTGTATTTGCCAGCACACAGGTGAGTGAAGGCTTTTACTTATACTTACTACTTTGAATGCATAACAAAAGGTGTGTTTTCAATTTCTTTTTTTAAATTTCCATGGAAAGTTTGTAGTTTATAGTTTTACAGTTTATTTATTTTGCCAAATAAAGAATACAATTTATATATATGTATGATTACTTACATCTACTTACAACATTATAATATTTTTTTTGATATTACAATGTATTCATATCCGCAAGAATTGACTTGTGAACCCCACACTAGATCAAGCTTGTCTCGTGGAGTTCGCGTGTTCAATAAAATATAAAAAATAACCATTAGCTATCTAATTATTATTTAACTACATACTTACATTGGAAAACAAATATCTTAAGTAAAAATAAATAAGTTTTCTTAAGTTCAATATCTTAATAAAAAAAAAATACACAAAGAGCATAGTGTTAATGGTTATATAAGCACGTGTTGAATAATATGAAAGATATAATTTCTGAAACTTTAAGTAAAGATCGTTGACTAGACTAGACTAATATCGCTGAAACGCGTAGAAAAATATAGAGAGATGTTTTGTTCTTTCTATATTTTTCTACGCGTTTCAGCGATATTAGTGCAATGTTTAAGTGAGACTGCGATGACACGAGTAACGCCACTTTCAATACCTAATACCGCGACACAGACATGTTTAGTGAGGTGAGGGGGACCTTGTAACTCAGTCTTCGAGAACAACATTATAGTAGTTGGCACTCATGTGAGCCTAAGTTCAATTTAATCTTTCACTCTCGCATTTTGTTTTATAACTCTACTCACCGTGTTCGTCGGAACAAATACCTGACCACGATAGCTTACTTGCCAGTGTAGTTAGCAAACTGTTATGAATTGACTTTCATGTCCATATCAGATAATTTTTGTATTAAAATGTATTGTTTTAGTAACTATATATTTGGTTATAACTGAAATTCTCTCTATAATTAGGCGTTCCGTGTCAGGAACCCATCGTTCAAATATTAATTAAGTGGGAAAACCTTTCACGACTGCTTTGGTAGTAGTTGTTCAATAGGATTTGATTATGATGATAACGTCACTGACGTGTCGTTTTTAATGTTAACATTGAGGAAAATTATTTGCATAAAACCATTTTAGAATCATGATTAATATTTCGTATATATTAATACGGAATTCACAGTCCATAATAAATGAGTTTCTTTGTCACAACTTACTTACAACACTCTTATACAAAAAATAATTTAGTCTACCTTCCTCACTTAGCATAAAGGAAGCTTTTAGATTACATTCTACCAGTAGGGCTGCCACCCATCCGGTTTAACCGGACGTATTAGTTACGTCTTATCTACTTTTTCTTGCTTATTTAAATATTTAGTAGACACCCTGTGTATTTGAATAAAACCTTCGAAAGTTACTTTATAATTTATTATTTCTCTGTCAATAAGAATCTTTTGTAATAACCATTTATTAATTTGTTTAATATGGTTATTAATGTAGATATAGGTGTCCACTATATTCTGTACACTGAGAAAACATAAAATTAAAAAACATTATCACACATTGGATGCTTTAGTGACTGAAAAAAACAACAAGAATATAATAGACTTAACTTAAAATTGACTTATTATCATATGTCTATATCATTCAATAGACACAAATAATAATAAGTCAAAAAACTTATTAGACACTCAGATTATATAAAAGTATTTGTATTGCCTGTGTAATAGTACATATCGAGCACTAGTTTTGTTTCTAATTACATTTACATTATATAAAGTGCTTGTAAGGTAATTCCTAACAATTTAAAAAACCGTACACAGCTTTCATCCATCTCTAAACCACACATACATAGATAGAATGCATCGTTTTTGCACTTTAAATATTGAGTAACTCTCAGGGGAGTTACCCCAAAAATAAATATCGCAATACAGATACCTACTGGTAAGTGATGATGTGCCGTCACTAATAAACCTCTATTCTCGATTTAAGATTATTTTTAAAAACACATTTGCTGCTTTATTAAATCTTTTTTGGCAAGTTTATGTGTGTGTGTTTTTCACAGAAAGTAAAAAGTTAATAATGCTCTGGTTTTGTACATTTTTTAATATTTTATCTGGTTCATAAAGATGTTTACATTACACATATACGCTCCCGCCTGTATCCCCTAAGTGGTAAGCAGAGGTGTATTAAATAGCCACATTTTGCCATTTAGAATTTGGTGCCAATTTTACATACATAAATACTGCTTGCAGCTTTAGTCAGCTTAAGTTTACAAGTGTTACAAAAGTTCTACAAGCTGGTTATAGCTAATAGTGGAGACAACCCAGATAAGCCATATTTCACCAGTTTTTTATTTTGTATAATAGAAAAGTATGTCACTTTCAAAGGTTTTTGTATTACGCATATATATTTAGTTCTGCCTCAAAAAGAATAACAGTTTATCTTGAGGCATGTTGTATTACAGTTTGGTTCAATAGTATTCTAAATTAAATGCGTAGGTAAGGTTTTGTTGAAAAGAAACCTTAACATTCGTTAGTACTTACCAAGACGTAGTAAGTACAAGACTATCCCAAGTTTATATAAAGTTTGTTATTCAACGTATCTATTAAAGAAAGGCAGTAACAAGCCGGGAGCACTCATACGGAACATTTCATGAGCAAATAGCAGCTGTATATTTTGCTAAAATTTGAAAGGGACAACCTTAGCAGGATAGTGACGATTGAAGCAACATAAGAGATTACTTATGTTAATTATGATTTTCATGTGTCAGCCCTAGTGAAAGTGTATAAAGAAATTTGACGTAACGGTGTATGGAGTGTCACGCGACTTGGGACGGTGGTGCACGGACACGCGTGACGGCGGCGTGACGCTAATCGCTTATTCTTGCAAATGTAATTGTTGAGGTAACATTTATTTTACAAGCTTTTATGTAAATTGCATAATTAGTACATGGATGTACTCGTTCTGCTTTCGTAGCTCTTGTGAAAACAGATTTTAAAACTTATTAACCCCACAAAAAGAGGGGTGTTATAAGTTTCTAATATGAATATGTTTATCTATGTATCTATATCTGTCTGTTGCATCAAAGTATGGATGAACCGATATTGATTAAGTTTTTATTTTTGTGTGTATCCTACACATCTGAGTCGAGATAGTTCTTACCCATGTTTGAAAAAAAAATTGAAGGTTATTACCGTATAGAGCTAGAGAGATGTATAGAGCTATAGCTCTTGTATTTTTATGTATTCATTTGATTATTTTTTTGTCATAATAATAGAAGTAAGTACTTGTAATTGACTTTTATTCTTAGATTTTGATTTCTATTGTTAAGTATTTTTGATTTATACTTTTGTAATATAATATAATGATTTTCGTATTTAAGAGTGTTACATTATATCTTTTGGAAGGAAGGTTGTCATGCTCCTTATAACTTAAAAAAAGTAACACAGAAGAGACACGGTCGAGAGGCCGAATACCTGATACCAACGGAGAGACCAGATAAAGAACTGATCTGACACCAAGCCCCACAATAATATCAGAGATGAGCTGTACAGAGGCTGGTGGAATTAAAAAAAATCTCCAGGTGCCGACCCCTCGATGATGACCACGATTCTCAGGCATAAGGGGGAGAGAGAGAAAGCGAGAGAGATACCTAACTTTTTCATCATCTTATGTGAATCTCCTTATTTTCTACACAAGAAAAAAAGGAATTTAACGCTTCTCTCGTCGATAATGTGTAACAAGAATTTGAATTCCACTTGTGCTTGACTTTCATTGAATATTATTAAAGAGCAAAAATTCTTAAACAGGTCTGAAGGTGTAAAGATGTTTATTTATATATTATAGATGATAACTCTCTATCGTATAAAATATTGGGTTTAACGCAGTTTGAAAACCCATCTGAAAATGTTTTTGAAAACTACTTGTACAATACGTGTGTAACGATTTACAGTGCATACGACAAATTATATAGCAAAAAGTTTCACGTCATTCGAACTCGACTAATTAACTCAATGATAATGAAACAGAAGATAATCAAAACTGGTACTCATTTATATTCGTTAGTTTGGACGTCTCTACATCTTTATATCTTTATATTCGTTAGTTTGACTACCTATAACTAGAACTAGCTGGTGGCCAGCCATTTCGAGTTACAGGTATGTGACCCTGACTTGCTTCAGCTATTGCTTATACACCCCAATCCGTCTGTATAAGCTTTATCAATTTCCTGTCAATATACTCCAAATGGGCTGCACAGATGGCGTAGCGGTTTCAGTGGTCATCTCGCCACCGTGCTGTCGCGCCAAGTGTTGTGGGTTCGATCCCCGTACGGGACATCACTTTGTGTAATTCTCAAATTATTTTTCTGAGTCTGGGTGTTCTTTGTGTCCGTTGTTTGAAAGTTTGTAAAGTCCCCGCGACGCAGGAATTAATCCTAGTGCGGGAGTTGTCTTTTTTAAAAGAAAAAAAAAACCCCATTTGATTCCCAAAACTATATGTATTCCGTAAATGTTTCTGAAACTTAATCGATAAAATGGTGGCATTTTTTTTGAAGAATACTAGCAACGTATACCCCTCTGTTCACCCTTCCGTGCATACAGTCTTGAATATACATTCATATGTAGTAGTATGTGTGTGTAAAATTCCTAAAGTATAAAGGAATTCACTCATAGCCAACGCACTGACTATAAACTGCTTTCATCCTTATAATAATGTAATTTATTTTATTACATAACAAAACTATATTGACTGGTGAGGAATCAGGGCACAGACAAGTCAACACATAGCTACGTACCAAAAGACAAAAATTTAATTAAGTGGGTAACAAAACCGTTGTCTTATTTCTGTTCCAATCAGGTTTGTCATTTGATATTATAGGCTCTGAGCAAACTGACCATACGTCTGTAATCAAGCGCGTATTCATACAAGTATCCATTCATATGTTGTGTATACTAATTTATATCTCTGTATCTGGCGACGGTACTTAACTAACTATATTGCCTTATAACTAATATATTTATTGCAATAGTATCTTATTTATTCGTTTTTTTTTATTCATAACTAACTGGCCTTCTGAATTTTTATTTGGTGTAACTAAATATATGACGTGAATGTTTTTCAAAACATTCAAGAACTCTCCCACTATCTTCATCTCACTCACTCACTGACTTTGCGTAATATATTTTGAAAACTTTTCCCCAAGTATTTTTAATTACATTTATTTTATACAACCTTATCCTGACAACAGTGACAACAGACAACATAATAAAAAAAAAAAAACAATTTGGGTCGGTGCTTCGGAGGTGATGCGCATACATGCATATCGGTGATTCAGTTTTATTTAAATGGATTAAAGTTTTCTTAGTATTCTAAACTGTAAAGCGCACTAAGTCACTAAGTACGTATTGTAAAAACATCTAATCCAAAGCCATCGGTAAACATGTAAGTATGCAAGCAATGAATCGTATAAAGTCTAGATTACCCCGATGGATTTATTACAAGAACTAGAGTATCAAGATCATGGTGTGAACTCTTGATGAACGAACACCGTAGAGCGTGATACTGAGCGAAATACTGTACTAGAATCTACTTGTTATATATTGGTCCAATATATATTGCAAAAATACAAAAATAATAATAATGAGACTTACCTGTTGTTATCAAAATGTGGGCCTTTGAGACGCCACTGCCAGTAGGCCTTGTAGTTTGGAGGTTGTATAGGTACGTACTAGTATATTTTAGAAGTATCTAGAATCTAATAGCACGTATTTATGTAACCTATGAATAATTTTAAGTGCATTTGAAACAAATATTACTATACGAGGCAGTAATTTATATTGTTACATTGTAACCTATTTTTTAAACGGTTTTATTTAGCTCACCCCGTTTGTTTCTATTCATTGTGGACACCCCAACGGATACAAACGACGCACGCTCAGCACGAAGAAGTTGTTTTGTCGCTCGATCAGAGCAAACTTATTATTTACATAGTTCACGATTATGCAAGATTATTTAAAATTACACGTGTCTATAGCACACAGTAAGTAGTATCACAAGTTATCTTCATTTACGCAGGACACGTAAATTAGCACGGTGTTAAGTATTATTTGCGAACAAAGTGGTCTGATAGTGAACACAATACGAAGTGGTTGAAAAACAAACAGCTAAATGTAAATAGGAACAGTAGGGAGAATACACAGCGCGTTTTATCTTAACAATAGTTTATGTAAATTGCACGAACTGAAACGTGATAATGGTGTTTTGTTTGCGTTAAATAGTTTTTAAAATTTTACGTTTGTTGAACATAATTATTTACCAGCTGTTCTTGGCTTGGATGTGTAACTCGTTGGAGCGCTTAGCTGAAAAACCTCTTAAGATTATACGCCGTCTGGACATTGGGTGTTGTATTGTCTTTTTTTTTTTTTTTTTTTTATGCGATAGGGGGCAAACGAGCAGACGGGTCACCTGATGGTAAGTGACTACCGCCGCCCATGGACACCCGCAACTCAAGAGTCACAAGTGCGTTGCCGGCCTTTTAGGTAGAGGTACGCTCTCTTCTTGAAGGTTTGAAGGTCGTATCGGTTCGGAAATACGGCAGGCGACAATTTGTTCCATAAGCTGGTTGTGCGAGGCAAAAAGCTTCTGGAGAAGCGCACAGTGGTGGAGTGCCAATCGTCCAGGTGATGGGGATGGATATTTTGTCGCGTAGGACGATGGCGGAAACCAGCAGCCGGTATAAGTCCGAACAATTCCTCTGAACACTCCCCATGATACAAGCGATAGAGGATGCAGAGTGAAGCTACATCTCTACGCAACGCCAAGGTGTCAAGTCGATCAGAAATATCTTGGCAGTCGATGATGCGAGTCGCTCTCCGTTGAATGCGGTCAAGAGGCAGAAGTTGGTACTGGGGTGCACCTGCATAGAGATGAGAACAGTATTCCATGTGCGGCCGAACCTGCGCCTTATAAAGTTGCAGGCTGTGGGCCGGAGTAAAATACTGTCTCGCTCTGTTCAGCACACCAAGCTTCTTCGAGGCTAATATGGCCTTACTCTCTAAGTGACCGCGAAACTGGACTTCGCTTGATATATCGACGCCAAGGATTCCGATACTGGCTGATGCAGTTAGGGAAGTGCTCTCAAATTGAGGTGATACGACCAATGGCATCTTTTTAGCGGTGAACACGCAAACCTGTGTCTTCGTGGGGTTAAATTGGACTAGGTTAAGTCGACCCCAATCTGAAACTTTTGATAAAGAAGTTTCGATTTCAGACACAAGTTTGGATCGGCTTTCGATGACGTTTACCCGAGAAATGTTAGCGCGGCCGGTGTAAAGGGCATCACTCGTGCTATCGTCTGCATAGCAATGGATGCTGCTAATCTGCAGCATGTCGTTGATATGCAGAAGAAACAGCGTGGGTGATAGCACACAGCCTTGTGGGACACCAGAATTAACAGACTTCGAGTCGGAGCATGCACCGTCAACAACGACCTTGATGCTTCTGTCTGTAAGAAAACTGGTGAGCCAATTGCACAGTTTCTCGGGAAGCCCATAGGAAGGAAGCTTCGCAAGGAGCGCTTTGTGCCAGACCCGATCGAAGGCCTTCGCCACGTCCAAACTAACGGCCAACGCTTCCCCCTTGGTCTCGATCGCCTGTGCCCACCGGTGAGTCAAGTATACGAGAAGATCACCAGCTGAACGACCCTGACGGAAGCCGTATTGTCGATCATTGAGGAGCTGGTGCTCTTCTAAGTACCGGAGGAGCTGGCAGTTAACAATGGATTCCATTATCTTGGAGAACAAGGAGGTGATGGCTATGGGTCTGTAGTTGGACGGATCCGAGCGATCTCCTTTTTTAGGGATTGGGTGCACTAGAGCTGTCTTCCATGAGTTCGGGACTACGCCAAGAGAGTAGGAAAGCCGATAAAGGCGCGTTAAAACCGGTGCTAACTCTGGAGCACACGTCTTCAGCACGATAGGAGAGATTCTATCGGGCCCACTCGACTTATGAACGTCGAGGGAAAGAAGCGCTTTACGCACTGCCCTTTGTGTAAACCGGACTTCCGGCATGCGGGTCTCGCACTGCGGTATGGTTGGCGGTGCGTTTCCCCCGTCGTCCAGGGTCGAGTTGGACGCAAAGAGTTTGCCCAGAAGATCGGCTTTTTCTTTAGCGTCGTGGGCCAACGAATTATCTCCTATGCGCAGAGGTGGAAGGGATGGCTTACAAAAGTTCCCCTGGACAGCTTTGGCAAGAGACCAGAATGCACGAGTTCCGGAGGGGAGACTCACTAGTCTCTCGCCAATTCTGCCGATGAGAGCCGACTTCACCCCAGCAATTACTCTTTTGAGGGACCTGGAGGCAAAGTTAAATTGCTTCTTTAATGTGCTGGTCTTTACATCCCGTGCTGTCGCTGTATTAGCCCATGCTTGGTAACATTCCTGCTTTCGGCGGGACGCCGCTTTGCAGGTTCGACCAAACCAAGGCTGGGACTTGCCACCTGTGGGAATCAGGGAGAATGGAATGAAAAGTTCCATACCCTGAAGCACAACATCCGCGACAGAGTCAGCAACGACATTGGGATCATCCGGCGAGAAGCAAACCTGCCTCCATGGGTAGGATGCAAAGAATGTTCTCATTCCATCCCAGTCTGCTGACCTATAGTGCCATACGCGGCGACTGCCTGTAACACGCGGCCGCAGCGAGTGAACGAATGGCACCATACTCCTAATCAGGCAATGGTCCGAAGAGCCAAGAGGGGCCTCAACGGATACTTTGTAGCCGTCAGGATGTGAGGTCAGCAGAAGATCCAACAGTGAAGGCACGTGGCTTTCTGCATCTGGGATTCGCGTAGGCGTTGCTACCAGCTGCGTCAAGCCATATGCCAAGGCGAAATCGTGAACAGATCTTCCCGCATGATCGGTTTTGCGCGAACCAAGCCATTCGGCGTGATGGGCGTTAAAGTCGCCAAGAATCATGATCTCTGCGGATGGGACCTGCTGGAGCACTGAGTCTGTAGCCATTTGGACGTGGTCGATGAGTCGGTCCGTTTCGGCATCACCGCTATGGGACCTGTAGAGGCATAGGTAGATGCGGGGATGGTCGTCGCAGTCTACACGTAGCCATAAGATGGAGAGGTCCCTACCTTCAAGATTGCCGAGGCGGCGAGAGGTGATATCATCTCTAACGTACACGCATACACCAGCCTTAGGAACAAAGGAGTGTTCCAGTCCGTACCCAGGGTAGCAGAGGTAGGATGTGTCCGCTGGAGATGATATCTGCGTCTCGGTTAAAAAGAGCAAGGCCGGCTTTGCTGTCTCAAGGTGGTGGTGGACAGTGTCGAGGTTCGAATGTAAGCCCCTAATGTTGCAAAAATCCACGGTAAACGTGACAGGGGGTGCCATGGTATGCCTTCTCTTGCCCCGAGCAGATTTTGAGAGCGCAGTTGAGCCCCCCCCAGAGTACGAGGGGCAGCCTGGGCGTCCACGCTCAGGCATAATCCGTACTGAGGGTGGACGTCCAGGGGGGGATTCTCCAACGCTAGCGCTGGTACCCCCCTGGGGTATCCTTTTCGTTAACAGCGCTATCATTAGGGGGGTGGGGGATTTTGGGCCTCCGGAGACCTCACTCATTTCGGGGAAATGCAACGCAAGCGTTACTTCACAACAGTTTTTCTGTGAGGCCGTGGTATTGCACCGGTCGAGCCGGCCCATTCGTGCTTAAGCAAGCATGGCTCTACCACTTTTCTTTATCCCTTTTACACATTTATTATTCATCCGCTATTAAATAATCTTATACTAATCTTATACCAGTGTACAAATCATTTAAGGTTTTTTGTATCTGCGTTGGTCTCACGTACGTACTTTTATTAAGGTTAGACTAAAAGTCCAAACCCATAACTTGTTGAAAGTTTTAACGGAATGCGATGACAGATGCACTACTCTCGACAGTTCCTGGCTTTAGTTTAATACCTATCTGGTATCTCCAGTCTCGAAATTTAGGATAACCTTAGACATTTGGTATCTAATTCACGATTTGATTCGTTCTATGTGAAAGGGATCGCCAGGTTGAATAAGATATCATACAGAAACATGAGGATATGAAATTTCCGGTGAAAGTAAATTGGAAGGTTGAGTTTTTCACGGAACTTAGAAACGTGATCCTATTCTCATGTCCCAAATATAGATCTAATAAAGAAATAAGGTTAAGTATCAGTTAAATGGAGACTTGGAATAAATATTTCTATAAGTGAAGTTTTTGCGCTGCGAAGAAAGTTACGCAACAAGCTGTAGCAACTTCACAGCGACGCCGCTAAAGTGAAAGTCTCATACTTTATTTAATATTAGGTTGGCACCTAATAAACCCCCCACATTTGTCGATCAGTTCCTAAAACGGTATAGAACTATCTCAAATTTCTTGGAGTGGCTCAGTGGCTTGGACCTGGGGGAGCAGGAGTACCGACGCCAAAATCTGACACGAGTAAAAAGTCTTTTAAGTGTGTGGTGGGGAATAAACGGTATTGTATACTGGGAGCTGTTGCCATCTAACACTGCAATCACGGCCAATATTTATTGTGACCAACTGGATAAAGTAGCAGTGAGATTACCGAAAAATCAAATAAAGTATACTTTTTGCACGATAATGCTCGACCACATGTAGCAAAAGCGACTCGGGAAAAGTTACTTTCACTTGGCTGGGCTGTCCTTCCTCACCCACCGTACTCTCCAGACATTATGCCCTCAGATTATCATCTATTTCGTTCTCTAGCCCACTACTTAGCAGATAAAAAATTTAAAAATGAAGACCAGCTTAAAAGTGACCTTGACACCTGTGCGACAGGTAATAGAAAATGACGGTGCTTATATAGTTAAGAAATAATTTGATTTTGTATACTTCAAACATTAAATAAATTTGTGTACAAAGATGGCGGGTTTATTAGTTGCCAACCTAATATAATAGTTTGTTCATTATCTTATAATCGTTAAGATGAAATATATAAGTATATATAGTAAGCGGTTTTAAAGATTACTCCCGAATACGAATTACTTACTATGTTTTCGGTCCATAGGTATACGGTATAAGGTAGATAGTATTTCATATATATATATATATATATTGATAAATATAATATAATATGTTTGACCTTAAGTTTGTCAAAATATAAGTTTGAGTAAATGCGTTAATTATTCATTTACTCTTTTCATTACTTACATTTGACGACTGTTTCAATAATAACCATCAATTTTAAAACTGCATTCTAAGTTTTAAAGTAAAACAATACACAGCGATTATAAATATATCAAATGTGTTGTTCAATATGCTATATTTAAGATCCTTACATAGTAATCAGTTTAAAACAATACGAATATGGCATTTTATGATACAAATATTTGCATTAAACGGGAACAAAAGCCGGCACCCTCCGTCATTGTAGTCAGATCCAGTTTTATTTCCACTATTCAAAGACATTTCGTTTGCTTATCTGAACCTCGCAGATATTTCTTTATTGTAATACAAATGATGTCACTATCCCATAAAGAAAATCTTTATTTCTTACATTGATTTAAGTATTAGAGCGTCATAGGCACCGATCCAACGTATGTATAACTATACTAGATTGCCAGCTTAAATTGGCATTGGATTTCCAAAAGTATTCTGACCAAGTAATATCGAGTCGACATAGAGAGATATGGAATTGTGCCCGATATATTATTGCAATAGGCTCCTTCATTATTACGTATGGTCTTTACATATGCTTTCGAAACGGTTTTTGTTGAGTATGTGAGAAGCCCGCTGATATTTCAATATTTGCTATCAGCCGACATAGCTGTTTTAAGGTTGATAACCATATATATGTATGTCTAATAACTGTTATTTCTATAGTATATTACACGGTTTAAGTAATTATTTACAACACATAAATAATCAGACAGTGGTAAGGCTGCTTGGAAGTGAAATCCTTAAGGCTTCATTTCTAATTAATTGTTGGTTTTGCTGCGAGATAACCATTGATCAAAGCAGTCAGTAAGGTAAAGCTGGTGAAGTCTCGAGGTCGCCCCTTTATAGATATTACGAAACAATAGTTGTTGTTTGTTTGTTATAGTACATCTTACTAATACATATAAGGTAAACTGTTACATTGTTGGATATTAGTTGTTTTAATAACAATGAATGTTGCTTTGATAGATTCAGGGGCTTATTGATATTCCGTAGTTTGTAGAATAGTCTAATGTAGGTAGTGACAAGTAAAGCTGCAGCAGCATAATTTCGGAGACAAGGTCTTGAGAACAAATTGTTCTCGTTTCGAATCCCATAATCTAAAATACCACCACCGTTTAGCTGGAGCGGTTAACAAAAATGAAAGTTACGTGTGACCCACATTAACTAATTCTTGATAACAAAATATTGGATTTGGATTATTGGATAATAATGTTATATATTTTTATTTAATAACACTGTAATTACTTCAGGTTTCTCGAATGCAGAGGTTACCAAAGTTTTTTGTCTCATAGACCAGTTCGCATATTTTAGATGTTGGGTAGATCATCAGCTTCGCTAAGCCCATTCTCGTTTTTTCTGCATATGATCCAGAAACTATTGAAAAGAAGACAAGATATGAAAAAGTAAGATTGAGAAAGAGGAAGATATTTAAAAATTAATTATTTCATCTAATTAAAACTCTACATACGTCTGATGGTTTAATAAATAATAATTCATTTATTGTCAAGAATAATTCATTCTGTTTAAATTCTTAACTGCGGATATTTTATCCCTTAATAAAGCCATAAAGACATCAACAGTAAGTTTATCAAAAATTAACATGTTTTTAATATTTACGGGACTTCCATAAAAAGTAGTATTTCTACTTTTTTGGAAGTCCCCTGTTTACATCTCTCGGTTAAATGAGACCCCTGTTTACATCTCTCGGACCACTCATATATTTTTCTCATTTACATGGACCTCTTTAGTCACGGGCCCTGGAAGTCGGTATATACCACTTCAGGTATCACTGGGTACTAATTTGGGTATTCTTGGAAATTAGGAAAATTTGTAGTAAATTGATATGAAAGGAAGGATAGATAGGGTTATTTCCTATACAGATGGATTGAGGAGTATAAGCAATAGCTCAAGCTTATATAGCTCGAACTGGCCGGTGCCAGGAAGTCCAAAACATCTGTTAAAGTATTATTTACTAACTATTATGTATTTAACTCATAAATTATGAAAAAGAAAACTAACTACGTAGGATTTATGGTTATTAAGGTATTCGTACTTAGAGCTATCCAGAACTATTATATATTAATAGTAGTACAAATATATTATATTATTTATGAGTAAATTCATTTAAATATTGCTTAACTGAACTTAAATGTTGTGAACCGCCTTAGAGCGGGTTTCTATTAAAAGTCATATAATTTGTAAATTATCTTCAACTTGAAGGATGATGGACTTTATAATGTAAGGAAAACGTTGCGTTTTATGTAAATGTGAGCTATGTCTTATAGTTATTTATTAATATATTATTTCCAATGATAATTGTGCGTGATTTCAGAGATAATTTTACACTACACCGAAAGAAACAACCTGCCATTTACGTGGGTCACACTGAACCTTTTTAGAATAGGCTAGTAAAAAAAAGCAGCGGATGAAAAAATTGTTTCAATTTCGAATTAGGAACTCTTTGGAATTTAGTAGATGTGTAATGAATTCATATGCCATTTTTTACAAATTGGAGGCAATTTAAAGAATGTCGGCCGTGCATATGAATTCCACTAAAGAAAATGTTGTGATGTGAATGATTGCATAACATCAATATCACGATCGATTGACATTTCATTATAAAGCCCCATCTTGTAACAAAACTGACTCGAAGCAAACTCATTGATGATTCTCGAGAAGGACGTTCTTCTACGGCGACTACTGAAGAAAACGTGAGTGTTATGCGGCTATATAACTTCTTTATCAAAAGTTTCAGATTGGGGTCGACTTAACCTAGTCCAATTTAACCCCACAAAGACACAGGTTTGCGCGTTCACCGCTAAAAAGATGCCATTGGTCGTATCACCTCAATTTGAGAGCACTTCCCTAACTGCATCAGCCAGTATCGGAATCCTTGGCGTCGATATATCAAGCGAAGTCCAGTTTCGCGGTCACTTAGAGAGTAAGGCCATATTAGCCTCGAAGAAGCTTGGTGTGCTAAACAGATCGAGACAGTATTTTACTCCGGCCAGCCGCCTGCAACTTTATAAGGCGCAGGTTCGGCCGCACATGGAATACTGTTCTCATCTGTATGCAGGTGCACCCCAGTACCAACTTCTGCCTCTTGACCGCATTCAACGGAGAGCGACTCGCATCATCGACTGCCAAGATATTTCTGATCGACTTGACACCTTGGCGTTGCGTAGAGATGTAGCTTCACTCTGCATCCTCTATCGCTTGTATCATGGGGAGTGTTCAGAGGAATTGTTCGGACTTATATCGGCTGCTGGTTTCCGCCATCGTCCTACGCGACAAAATATCCATCCCCATCACCTGGACGATTGGCACTCCACCACTGTGCGCTTCTCCAGAAGCTTTTTGCCTCGCACAACCAGCTTATGGAACAAATTGTCGCCTTCCGTATTTCCGAGCCGATACGACCTTCAAACCTTCAAGAAGAGAGCGTACCTCTGCCTAAAAGGCCGGCAACGCACTTGTGACTCTTGAGTTGCGGGTGTCCATGGGCGGCGGTAGTCACTTACCATCAGGTGACCCGTCTGCTCGTTTGCCCCCTATCGCATAAAAAAAAAAAAAAATATATAATATAAACTAATAGAAGGGAAACATATTAACAGATTCAGGCATTTTTAGGTATGAGTCATGTACAAAAAGTCTTACATGAATATTTTATCTTCAGAAAGCTTTGTACTAGATGGATATGTGCCGCTCAATTCTACAAAACTATGATGGAGGTGACATCGTCACAGGTGATGAAAGCTGTATATATTGTTAAGAACCCGACATCAAAAGACAATCTACGCAATGGAAGATTTGCCGACAAAAGTATGGAAGGGCAAAAGTCAAAGAAAAACGATGATTGACTCATTATTTTAACGGACGGTCCTTTTCACAACAATCATACTAGAACATTATAGGACTGTTATTGCAGATTGGTCGTGACGTCAGACTTTGTTTTAAAGTTGTTTGGAAAATTGTTACACTGCTGCGCCAAAGAATCAGGATCCTTCTCTAGCAAGTCAGCGCTCCAGCTCACCCGCCAGACGGACATGGATCGAATATATGTCTATCGAAGATGTGGAGTTAGTGAGTCATCCGCCTGTGACTTTTATTTAATACCAGAAATAAAAGATAAAGTTAGAAGAATTCGTTGTATGAACCCTGAAGATACCGTCGCTCATTTTGAAAAAGGCATGGAAGAGCTCCCTAAAGAAGAGTGGGATCACTGCTTCAGTAAATGGTTCTATCGCACGCGACGAGCTGAGGCTAAGAAAGGAACGGAGACTATTTCTATATCATTTTTTATGTTCCGAAAACTTTCAGTGTGAATAGTTTAGTTTTAGTAATAAAATACATATATTGTTTAAACATACACTATTAATTGAAGTTTAATAAATATTGTCTTATGCAACAATTAAATATATGTTATGTAATTCAAATTCAATGCGAGACGTGTTTGAACTATGCATAAAAATATAATTCTATTTTATAAAATTTAACAAATTTTCTTATTACTACTAAATATATTTTGTTGTATGTATTCCGCTCCTTTGAAATGATTTTAATAAATATTTTTGTTATTGAAATAGTTTCACTTAAATAAAAAAAAAATGTTATCTATAACTCTTATTTGATGATACACCTGCCTCACTCGTCTCAGTATCAACCTAAGGTTGACCGCCGTATGTTATACATCTGCAGTAAGTTTAAATAAATAAATACAGTTTGATTACATTTTGAAGAACTTATTCCACACGACTATTACAACAAATTGATAAATAATACGGCTTATTACATGTTACATTATATTCATACCTTAAATTAGAGTGACACTGCCTTTAGTTTTTTAGTATTCAGTTCCCTCACGATCACAACTTGTTAGTTGTCAAGTCAGATGCATATTGAGTTAGAATGAAATAGGTTGTTGCTGAGGAAAGTGGACATTTTTCAAAGTCCTACAAAACACGACGTACGACGTACTACACAACAAAACGAACTCGTAAACATTTGGAATTGTCAAAGTACTCATGTTTACAACTACAACTGAAATATTCCAAGTTCCTCAGTCCTTAGAGGAAAACTTTCACGCCTGAAGCTCTACTCAAGATTTTTATTATAGTCTGAAGTCTGAAAAATAAAAGAGATTGTTGACTTAAACTTCAAAATGTTAAGAGTATTTTAAAACAATTTCTCGCAGTAATTTCAAGTATTATGGTAACATTACAAATATTTACAAAGGCAAGTTTTGAGGATTAGTGTAATATTACATTAGGTTTTTGATAAAAGTTGAGACTTGTAATCCTTGTTAATAATTGCAAATGGAAAACAAGTCTAACGTCGTGCTGTTCTTATTGCTAATTATATCAGTTAAGTAACATTGAGGGTTTTTCTTGCAAGTGATAAAATGCTCAAACTGAAGTAGTTAGTTTTATTATAGCATAGGATGGCATACGAGCAGGACAGGACACCTGATGGTACTACCTCCACCCATGGACACCTTTAACTCCAGAGTTCGTATTTAGAGTGATGAGGGGGGCAGAGATTCCCATGAGGGAAAGATTTGAGCGGGGATTAAAGCTCCGATAACGTCACTCCATAAATACTACGAAAGCATTGTTTGAGAACCGGTTTTCTGTGGTAATACTCCGGTCAAGCCGTGCCATTAGTACTTCTTTGGTAACTTAATTGGAAGAAAAAAATCAATCTGTATAAATATGTATAAATCAGATATCGATGATAAACAATTATTTTTCAAAAGTCTCCACATTTCTATTGCAATAGAACAACGATGGAAATGAAACACAATGAGGGTATAGCAACACTGTTTCTTTAACCCAAATAATACATAGTGGCGGAAAGTTTTCGGATAAATTCCGAGGGGAAGGACACAAAATGGTAGTTAAGGAATGAATCTCAATTGTTTGGACATTTGCGCAGGCGAAGTAGGCGGCAGGGGCAGGGGACGGGGATGTTGTTAAAATTGATATAAATCACACATATCGATATTATTATTACTATACAAGTTAAGTGAGCGGATGACGGTTTGCCCCCCTACTACGTACACAACAGTTAAATACAACGAGGAGCTAATTATTTTTAATACGATTCTGCTTTCATACACAACAACATAAACTCACGCCTTTATGCCTGAAGGAGGCAGAATCGTATTTTACGCTCACTTTTTTCCGATTACAATTTAGTCCTATTTACGAAATAGGGGCAGGGTTATTGCCGTCATACGGGCACTTTTGAGGAAAATTTGGAGTATGTTGATAGCAAAGGCAGGATAGAAAGGGAAGAGAAGTTATATTACTTATGTAGAGGGAATTGGGAAGTATAAGCAATAGCTCAAGCGAGTCAGGGTCGCACCTATAACTCCAAGAGTTCCAAAGTCGAGCCCTGAAAAGTAGGCAGGTTTAAAAAGTATGTTAATTATAACCGAATATTATAAAAAAAAGAAGAATAATATTCATGTCAATGTTACCCTACCCAACCTACAACTTGAAAAACACATCAGTACAAACCTATCACGATAAAACAGTAAATGCTATCAGTCAGAGCTTACAAATAACTCGAGGAAGTGGGAGAGAGTTGCATAGACATCACAAAATACTATCAGATCGCAGAGTTTTATTATTGAAAAGAAGAAAAGAATTACAAGAAATAAAAAATATCTCGATCTATGAAAAACAAGCTTTCTGCTTAAATACATAAAAAGAGATTACGCAAATTATAGAGAAGATACTATAGAAAGACATTTACAACACACAGGAAGCACAAAAAAGGCCTTTAAGGAACTTAGAATGAACAAGACTTGGATGGAGGGACTAAGAAAAGACGACAGAACTTTGTGGAACGGATATTGTACAGTAATAAGATTCAAGACAATAATATCTCAAACATCAATGAAAGTAAGGACGAAAGCCATATAAAACCAGTGGAAGAAGTAGAAGATATAGAAGCAATAAAAAAATTGAATTTAGATAAAAGCCCTGGATCAGACAGTATTACAAACGAAGTATTGAAACTAGCACACAAAACACTAGCTGGACCATTCGTGGAACTATTTAACTGAATACTACAACATTTTGAAACACCCATACAGTGGTCTGAATCAGATATCAAACTTATCTGTAAAAAGGGAGACCCGAAGGATATTAGTAACTACAGACCAATAAGCTTGCTACCAAGCCTCTACAAACTCTTTTCTATCATTATAAATAAAATAATCAGTAGTGTATTGGAATTAAAACAACCAATAGAGCAAGCAGGTTTCAGAAAAGGATTCTCTATAGTTGACCATATCCACACACTCAAATTAATTATAGAGAAGTACCCAGAGCAACAAAGACCGCTATACATAGCGTACATTGACTATCAAAAAGCATTCGAAACGGAAACACACTTAAGTATATGGGAAAATACTAATATACTTATGGAGGAGAAGATGTATACATAAAAGTCATCAAAAGCATATATAAAAATAATAAGGGCAGAATCAAGCTAGAAACTCTCGGACCAAGTTTTGTATAGAAAGAGGAGTAAGACTGGGCGATCGCTAATCTAAAAAAATATTTATAGCCATCCTGGGGGCTGTCATCAGCAAGATAGATTGGAGTAAGTCAGGCCAGTATATAAATGACGAATACCTAAATCACTTAAGATTCACAGATAACCTAGTGTTGCTATCAGAATCCAGCACCCAGCTACAGCAAGTGATGGATTCAGATTCAGATTCAGATAGTTTATTGTCATCACAGGTATACATAGTATTATAAGAGGGATCTTAATTCTAAAGTACAGAGCTCTGTGACATACCATACTAGACGGTGTACAATATTCCATGTCAAATTTAACAATACTGTGGTACGTTTT
This sequence comes from Tyria jacobaeae, assembly GCA_947561695.1. Lineage (NCBI taxonomy): Eukaryota > Metazoa > Arthropoda > Insecta > Lepidoptera > Erebidae > Tyria > Tyria jacobaeae. The sequence goes on from OX387217.1 coordinate 332,195, forward strand.
TAAACACTAACGAGTATCATAAATTTTACCAATCAACCAGTAAACAGCCAGTAAAACCAACCAGTAAAATTTTACCAAGTAACCAGTAAATCTTGTCTGAAAATAATAATTATACATGTTTTTGATTATATATCTATATTATTTGAAACTCGTAAGTTTTGTGGCAATTTGTTGTAACCAAACACATCATATTTTGACGACTTGGTCAATTTACCTTTACAAATAGTTAAATGTTAGTTCTTTACGAGTGGAATCGCCCAAAAGATTATTTTTGTTGTTATTTTCATTATATTATTTTTAAAATGCTTTTCTCAAAAAGCTAACTTTTTAAACTTTAAAAACTTTACAATTTTTTTTGTTTTTTCTTTATCCTTTACAAATCCGCCCCTTAACCGCCAAAGACACATGCATATTTTCAGTGTCCCATTCTCAAGGTCAGCTGCATGGAAACTTTACATTTACCTAGTGGTGGGTTTGAAAATGAATCTCTTTAAGACTATGGCAATGACAAATAGATGGAGAAGATTAATAACAATAAATGGAGTACCACTTGAATATACAGATTCATACATCTATCTAGGGAAGCGAATTAGTTTTGATCGGAAAAATAATGAACTAGAAGTAAAAAGAAAAATACAACAAACTTGGAACAAATATTGGACTTTAAAAAGACGTTTTTAAAAGTAACTTTCCTATTACCATCACAACGAAAGTTATGTATTCCAGCCTCCTACCAAGTTTGACGTACGGCTGCCAGACGTGGAAATTCACTTCAAAAATAAAAAACCTAATCACTACTTGTCAAACAGGACTAGAGCGCATGCTTAAAATAAAGAAATTAGACAAAATACGACACACAAAAATAAGGTCAGCTACTAAAACAACAAATGCATTGAATTAAGGCTAAAAATTGAAGTGGAAATGGGCTGGTCATGTTGCAAGGCTTAAAAACCAGAGATGGACCATAAAAGTGACTTTTTGGAAAGGACCTCCAGTTAAACGGAGCAGAGGAAGACCACTGACACGCTGGGACGAAGAGATCATAAGGACAGCCGTGCCAAACTTTAAACAGATTGCACAGAGACAACTGGGCATCTTTACCCAATAATGGGGTTCCTACAAGCTATGTTTATTTATAACCAAGTAATGTTAGATAAGTTAACAGTTAATAGGTAAATTTGTATTTAGTTCAATTAAAAAAACTAGTGGTGTTTAAATATATAAATTTAGTTAATAATCCTAAAAAACAATGTAAAAATAATTAGTAGGATTTTTTTTTTAATATAAAAGAAGATGAAACGAGGAGCAAAAATGTTTTAGGGCGTATCATTGTAAAAATGCCTCAAGTAACGCTTTGAGCTCATACCAACGCATAACTTAAGTTCAACATTTTAAACTGTTTACGGTTGTTATATTGTAAAATAGAACAAAATGAAGATAAAGTTCCGCGATAACACGAGGAGCACGATATTTTAGTTCCTTCAATCTATTGAAACGGAATCAGTTCAGAACTTTTCTGAGAAATTAAGTGGATTAAAGTTTGTGAACTTTATACAAGCGATGTTTGAACAGAGCTAGATGTTGATTCGATGATTCTTATATGTTCATAAAAACTATTGCGATAATAGTTTATATGAATAGCTTAGCAACTTATTATTAAACTTATTAAATAATCTAATACCTAATACTATTAAATGATTCGCCAATCGTTAAGAATTTAATTTTTAATTAAGTTTTTAATTTGATATTCAAATATCTCTTGGCAAATAATTGGTCGATCGAGGCAATTGAAACATAAGATACAAGAAAAAACTGACCCATTTAAAATATCGTTGTACTCATACATGCCTTTTTTATAATTTCAAAATAGAATACAACATCATTTCAAAAGGTAAATAAAATTAAAATATTTTTGAATTCAATAGCGAAAAATCGACTTTTTTTTTGCAGTAAGTCACGTGCTGTACGGATAAAGTCCTTGAGCCTTCTCGATCCACAAAAATAAAATGTATATTCAATTCGACTAGTAGGATACGGACGTAACGTGATGAATAATAGTAAGCTGTGTTTTCATTCCTTAGTTTTCCACCTTAGAGGTTTTTTTACAATTAGATTAAACTTGAGCACAAGCAATTCAATTAAAAAATAAAACATTACCATTTATGCACAAATTTTAATGTTGAATATATTCCCATATATAAATTAAAAAACCGTTGAATAGAAAATAATTTTTATTTAATCAAAAAAAGCAATAAACTTGTAACCTTTCCGCTCCCTGCATCCCCTATCCCTCATCACCCTCAAAGACCGGCAGCGCACTTGCGACTCTTGAGATGCGGGTGTCCATGGACGGCAGTTGTCACTTACCATCAGGTGACCCGTCTGTTCGTCTGTCCCCCTATAGTATAAAAAAAATACCTCAAATTCAATACATTTCACTGGTTAACAAAACATTTTATTATTATAACATATAACATGTTGCACATCACGTGTAAATCAGAAACAAATAAAATATGTAAATATGGATAAGTCCTGTCTAAATGCTTGCCCCAATTACAAATCTTAGTATCTTATTATCTATACCATTCTTAGACATTAATCAATAAGTAGGAGTGTACGACGCCGCTGCTGTCCCTCTGGTGTACTCTCGGAAACTAATCTAGCAATGATTAGACGACCCAATTTCATTCGTCTAATTGTATTGTCGTGGAGCTTCAGTAGCTACGAAGGAAACTACTTTATGATGTTTGAAATAACATTAATTAAACGAAAAGTAAGTATTACCGTGGCAGAGCCGTTTTTAATACCACAGTACGAGTTATACCATAGCCTCACAGAGAACCGGTAAACAAGCAATCATTGCATGGTATTGCCGAGTGAGTGAAGGGATCGGAGGTCTAATTCAACCCCTCCTCTTCCCCTCCTTATCAACCTCAAAGGCGGGTGTTCATAACACAAATATTTGTTCTTGGTGGGAAGCGAACCCACGTCCTATGGCTTAGCAGTTAGGATCAATAATCAGCAGGTTAGAATAGGGCGTTTATTATTTATGTATATATTAATTTATTACTGATAGCACACGTCAAGGTTGTGTTCACTACAAATAAATATTTGTATGATTATATTAAAGATATAGAAATTTAATATTCATAGAAAGTGCAATCCTTTTAGATGCTTTCACTGGAGTAAACATAACTTTAAAGGACCACTTCATGTTTATAGTTGTCTAAAATCATATAGGATGAAAATAAAGATATAAGATAAGTGTTAGCGTGTTTGTGATTTTTATTATGATTCTGCTTGTGACTGACATTATATATTGTTGACGGAATTTAAGCCGGAGTGTGTAGTACCATCCGGAAAGCACGTCGGCGGTTGCATGACTGATACTGGAGTTGGTGAATTATACAAGGGCAGCATGAACTCTACTACTAAATACATAAACGTACTAAAATCTGCGTTGCGGCCTTCATTTACTGCACTTTTTGGCGAGAAATTCCATAAAAAAATAAAAAATAAAAAAAAATAACGCGCCTTGTCATAAACCTGTCCACACTGTGGCATGATGTCGGGAAAACAATACTGAACTTCTAGATTGGCCTGCCCAGTCAGCAGGCCTGAACCCAATAGAATATTTATAGATATTTTTTATGAATAAATACAGATAGAAACCTACATAGAATGTTTTATTAAATTTCCATTTGATACTCCTCACAAAACTAAAAGATGTTATGTCAATGTCAATAATGTTGGCCAAGGCTAACGAAAAAAGTTCCTCTATTTGATTTTGTCCTCTTATTTCATCAGGGATTTATATAACTCCCACTGTAACACCCGATTCAAATTCATTTGCATCAATAGCTTGGATTTTTACAAGGGAACATCAATTTTGGGCCCAAGTCTTTCTTTTTTTCGTGTATCTTGGAGTATTAAGAAACAAACCAAAGACAGACATCGATACAACCTACAACCATTCTTCACAATTTCATTTAAAAGAGACCTTTAACTGAACATTAATGTCACATTGATCACTCTTGATAAGATCTTGTTCTTAATTGGATCCAAATAGATTAACGTAAAACAATTATAAAACTTAATTAATTGAAGTCATGGCACTTGTAGCAACTTAATCTAATGCAAACAATATTAATTAAAATTGAGCGCTCCAATACAAACATAACTTTGGAGTAGTTAGAAGTTTTTTCGGACGTCTCAAGAATTCCTATTGTTTTATTGAAAAATGTTCGGATGAAATTAACGACGAATCAATTTAAATAATTAATTAAATGATAAGTATATTTTATCTCAGTTTTAAACTTATTTTTTTATATATACGTTATACTTAATTGCTTCTATTAAAAATAATATAGACTGTTTCTTCTTTCTACATAGACAAGCAAGGCGCTTAGCGATGCCCTTAAATACTCTGTATGTATACATGTATACTTGTACAATCATATATTTGATTTACTTTACAATTATTATAAGATAGATACCCGAAATACATGTGAGATATTATAGATTTACTTATGAGAGCTCTCACTACTTCGTAGTTTCTAATATCTGACGACGATAATGGTGCTTCAAGAAATATGTTATCGCAATTTAATACAGTACAGCTGTGCAGTGCAGATGCAAGAAGCTATTTTCAATAGGTTTTAGTTGTTCTCTTACTGTGGTTAATAGTTCAACAACTTTGACAGATACGGTCTTCAAATTTGTTTTTTTTTTTTAATTCTAAGGAGATAGGCCTTTCCTTGGTAAATATTTAAATACATATTTTTTAGCTTGATGAGAAACTGTGTGAATGATTGTGTTAATTATTACTAACTTTGTAATGTAAATATATAAAGAAAATGCTTAGTTGTATTATTACTTTTTTTAAAGTGCTGAACATATACATTTGCTTTAAAGGGCTCTACTCATACATTTTGAGGAATGCCAAGTATTAGACCAGATGGAAACCCTCTATCAAGTACCGAAGCATGCTGCCGTGATGATATCAGACACCATACTATTCATCACAATCTTATTGTTATTAAATCCAGTCTCTAATAACATAATGAGATGAGTCGATATTGAAATTAACTTTTGTATGAATATTTAATTTTAAAGTAACTGTACCCTGACTATATGTATCCCCAATAACATTCAACAATAAAAACTAAATCTATATTTATATAAGATCTAAAATTTACTAAATGCTATGAGCGATAGACACTCGGAAGATACGAAGTATTTACGTAATCGGAACCTAGCTTCTTCGTATAACAGTTAGAAAAGCGGGGAGGTCGGTTTTAGTTGAACAATTCCAGAAAATAGAATTAGTTGTGAGAAGTCTGCGCAGAGACGTGGAGTGGTCCCGCTAGAATTAATTATTATTGAACAGCACTAAATCACTGGCGACATTTGTGCGCCTCTGTTCCAATCCTAATTTATGAAAGTCTCAGTACTTTCATAAATGAGAAATGTATTTGTGATTACTTGAATAGAGGGTCGTTATTATATATATCAGTAAACATGTTTAGAGGGCTCGGTCTACCATGCACCAGTCAGTTCGAGTTATAGGTATGCGACAATGACTTGCTTTGCTGCTCTGCATACAACATTATATATGTATATATAATATACAGTCGTGGTCAACTAATTAAGGACATTCAAGATAGTGGACAGCAATAACCGGCTATGTACATATAAATATAAAACCCTGTTGATTTCTCAGTAACTAATATTTGCATAATTTGATCCGATTATTATACTATAAATGGCTGTAAATAAAAGATTAAATAAATATAAAAAAAGTGTTTAATATCAAAGGTTAACCATGTATTCAATTTAAGGTACAATTCTGTAGCTGGACATTTAATTAAGAACAGTAAAGTAAAATGAAAAATAGAGTTAAACAGAACTAATAATCTGCAGTATTTTAATTTCTTTAACAACTTCATTTTATTACGGGTAAAATCAGTACCCAGTAGCAAAACCTTTGTTAGTAATTACCGCTTGACACCGATGTGGCATAGACATTATCAGTTTCTGACATATTTCAACAGGAATGTTTGCCCATGCCTCACAAAAAGCTTCATTAAGTTCATCTAAAGTTGTGGTACGATAAATGGCAACTTTTTTCTTAATTTCGTGCCAAAGGTGCTCGATTGGGTTGAGGTCGGGGCTATTTGCTGGCCAATCTAGCACTGATACCGACTGTCTGTTAAGAAACGACTTGACTGAACGGGCTGTATGTTTTGGGTCGTTATCATGCTGAAAAGTCCATATAATAGGAAGATGTTCCTCAGCATAGGGAAGCATAGTTTCTTCTAATATTGCCTTGTATTGATGTTGGTCTAAGTTACCCTGAACTTTCCTCACAGGTCCCACTCCACGTCCAGAAAATGATCCCCACATTTTAATGTTTCCTCCGCCATGTTTCACCTGCTTTTTTGTGAATCTTGGATTCATTTCCGCTTTTACAGGACGCCGTACGTATTGCCTTCCATCTGAAGAAATCAAATTAACCTTGGTCTCGTCAGAGAATAATACATGTTGCCATTGGTCGTAGGTCCAATGTCCATATTTACGTGCAAACGCCAAACGTGCATTTCTATGCTCTTTCTTTAACAACGGTACTTTGCGAGCCACTCTTCCGAACAACCCTGCTTCTACCAGACGTCGTCGAACTGTCCTCGCTGATACACTGACTCTTTCGTCTGCCCCAAACACTTCATGTTTAATTAAAATAGAGCCTAGAAACGGATCTTTCTTAGCTAACCTGGTTATCATTCTATCTTCTTGCGGAGTTGTTTTTCTCGATATTTTTTTTCTGGGCACATTTAAAGTTGTGTTATTGCGCCTGAAATGTTGCACTGCATTGCATACCATAGTTTTTGAACAATTTAAATATCCTGCTATCCTTCGGTATGACGAACCACGCTCGACAAACTTCATGATAATTTTTCGTAGTGTTGCATCGCAACTTTTATTTTTGCCCATTGTTCTTCAAAATAACTCTCAAAACTTGAAATTACAAATCTAGATTGCCGCCAAAACTACCACAAAGAATAGGAGAAGAAAGAAAATAATAATTGAGATTCAGATTTTGAAACTAGAACGCAATATCTCAGTGTCCCTAATTAAATGGCCAGCCAGCATTCTTTGAACAAATAGCACTGTGATCATCTATCAGCTATACTGTAAAGAGGTTTAATGTTTAAGAAGTTGTTATTGTTTGTATAATTAGGCACATAAATGACTAATTATACTTATATGTAAAAGATGTGGAATATTGTTTAGACTCGTTGGAAAATAAAAAATAAATTCACAATTTGGATTAACTAGAGAGTGTCCCTAATTAGTTGACCACGACTGTATATGTATGTCGTTGTTAAAGAAACATTATTTGATTACTTTATGCTTTGATTGGTTAACAATTTAGAACTTTAAAAACCAAATTCATTTACTACTATGTATATAGGGTACTACAAAAAGCTTTGGTGACCACTGACCATGTGACTGCGCTGTACTGTAAATGTCATTTTTATTGAAAGTTATAGATAAAATAAAGATAAAAAATCGATAAAGCTAAATTTCATAAGAGACAGACAGAAAACCGGTTGTTAAGTAACGCTTGCGGTGCGTTTCCCCGAAATGAGTGAGATTTCCGGAGGCCCAACTCCCTCTTGCTTCTCCCCTCATCGCCCTTCTCCTCTTTTCCATCTCCTAATCCCCCGTCTCTTGTTTCCCCTACCGGCATCAACCTATCCCTCATCAGCCTCAAAGGCGGGCAGCGCACTTACGACTCTTATGTTGCAGGTGTCCATGGACGGAGGTTGTCACTTACCATCAAGTGACCCGTCTGTTCGTCTGTCCCCCTATAGTATAAAATAAAAAGTATAAAGAAAAAGATTTTTCTGAAAATGCCTGCATATTTCTCTTTAGTTACTATTTAATTTAATTGCTTAACTCTAAATTAGTTGCTTAACGTACTGGAAACATTGTGTTAACAAAAATAAAAAGACAAGTATTCTAAAGAGTCTTTCAGTGTCTGTATATTTTAGAGTATATAAGAAATAGGCCACATTGTCGCCTATTATTGATTTCTGAGGCTATTCTTTTTTTTTGTTTTTTTTTTTGTTAATAAGTTTAGTTAAGTTTAGATTAATATTAACTATTTTTTTATTTTTTAATAAGAATACTAGCAATATGGGTCACACATTACTAGTATTCTTACTTACCCCTCCAAATGAGATAAATGCTTGTGTTGTTAGTGGGTTCACGACGATAGTGCATTGAGTGGGATTCGAACCCACAGCCACATGTTTGTTCATAAATATATACGAGTATATAGGCTTGCGAAACTTAGAATATTGTACTTCTGGAGAAACGGTTTACAGGTTTCGATAATTTGTGGACCAAACATAACCCTTATACCCTGTTCTTGTACTTTAACGAATGGTCGAATGGTTAGTGATCCTAAAGCTGAGCCATTGGTAGTGGGTTCGATTCTTACACTGCAAGAAAAATTGTATGATCCACAAATAGTGTCCAGGTGTTCTTTCTATCCATTGTTTCAATATTTGTAAAGCCCTTGCGACACAGGAATACCTAGTGCGAGAGTTGTCTAAACTATTTTTGTTATCATACAGTTTCAATATAGAAGTTTTGTAAAAAATACTAATGTTATCAGCTACAGAATCTGCAGCAAGAAGTGATGACCAATCATTACTATTGACATCTTCATATAAACGATTCTTGTCCATACCACCAAAGTACTTTTGGTTTAGGTTGGGAGGTGTGACTTTGTAGGACAGTAATGAGAGATCGTGATAGAAGAACGCTTCGTCTTAGAACTGACCGTAATTAGCGACCAGCAACGAATACTAATAATTCGTTTAGTAAGAACCTCTTAGCTCATTTTCACTTCAAAGAAAAATATTATTCATATATTTATGAGAGTAAGTGTGGTGCAAGCAGAACTCTAGCAGTGAGATCAAACATTATTAAATTATTTCGTTTTAATTGAACCAAAGAGCTGTGGACGTAACGTATGTTTGGGCGTTATTACGATTTAAAAGCATCAAAGAACTAAGGAGGCGTCGGTGTCAAACGTGACTTAACTTACTTCAGGCCAAGGATTTTCTACAAAAACCAATAACAGTTATTTTCGTCTGCAAATTATTAAGCTCTAAAGACCTTATTACATAAACTCACGATTGCAGACGTCAACCTCTGCCCACCCGTTCGACGATGATTCTTATACAACAGAGGCTATTGGAAAATCTATTGATTATGGCTATTTATGGCAGGTGTTTTATTATTTTATATCTAACATAATTTATTTACATTTTTGAACAAGATTGTATGAAATAAAATCATGTGTTATCAACAACAGTTGTTGTCTATAATATATCTGTTATTTTAATATATTATATTATTTTTATTATTTAATAACGTTTTTATTAAATAACTTAAAAATTTCATATATTATAGTACTAACAGAAAAAAACAGAATATTAAGATAATGCCACATACATGTATAGACGCCGCGCCGGCCTACGGAGGTACTACAAGAAGCAGCCGTCGGCCTCATTTGTGCCTTGACCACCGCGCTCTGTCACCCAAGTCATACTAAAGTCGCAATATTCAATATAACATAATATAAAATTTATACATATGTATAACAAGTAACAATGAAGCATTAGCTGAAGGAGTTTCGACTAACAAGAGGTCACGCTTTGAATTCATTTTTTCATTTGTAGTTTATTATAACGAAGCTTGTAACGGTAATATATAAAAATGTTGAATACTTTCTATGTATACATATTTGCAATAACTTTGTTCACACTTAGGCAATGATAGAAGCATCTTTGGCCTTCACAATTTCATACATTTTCGAGTAAATTAAATATTACCTGTTACTGGACGTGTCCTAAGGGAGATGTATACGTTTTATATGTTATTATATTTTATTTCAACGATTTATGGTATTATAAAAATAAATTGAAACACACATTTGGCTATTTAAAATTTAAATTAACATTGATTTCTGACACTAGTTAGTACCCTCACTCAAAAGGTGAATAGCCCTCATTGGTCATAGTAATACGTATTGTGTACCTGTTTAGAATTGAGTATTTTATATGACTGGCAGGTTCATTAGTATGAACTATAATACTTGCTATATGACATTTTTAAACAATGTACTAATAATTTATATTTCCATGTAACCAAACGATTACCACTATTATGTGATTTAAAGGTTAAAAATATAAAAAAATATGTAGAGGTGACCTAAATAAGAATACCATTATTGCAGGTGCACGGAGCAAAAAACTAGCTGCAGTCGCATTCCGAAGCTCGCGAAAAACTTATATGTAGTTCTGTAAGCGGAAGCAGTACCAAACTTATTTATGCAAATTCGTAGTGTCACGTACATAGAATGTATGTCATTATTGTATTACATGTGATCCATATTTCCATTTTTTTACCTTTCTCTAAGGGAATTTAGGCCACTAAGTTTTTATATTGCTTGAAGAGTCCGCTTCTACATGACACCTCAGTTATTTTATAGCAGTGTATAACAGCAGTAAGTAAAAATGTATTCTTTAAATCTCTCTCTTAAACGTCATATAGACATGTACTTCATACCTCTGAAGGGATCGGGTACATCGAAACATCTACAAAAAACTAATTATAATTATATCCCACTAACGCAACAGAGGGTAAGTCCGTCAACCGGTCACTTAAGGAATACAACCTTGAACTGCACGGATGGTGTAGGGTTCCCCTCGCCTTCGAGGTGACTTCCCCCCTGGGCTTGGCGTAATCTGTTACGCCGATGACACTCTGGTCACAGCCCGGGGGTCGAACTTTCAAGAGGCTGCACGACTGGCCACCAGAGGAGCCTCACTGGTGGTCGGGCGCATCGAGGCGCTAGGGTTGCGCGTGGCTTTGGATAATTGGATACGGAGGCCCTTTTATTCCATGGGCCCCGTCGAGGTCCACCCCCTGGCGCCTCCATAATGGTCAACTCGATCCTCGTACCGGTTCAGGCCCACATACGATATCTGGGCCTGATCCTCGACGGAAGATGGCGCTTTGACGAGCACTTTCTGCAGCTGGCTCCAAGGTTGGTCGTGCACCGGTGTGGGCGGAAGCTCTGACCGCCCAGAATAGGGCACGCCTTTGGCGCCCTCAGAGGGACATGGTCATGGTTAGAGCAATACGCAGTTACCGCACCGTGTCGACGGAGGCGGCGTGCGCGTTGGCCAGAACTCCCCCGTGGGACTTGGAGGCGGAAGTGTTAGCCGAAGTCTATCGGCGGACGACAGATTTCCGGGCGGGTAGTGGCAATCGACCCCCGCCCGAAGAGGTACGCGAGTGGCGTGAGGCCGCTCGCCGAGCTACTATGGCTCGTTGGTCGTCCCGACTGGAGGCTCCACGTGCTGGCTTTGCCACTGTGGAGGCGCTCCAGCCGGTCATCGTCGAATGGGCAGGGCGGCAGCACGGAACCCTTACCTTCCGACTGACGCAGGTTTTATCCGGGCACGGCTGCTTCGGAAAGTACCTGCACTCGGTCGCTAGGAGGGAATTGAGTCCCGTCTGCCACCACTGCGACTGCAGTGAGGAATCGGCTCAGCATACGCTCGCGGATTGCCCGGCGTGGGCGGTGCAGCGTCGGGCCCTCACTGCAGTAATTGGAGAGGATCTGTCGCTACCGGCCGTCATACGCTCCATGGCCGGTAGTGACAGGAATTTTACCGGGGTCGCAACCTTCTGCGAGGAGGTCATCTCGCAGAAGGAGGCGGCGGAGCGGGCACGGGAGGATGACTTCCACTTGGACTCAATTCGCCGCCGGCGAACCGGATGGCGTAGGCGCGCTTACCAGCGGCTCATGCCACCCTGAGTGTGGCCGCGGGTGGTCGGGACGGGTTTTCCCTTCACCCGCTATAGTGGCCAACCGCGAGGAGGCGACGTCCTGGTGAGCCTGGACGTTGCCTAGTTGAGAGTTACCCGAAGGTGGTGCCCGCGCTTTAGCGGGCAAAGCGCTAGGAGGGGTCACCGTATAAGAGGGCACACCGTGTGGTTTTAGTCGGTCCGATTCCGACACACCGTTCCACTGAAAACCCCGGTGGGATGACGGCCCGAGGGGGTTTCCACACGTTAAAAAAAAAAAAAAAAAACAAAGGGTTCCCCTCGCCACCACACTGCCGCACCGAGTGTTGTTTGTTCGAACCCTGCACGGGACAACCCTTTGTGTCAAGTTGAGGTTCTGAGTCTCGGTGTTCTTTGTGTCCGTTGTTTGAATTTTTGTAAATATTCCCTTCCACCGCAACACAGAAGTTAATCCTAGTGCGGGAGTTGTCTTAAAAAAATCGGAAAAGAGCAGGAGAAGGAAGTATAAGGAATGGGATGTTGCTTATACAGATGGATTGGGAAGTGTAAGCGATACCTGGAGGTCGTCGGAACTGGAATTGATCGCAGCTGAGAGGTCCGAGCCCTCCAATCTCTTTAATATCAATTTTCAAAAAGTTAAAACTCGCAGAAGTACTACATAGTGGTCATATTTATTTGTGTTTCAGTTAACCAGTATCTGATTATATAAGTAAGTTAATACGAGTAGCCATACTAAAATTATGATGTATTTTCAAGATCATTCAAGAATAATATCGACACATTAACAGCTTCGTTCAAAGGACCAAGCTTTAGAAATTTGAAAACAGTAAATTAAATAGATGGCACAGTTACATTACCTTATCACGATACGCTTAATCCAAGTAGAGTACAAAATCCTAACAGCTCTCTTTCTGTAGACCTGCGTAAATATAATCTTACATCGTCGTTTATTACACCAGCACAAATAACTGAGATAAAATACAGAGGTTAATGTCCCGATAAGTCGCGCAGATAAACAGGGGCGTCATTAGCTTCGGTTAGCTGAGACATCACTCATAATGTTCCGAAGGCATTAATTTATTCGCTACAGCCACTAGTTTGTAACTGAGACGAGAATTTAATTCGGTTGCGCTCGATTTTCGCTGGGATGACTGACGGGGCGTGCAAATTGTGAGCGTGAAGCGATTTATAAAGTATTTTTCTTATTTACATTAGAAGTTGGTAAAATAATCTAAAAACATAAATTTACTTACTTTATCCGTAGCATGTCGTAAGTGTTTATAAAGGTTCCAGATCGTTTTACGTTTTTCAGAATTAATGAGGTACCTACATATTATTTTCTTGGCAGATAATTAATCTTCTACCGAATCCGTAGTTCTTTTAGGGTTCCGTTCTACAATAGCAAAAGAGAGAATTCTTATAGAATCTCTGAGTTCTCCGTCTGTCTATCTACTCGTATACCTTGCAGTCATATTCACACTTGTCAGGTTTTTAATGTTTTTTAAACCACATGTCCTGGTTTATGATCTACAAGAGAGACATCCTATCTGAACTCAAATGAGTCATATAGCAAAGGCATAAATACTAAAAGCAATCCCCGCCCTTCACTTACACTCAAAATGTCGCCTAACCCGCCTAAATTATAGCCAGCTTCTATAATTTGTCTTTACCAGCGACTATGTGGCGCCAAAGTAAAGCACATCACTACCCATTCTCGTCAAGGGAGACTCAATTTCCTTTCCTTTTGAATTAAATTCACGTCGCACATTTATGGCAAATGGGTCATTACGGTATCTGGTACTTTGCTGCTATCTACCGGTGAAACAGAGCTCTCCCTTCAATTATTGGCTATTACTGTATCGCGATCCATCGCTGTACTAAATTTGTAAAGGAATGAAGGCGTTCAAAGATGCCCTTCGTGAATATCTTTACTTTTAAACGATACGGAGAGCTTTGTTATTTTCAGAATGAATGTTTTGTTACTTTAAGCATTGTTTTCATTTTAGGTATTCGCTTGTTACTTAAATGGACAAAAGATTATAGCTCTAATTAAAATTCAAGGTATCTAAAACATTGTCTAAAATTGCGTTCAAGGATTAAGAGAGTTCTAAGACTATAATTATATACACGTAGATGATTTTTACATTGAAACATTTTGATTTTATTAAAATAATAACAAACGGTAATGGAAGCTCTGCCATAAGTGCTCAGTTAATACATTTCCACGTAGAGGGTCCCGACAAATAGCTATACAAAGTCAGTGGAACAAAAAAATATATAATCCTCAAGAAACTGTTTAATTTTCAATAACGTACTATAAACATTTCCAAAATTGCAGGCTTCATTTTTTTTTATGAATGAAAAATAAATAGGTTTTTAAAATTGGTAGCTTTTATGTTTGGATTGACTTTTAAAAAAAAAGCAGCAATGACTCCTTTATTACTTGTCAAATTTCTTTGCACAATAAGTTATCGTAAACACGTATAATTTGAAAATCAGCTGAGACTTGGCGGATAAATCGCATAACATAAAAAAAATGAAAACAGATACATACAGTCAAACAGAACCTCGACCTTTTTTGAAGTCGGTTAGTAACAATTATCGTATTTAAGGTGCCTAAATTTTATTGAACCTGTCCCAAAGAACGTAACATAACGTAAATTCGAAGTAATAAAGTGATTCTCCAAATGAGATAACAGAATCCAATAAAAAATATGTACATAATATTCATATAACTGACCCAAAAAAAACTCTCTACTGTGCATAGTCTCTTGGGGGAATTATTGCTGAAAGTTGATTTACCAATCTCGGAGTCCGTATGAATCCAATTGTTAAGAAATAAACGCGGCCAGTCCTTGAACTGGCGACGCTGACTTGACATACAGATATGTCTACTCTACTTTATATGATATTTTGATTTTGATCTGTGGCTAGACATAAGTTTAACTAACCACAGCTGAAGTCACACCGTCTACTCAATCATGTAAAGACTGAATGATCTGTACATGCTGTAAAGATTACTAATTAAGTATAATTCTTCTGATACCTTTCGGATACGAGTATTTCTTTGTTAACATACAAACTGATGCTTATATTTCCGGAAGAGCAGGCAGAGGCCCATCAAATGACAAAATGTTGACAAAGATGATATAACTTACTTGAGCATGTGTAAACTGTATATGTACTAT
The DNA here is from genome assembly GCA_947561695.1 of Tyria jacobaeae. Classification (NCBI taxonomy): domain Eukaryota; kingdom Metazoa; phylum Arthropoda; class Insecta; order Lepidoptera; family Erebidae; genus Tyria; species Tyria jacobaeae. The sequence continues at coordinate 347,275 of OX387217.1, forward strand.
CTGTATATGTATATTTACTATCACATAGATGACACTCCAATCTCTTAGTCGCCTTTTACGACTTCCACGGGAAGAGATGGGTGACCTTATTCTTTCTGTCCTCACATTGTTTCTTTGTTGGTTGTTATACTCACAATAAACAATATGGCAATAAATTTAAATTAAAGCGCTAATTAGCCGTACTAAAATCCGAATTAAAAATGCTATGTCTGTTTCAAACTGATACGGCTGAACGCATTTAATTTCAATTAACATAACCATTAGTAGCCCCACTCCGACCTCCCTGAGAGGCTCAGAGCGAGGAGGAACGTGAGACCATAGCTATAGATAAACGTAACTTTGTAAAATCATCATAAAACGTGATTTGTAAAACAGAAACTCCTATTAAAGCTTACATAAAAACTTTTAAACGATTATACATTAAACCATGAATAAGTTAGAAGGCTCTTTAGTTTGTAATTTCTTTGCTAATTTGTAAACGAAAGTACCAGTTAGTACCTTCGTAATGATGTTTTATTGTGGAAGGGAGCAATATTGAATTAGTGGTCTCTTTAAAGCTACTTCCCGGTATTCGGTCAAGTAGGTAATTAAGCTACCTATCAATAAGCTAAATAATATAACATAAATGTCCTTTTAATTAGTAAGTTTTGTAGGCGTGAGTATGTATGTATGTGTACTTATGGACACTCACGCTCATATCCCCAAATGGGTAGGCAGACGCCTCACAAACGTCCACTGTTTTCTCAACCAAAATTAAGTAATCCTTACATAAAAGACGCCAAGTCTATTGCGGTTATCCGGACACTCTATGAGTGTATATACTTCCCTAGTATGAGTTAATCATGAAATAAAATGTAATTGTGAATGATATTGGTGCTATTATGCCATTTTGCACACACATACATACACTCACGGCAAAGGGGTAAGCAGAAGTGTCAGGAACGAACATGTTGCCCACCATAACTTAGACTCATAACTTAACTGTAAACAGCTATGCGCATACACCTTTATTTAGCAAATTAATTAAAAAAAAAAACTTGAGAGTCGCAACTATTTCATTTTACTATTTTGTATTCAACTATATAGTTGCAAGAAGAAAGCCAGAGATAGTAAATTAAATAAAACATTATTTTATGAGCTCATTATGAGACGCAAATCGCTTTCAAAGCGACTATTTCGACTTTATATTACTTCAAAGTTCTGAAGCATAATATTGTATGAAATCTTGTAGCGTGTCAATATGCCGTAGGATGATATTTACAATATAAATAGCTTTTATTGTTCAGTGTCTATCACGTTAGTCTCGTTAAGCCGCCTATAAAGGTCCACGACTCGAGCCAATATAACTACAGCTAAAGAATAAAATTACACGCCATTCATTCCCACGTACCACTTTTAATCATTATTTTATACTTAACTGTAGGTGGATATATAAGTAAGTCAGCATCATGTGGTTTTAGATGCGGAATTGGAAAGTGTCATGATTCTTAAGTCAGTGACATGTTGCAAAATCAGTTGCAAGTCTGTGTTCCAGTAAGAAGACGGAAATGTTCGAACCGCTACGTATCGTTAGGATTTGGCGTGTTGCCTTGACTCTCAATTTTGAGTTTGTTATCAGCCGTGGAAAAGTTACATCTAAATACACAATTTTTTATATTTTTAAATATATTTTGTTTATTATATATTATCTCACACACGGCCGTCTGATCTCAAACCAAGCAGAGCTTGTACTATGATAATCATACAGCTGATAAACAGACTTGTATACTTCTAAATACATACATACTGTAGATAAATATTATTATGTATAATATTATTATAAATATTAAAATATTATTATGTAAATGTCATGCCGTTTATAAAATGTACTTCTGCGTCGGTAAAATGCTAATCTTGATGCAGATGCTCAGGTCTTATCTCTGTGCAGGTGCACCCCAGTACCAGCTTCTCATCTGGAACGCATTGAGAAGAGAGCGACTCGCATCATCGATTGCCAGGATATTTCTGATCAGCTTGACACCTTGGCGTTGCGTAAAGATGTAGCTTCACTCTGTGTTCTCTTTCGCTTGTATCATGGGGAGTGTTCAGAAGAATTGTTCGGGCTTATACCGACCGCAGGTTTCTACAATCGTCGTACGCAACAAAATTTACATCCCTATCATCTGTATGATTCGCACTCCACCACTATGCGCTTCTCCAGTAGCTTTTTGCTACGCACAATATTTTGCCGTATTTCTGGGCCGATCAGACCTTCAAACCGCCAAGATAAGAGCGTACTCATAAATTAGTATATATCGTGGCTACGATTAATATGATATTATAAACGTGAGCATGACTTTTTTTTTATTAAGCTTTCACTGTTAAACAAAAGGGTACAGAAAAATTCTTACACCTGTCATAGAAAGCTATGACAAGTCTAAGAATTTTTCTGTACCCTCTGTAACTACGACCAGTTTCAATTTTTATTTAACTTTTAACATTCAACATCAAAGACATTGAGTTTCTAAGTCATAAACGTATATTTGAAAATGTCATATCAAAGCGCATCGTGGGACATCTGGCAAATTACCTCGTGAAAATGGCACACTGCCGTTGTATGAATGGAAATGTTACACTAAATTTATAAATATTGTATGCCCTGAAACATTTTATATAATAGTTGTCTTTTTTTATAAAAGACTGCGAGCAACATGGTGGCAAAATAGTATAGAGGTGTCTTATTTACCGTGTCATTTAGTCATTTAGCGCTTATAATATGCAAATCGCGAGTATTTTTCTACGCCTCAACTTACCCCTTCCGTTATGCAGGGGTATAACTAAAGTATGTATGTTAATGTACTTATTTTATGGTAATATTGTTCCTAATAGGTGTAATATACTATTAGAACAGTGTTGTCTCATTACTGAATTCGCGAGCAGCGAGCAGGCGGCACCACGTGGGAGCACCACGTCGCCGTAATTTAACGTTTGAGGGAACTTAATGAATGCTGGAAACGATGTGTTTCACGGAGACCTTAATTGCTAAAACAGATTAAAGGTGATTCCACATCTTGCTTTAACTAGAGCGGAATTTTAAGATAAACTGGAAATTACGATCTTTTTAATTTTTATTACTGGAATATTCGAAGTCGAAATATATTTTGGTATTAAATAGATTGATTGCTCCTTATTAAAGACAAGTCTTATTAGGTTTAATTTAAGTATTAACCTTTAACAACACAAACACAGAAAATACCAACCGTGTCACATGTGTGTGTGCACATGTTCGTGTGTAGATAGATATAAATCTGTTACTGTATGTGAAGTGATTTATTATTTTCTTTAAAAAAAGATAACTCCCGCACAAGGATGAATTCCTGTGTCGTGGGAACTTTACATACATTAAAGCAACGGCAACAAAGAACACCCAGACTTAGAACAACAACTTGAGGATTACACAAAGTGTTGTCCTGAGCGAGGATCGAACCCACAACACTCGGCGCGGCAGCGTTATGGGAGGTTACCACTTAAACCGCTACGCCATTGTGCAGTCTTTTATGTGTACATATGTACCAATATATATTCGTGAATATTTTTTTAATGTTTGTGTTTAAAATGATACCGCAGTATACAATCATCTATTTTATAAAATGCACTAAAGATAGAGTTACATGTATTATCCAGGGATAAATGGTGGTTACTTTTTTTTTTAATACATAAAAGACAACTTTACCTGTGTCATAGAGGACCCTACAGACATTCAAACAATGGACACAAAGAACACCCAGACTAGGGACAACTATTCGTTGATCAGACAATGTTTTAACTCTCGGCCTCCGGTTAGCAGGTTATGTTAAAAACTAGAGAATGTCAAACTTATAAAGACCTGTTTTAAGTTGAAATTAATAGGTTTTTTATGGTCTTGTTCAATTTATTATACAAAATAAATATGATGTATGCGTGTGTGAATGGTCAGCAATACAAGAATAAACCTACAAAAAATTTCCTAATCCCAGCAGTGTGTAGTGTCTTGCTTTGTTTCAGATTTAGGTGTTCCAGAACAACAGAGTCAGTCTGTATGAGCAGTAATGGACCGGAATTATGTTAAGAGCGAACATTTTGAGTTCTTCATTGTAAAGTGTTAGCGTTTTTGTATAAACTGTATTTAAACACGTGTTATGTTTGTTTAAAATATTATATGAAAATATTATAAGGTGTTCTAGGTATCCAAATTTCGCACTAACCTAGTAATAATTATTAGTTTATTGTGTTTACCTGTATTGGGTTAGTAACATGTAAAAACAATGTGTGCTAGAAATAAATAAATAAAACACAAAATATCGGAATTGAATATCGTAATGCCTTATAATGATAATACATTTTTCTCGTCAAATTTTTCTTATTTTTATAAAGACTACATTAGGAATGATTCCTGTGTCACGAGGAACTTGACAAACATACAAACAACGGACACAAATGATCCAAACTTAACTATTTCTAGATCAAACAAATTTTCGGTTTTTTTTTTTTTTTTTTTTTTACCACATTTTGTGACACCGTATCAACTAACTGCTGAGAGTCAGGATCACTATCCACTAGACCATAATGTCAGATAAAATTGACTTGTCTATCCAACCTTCAGATACGTCGGCGAGGTCGTAAGCAAAACTTTGTGTTAAATAATAATATACATGAAGTCTAATAGACCTTCCCGGCTTTCCTACTTATTTTCTTAATTAATTAAAATAAAAAACCTCTCTCGCTAAAAAGGTTTTTGTTAGTAAAATTTCTAAGGCATCTTTTATTACGTCGAAAATGTAATGTTTACACATTAACAAATGAAATAAGCGGGATTAGGTGGCTGAGGCTTTGTGGCCCTCTCCTGTTCCACGACTGTCTATACATACAGGCCTACCGCCAGAAATACTGTCTGTGCTTCTGTTTGCATAAACACCGTCTTATATCAGAAAATAACTTTCTAAATAGGTAGAAATGCATTAAATTCCTACATTTTGCCAATTCGAATTTCTTTTCCCTATAAACTGTTGGTCTAGTGGTTAGTGACCCTGACTGCTAAGCCCGAGCTCGTGGGTTCCATTATTCCAAGACAAATATTTGTGTGATGAGCATGATCATCTGTTCTGCGTCTGGATCTATTATATGTATGTATTTACAAGTATAGAAGTATGTTTATCAGCAGTCTGGTCACCAAGCTCTGCTTAGTTTGGGATCACACGGCCGTGTGTGAGATATATGGAATTATTATTATTAGTATTTAATTATAAAGATGTTACTTTTAAAGTGTATGAAGCTGTAACTATTGATGACAGTAGAGGAAGCTCGAGATGTATGAAGAGACAGACGTAAGTAACGGGCTCCTGTCTCTGCCTATGCAGATAGAGATAAAGGCGTGAACTTATGTATGTATGTATTTAAAAACTATTCTATTCTACACCTTCATATCTTTTCACTTTCGGACCATTTCATAAAAAACAATTGTGATCTCCACAAAGAAGTTCAAGGGTTTCGAGATAACATTCAAAGGAGGCATTTGCTGATTCTGAAGTATAATCATTTTATATCTACATCCCTTACCGTATTGTCTAATATCATAATCATAAGATATTCACATTATTATCGATAAAACTCATCTCCCGAGTCTGAACATTGATGAATGAACACTCCAAATACAATAAGTCTCACGAAAAATTCAATACACGTGTATGCTTTGAACTGTGTCAATGAGTTACTACGTTATGTATTCTATTCTTTACGTGAGATATGAAATATTTTATGTTGAAGAATATGCTGTTAATTTACATGATAACATCCCACAGAATGTTTAAAAATAACATTTCTGTGCCGAGCAGCGAAATCGCTGTACTATTAATAGATAGCCCACGACTACTGATTGATTTCTACTTTGAGTCGCTGTCGTATACAAAATTAGTCGATATATAAAAATATACGTGAAAAACATATTTAATTTATTATTTAGATTGCACGCATTAATTATTTTTGTGTTTTCTTTTCTTGATACGAGAGAGACCAAAAAAATTATTCCTTGATCAACGTGGGAACGTAATGTTTGCAGAAAACAATCACAATGAATGAATATGTCCCAATATTTGACCGATTACTAAAGTTGTATGAAGAAGGTTATTTAAATTCAAACACAATCAATATTTAAATCGCCAACACTAACCAATGGTTAAAATACATACTCATTTTATAGCTTAGTGTTCTTTTTTATGGTATATACTAGTTTTTCCCCACAAACGAGTAGACGGTTCACCTGATTGTAAGTGACACGGCCCATGTACACCCGGTTGTGTAAATATTGATTGTGTTTGAATTTAAATAACCTTCTTCATACAAGTTTAATAATCCGTCAAATATTGGGAAATATTCATTCAACTCATAAGTGCGTTGCCACTAAATAATGAATGACTTCCGTGGCTTCCTTCCATGAAAATAGGTTGGACCTCCGGTAACTCACATACTCACTCGGTCATACAATGCAAGCATTGTTTAAAAGCTGCTTTTCTGTTAGGCCGTGATAATACACCTTTTTAGCCGGCCCATACGTGCCGAAGGATGGCTCTCCCACGTTAAAACTTGCGCACAGTCAAACTCAAGATTTTTAAAGTTTTATTTATCTGTATTTTAACATGCCTATGTACCTTCTCAATATATAATATATATAATGCCTAATCTTCCTAACGTATTTATATATTTTGTCACATCAAGAGTCTACACCTACTATAATATATCATTTACAATATTCATTATGAATTATAGAAATTATTAGTGAGTTAGAAAAAACATGTAATAAGTTACAACAACAGCCCAGTTGTTGGGTATTTGATAACATTAGCTATGTCTGTCAGTAATAAATTACTGTGCTGTTATACAACTTTCACTAGATACCATTATCCTGATCATGTTTAATGGTCAGTCCTAGATTCTCATCAATCTCTCTCGCACATTACCTATCTACAATGAACAACAAAGCTTTTTCTGGTATCCATTACTTAGTCTTAAATAAAACAAATGTATAGATAGCCTCATGAATATATAAATAATTAATTGCTGTTCTATAGAATGAAGGCAAATCTTCCTATTTTAATTGTAAGTTTTTTAATAGTCATCTTTATTGGCTCTGGATTTTAATAATCCGTTTTTGGCGCTGGTGCTTCTGTATCTTACATACCTATAAAGGCTGATTGAACAGTCACAATTGCCTGCGAAAATTAAGTGTTATTGTGTTTTGATTATTATTTATACATCCAACTAAGTTAAGTATTGATGCTTTATTCGATTGTTTTCATGGGATGGGATGAAACGAACATACGGGTCACACCCGCAACTCAAGAGTCACAAGTGCGTTGCCAATAAATAATGAATAATGAGTTAAATAATGAAAAAACTACTCATTAGAAGGATAAAGTCCTTTAATGTACCACAAATAACAAGAACGACTAATTATAATGCGCAATATGCGACAAGTAGCTCACTTTTATGCATAAGTCATAAAAGTCAGCTTGCAACATGGCCACATTGAATCACAATGTTAATTCTCTGTGCTAATGATAAATACATGCGTAAGTTCAAAACAAGCATGTATCAATTGTACTATTATAGACGCATAATTAGATTGATGATCCTATGTCAATATCTGTTCAGTTTTAATTATGCCCTTCAATTATTTCAAGTACGTGTAGATTAATATGCATAAATAAATTTTCACATCAATATTCTATGTGCATATCGTGTTCATTAACGATATACGAACGAATAAAATAAAGTTACGTTTACGAGTATATTGTGCTATACCTTTATCCTATATTTTCGGGTTGTCACCAAACTTTATTAAAAACAGTTTATGATTTTTCATTCCCCTAGCCTGAAAGAAATAGGTGTTGAGGCTGCTTGTAACTTTTTAATTACAAGTGAAACAATGGTTTGGAGTGAGTGAGGGCGCGGGGTGAAACTCGGCTGGATATTGTTCGTCCCCGTCGTCGGGCCGTGACTGGAGACAATATAGCCGCAGTAGGGAAATTGGGACATTAGCCCCACTTTCAACCTGTACACAAATCGATGTCTCCCTTGCTGCTATTCACTCTGCTCTCAATTCTCTCACGCCTAAAAGAAACATAAGATAAAAGATTTTTTTTTAATAGTAATTCGACCTTGTATATATTTTACATTCCAAATGTTTCAGGTTTAACCTTGTGACAAATTGGATTATAACGTGTTTTCTATCTAAATCTCATTCCTTCCGTGATAATAATGTTGGTGATGATAATTGGATAAATTTGTTATTTTACTTAAATTGTAATCAAACTTTAAGCGCACGCTTTCGGAGTTACTAATTTATATTTCTATACTCTTTATATAACTCAACTACCAATTATTTACTTATACAGCCATTAAATATTCGAATCTTCTACAACTAGCAGTGTTTTTAAGAATATAATATTTATTTATTCATCTACATAAATGTTGTCCCCGTTAAATATTATGCACTTTTGCCAGCGCTTTAGGACAGCCTTTAGTTTTTTCAGCGATACGCTTTTAATAGCATATATGCCTGTAAAACGACAGGCCTTTTACACGGAGCCATGTTTGGCTAATAAAGAAGCTGGGGCATCGTTACAATATTGTTTTTAGCAAAAAATCCCTAATAAGGAATGAAGTGTGAGCAGGTGCATTATCGTGGTGTGTAAGCCATGCATTGTTTTTCCACTAATTTTCCAAAAAATACTTACAGGTAACACCCCTTATCAGGCAGCAGACACAAAATCAAATCGAAGAACACAGTGAGCATAACCTTCATGTTCGATAATGTCGAGCCTTTTTTGGTACTGGCTAGCCAGAGTAGAGGCATCCACTGTGGCGATTCAGCTTAGCTTTCGGCATCATACCCGTAAACTCATGTTTCGTCACTCATTGACTTTGGGTCAGACTTGGGTTGAGGAGATGGGAAAGTGTAGAGGCGGAAGAGGGGAGTGAAAAGGGGAGAGGGGAAGTTGGTCCTCTGGAAACCTCACTCATTTCGGGGAAATGCAACGCAAGCGTTACTTCACAACCGGATTTCCGTGAGGCCGTGGTATCGCACCGGTCGAGTCGGCCCATTCGTGCCTAACCATGGCCCCCTCCACTGATAAATTTACGGTTTGGTAGATTACAATATATGAGGTATCATTTAAATTTTCTTAATAGTGGGATTGACATTCCTAGATAAGGTTAGCCAAAAAAGAGAGGTAAATGATCCTAGCGTTATATTTTTACATCAGTTGTAATCAGGTGAGTATTAGAGCAGAACTTGAGTGAGTGGCAACTAGTGAGATCGTGGTTAAGGAAATTAGTTTAGAAATGTTATGTGTTTTTGTTATTGTATAAAGTCAAACGAGGCAATGCGTCACGTTATGGCAATTGATACCTTCAACTCAAGAGCCGCACGTGCTTTACTGACCTTATGGGATGCGAGGGAATATATTTGATGATATACCCATGGATCTTAGATAAGGATAAACATAAATGAATAAACATTCAAATAATACATATACGGTTGAACACCATTTCATAATAGGATCAGACAGAATTATTAATTGCTTAGAGAAGGCAAGGAATTATGATTACAATAATTGTGTGTAACATGTATAAGGCCTCCTAATATTCAAGAGGGATAAACTCGGTGTCGTCGCCAGATGAGAAAATACGATTAAATTTAAACCGTAGAACATGAAAGGGAAACTTTTAATTAAATGAATACTTTTTAAATTAGCACTACTAAATAAGATTGATCGAGACATTGAGTGTGATATAATGGATCTGATCTAATATGGTGTCAGTGATATAAAATTAAATGAAATTGATAATGACATTCTGAGATATGTAACACGACGCTACCAGGACCTTAACTAAACAGAGCTTGTATCAATGTTTCGAAAGCAAGGATTAAGACACATATATGTATATGTATATATTAAATACATGCACGTTAGTACGTAGTACGTAGTCAAATGCAAGTCAACGCTTCGCAGACTTACAGTACTTAGCCCAGTATGTCACATATCACAATTTTACAAAGTAAAACAACGTTAAAGTATTATTTCTTTACATTGTCCTACTGACTAATGAAAAACTTTGCAGAAGCGTTCAATAGTTCCCGATAGTCCTTTTTTGACATCACAGCTACATCTGACAATAGTCTCAACGATATCACCATTAAACATATTTCTTGAAACTTTGCCACATACTTAGCAATGATAGTTTAATATCAATAATTGTTAGCTCTAGCCATTTAGAGATCTCTGAAGCGATTGGACGATAGTTTCATTGTAGGATTTAAACCTTTTTTACTCGACTGCGCACGAAGGAAGGTTCTGTTTTTCAAATACATGTGTGCATGTATGTATGAGGTTACTTTATTACTTAGATAATGTGCTTTTATTCCAAATAAAATGTGCGTCAATCATATTGACTACACATTTCAATATTAAAACATCGAGTAACTCTTTATCAGAAAATTAGGAACTGTATATCATCCCATAACTCTTAACGTACACCTATTTTTGTTTCATATTGAGTATTCAAAATGAAGGCTTTTAATAAAATAATAAGCATTATTTTACATGAATTATAATTTTCGTTGAGTTGTTTTGATCAATCTTCCAATTTTTCGTTGTATTTAAGCACTGAGACATATGAGGGTAACCTTATATGGTTACAAATTATATCCAGTTTATCTTGAGCTGTTTTTGTTCGAGAAGCCAAACCGTTTACTTTCTAATTCTTACGATTACAGCACAAATATTTAACTGAAAGACGATGTTTGTGTTGAATGTTACGTGAATGATGACTCGGAGTCTGAGAAAGGTCAACAACAGTTTCTGCGAGTTAAAGAGAACTTTATCCTTATACAACAATTTGAATAAAAGGTAGAAACCGTCTCCATTGTAATTTAAGTCAGAAGTAGCACAACTGTAATGTAATCATAAAAATATTTTAGTCAGTTGAAATTTTTATTTGATATTTGCTTGCGATGACTTCGTTGTAAATTTTCTTTTTCGATTCATAAAAAGAATATTAATAAAATTTATCGGTAGTAAAAGCGTCTTATCGCAAACCCGGTGTTACTAGACTATCACAGAGAAACAAATACATCTCGCGAGCACATGTGTTTTCACAGATCTTGAGAGGCGGAAGGAAGGAAAATTCCTTTCATTCAATCCTTCGATCACATTGAAGTGGGTTGGGAGCTTACTCCCAACCCACTTCAATGTAACTTTACGTTCACTTACAGAGTTTGTGTGATGAAGGAAATACAACATACAACAAGAAAATATAACAAATGTGGATCGTAATTTTATTGTTGCTAATGTATGCGACCGAAGACGGAGGTGATCTCAATTGAACTGACTTAAAATAGATTGACACCGTTCTTTTATACAAGAGTCTAGTGTTGTTATCGCTGGCTGCATTCCTGATGTTATCATTCGCCGCATTCCTGTTGTTATCGCTCGCCGTATTCCTGTTGTCACTTGACCTAGGTTCGGCTTACAAGAAGATGATAAGATTGGAGTGTTGCCTTACAACACTACATTATGTTCGCCACAACAAAAACGTATACAATTGTTATTTAATTTGACACAGCCGTTGATCTGTGAAGCCTAATTATCAAAATATTTCACAATAAAATAAGAATTACCTATCTCCATCACCATATTAAATGAATAAGTTTTAAAAAAATCGCATTTGCAATTCCTATACGTGCTCGCAATGCTTACGTAAAAATTAAAAAACTAATTCCTCAAATAACGTAATTTAAAAAATTATCCTCTTACTTCTAACAGTTGAGGAATTGTACTTTCTACCATCAGTTTATCAAAATGAGATGCAAATATCTTAATAGCTTTAATAGTGTACATACGCTACGCCTGTATCCACAAAAGGCAGAGGTGTAATAACTATATTATATGTCTATACAAATTAACAAATAAATGTAATTAAAAAATAATGTTGACATTTTATGTATTACAGAGCACTGGCTGAAATCAAACGAAGATTTGTTTTATTTTTAACAATCTCCAATGGTAGTTCAAAATAAGTTAAATTTGATGAACGTAAAGGCACAAGTATGAGACTGTTAAATTTGTTTAAATTATTTATCTTTCTCATTTGTTTATGGAGCCTACTGGAGTAACTGCCACGCGCGTCCTGTATCAATAACATTTTCTCAGATATAATTCCTGTCTATAGAAGTGTAATTAGTAAACTAGATTCAGATAATTACGCCAAATTATATTTGAGATATTAATAAGAAGTTATAGAAAGAAATAAATAAAAAAAACTTTTGAGCCTGTAACCACAAACCGGTTAGAAAGAATGACGAATAATATGGTTCAAGAGCTCTTGAAAAGTAACCCTTTCTAGCTAAGTACACTAATTAACATTAACATTACTCAAAATGATACATGCAAAATGTAAAAAATAATTATTTGAATCAATACTTTTTATAAAGAAGTACTTCCTGCTTAAAAGGCTTTGTGGTTGGAGGGAAAGAATTGTTGATGGCGGAATTTTATTACAATGTTGATACAGAGATGGTGGAGCACTCTTCACCTGAGTGTTTGTTCGAATGGAAGTGTCAAACGTTGCTACCTTTTAAAGTAAAATAACACAGCAAACTTGTTATAGCTTTAGTAGCGACTCGCTTCAGCTGCAGTGTACCGCTTCGTTACCATTATTATAACTTTATTTTTAAATTTCTATTTTCACTTAACTCTAATATTTAGAACATTATCTAACATAACTTACTAAAAGTTCCTCACGAGCCATTGTTATTACACAAATTTTAATATATCTAAGTTTTGTGAAATAATTGAGATCCACCGTTAGTACGTATACGCATTTCAATACGACATTACAAAAAAAAAAAACACAAAGAATAATATTCATTTATCTGTTGTTGTGAGCAAACTCTGTGTTCAAATGTCAGACGCAATAAACACAGAAAAATGGGATACTATACTATTCTGCAATGTTATACAACATGTGTTTGTTTAGCTACACGTAACATGCAGCTCAGTTCCACACCGGTTGAGTGCACGGTCGCAAGCTTTCAACAATACCTTAAACTCCATGCACAAATACGTTTCGGTAAATTCACTTAATAGTGAGAATTAGTGTTTGGGTTTGAACTTAAAACTTACTGTAAATACATTAAGATTTTTCTTTTTTTACCTGCCTACTGGTACCGACTGAACATCAGAGTGTTCCGTTACCGGGCTTTGTGACCAGACCGTCCGATGTACCCTAGAAGGGAAGCAACTATGTACCTCGGCAGACCTGGCCGCCTCTTGAGTATCCTAACCTCCCCCGCATATTTAGTATCTATCACGACGAACTAACACGACTGAATAAAAAATGTGCCATTAACATTGTTTTTTGAATACTCAGTGTAAAGTTTTAGGGTTCATGTACGTCCATATTTATTTATTTATAAACACTTATAAAAATATTGCATGAGGCGAACTTAATGCTATATGCATTTTCTAAAAGTCAACCATGGGGTGATACAGAGACGTGCGTGGCAGGATGTATAACTTTAAAAGTAAAAAAAAAAAAAAAAGAAAGATACTGACTGGAAAAAATATATCACATTATTACAACAAAGCAATTATTTATACCCAAAACATACAAACACATTCATATAGACACACGTATATATACATACATACACATAATATATATATAATCACATATGGCTACTTCACAGAATATTATTCAGGTGATTCTGCCAATAGGGCTGTGTCGAGCTGTAGGGTATCGTTAGAAGTCTTCATCAAGGCTGGAGATCGCACAATTAGTTGTTTTGACAGGTTAGTAAAACTTTTTTAATTTTAATAAGTCACTTGTTGTTGACAAGCTTTAATGTTATCAGAAAAAAAAAATTGGGAACCGTTTCTGACCTACATATAACTTTAATAGTGGGGTAACCAAGTTAGCTACATGCCACACGCATCACGAGTCAGTGAAAATAAAATTTACTCTCATATTTCACAAGAGCCACGCTTGCTTTTATGCTGCACATGCTTCAATTAAAGTTTTATTGCTTGAACACTTAAGTGAATATAAACATCAAAACTGAAGCACTTTTTTATTTTCGTTCGTACGTAATGGGATATTAAAAACGGGAGGGATGTGCTTTACATATCAAAAAAGAAAATTAAGTTCCAGAACTTTACTTAAAACAATATTATATTTATTAAAACTACAAATGTTGGTAGCTATTTAACTATAATTAATTCATTTTTAAAGTGTAACTTGAACAGAAGTGAATTTAATTCTCGTCATATATAAAAATACAGTATATTAGAATCTACCTGTGTAATAACGCAACACAATATAGCTCGCCTATTTAGCCTACCAATTACAAAAAAAAAAGAAATGTTAAATTAAATCTGGAACCTAAGTTTAGATTAGGGTTTTACTATATTTAAAAACTAAACAATTTTAATTTTTATTAATAACACCAAGCACATCAATAGCTGCGCAGAGAAAAACGAATATCGGATGATCACTTGCATAGTGATCCGCTATTTTGCCCTTATATATCTGGGTATAAAATAATTACAGACAGTTGTATACAGTCATACAGTACACGGGTGAAAACAATGGGCTTTGCCCTAATACGTAAGTGTAATATAATTATGGTCGGCAAAAAGCGGATGTTTTAAACGCCCCTGCCTTCCCCTTCGATGATACAGTGAGTGGATATGTGTGTATATCTTATACAATGTCTACATCGCGTGTTATCTCAAAGATGAATCAGTATTTGTGATGTAGCGTCTTTATTGCTCCATTTTAGGACTCGTAAGTAATTAAATTCCCATGGTACTTCTTATAGTTGTAATTTTTCATCAAAAATAAAAAGAACTGCATAATAATATTTTTGTAGCAAGCTAGACAAGACTATTGGCCGTCCCTTCAAGCAGGAAACAAATGAGTAAGTAAATATGAGTAAGTAACGTTACGTGTAAATAGGATACTTGCATCAGAAGCATTTTAGTGAAAATATCCGAGAAAAATGCCGTCAGGATATCCTTTATACGAGTAGGGTCTTTACGACAGTTCTTGTGTCCCAAACAGAAAGGTCAAGGGCACGTGGATTAGACATTAAAGTACGACATTTTGACCTCTGTACTTGAATGTAGGAATGGACGTAAACTTATACAGTTTATGATGAACCAAATGATAGTTTATTTTATTTATTTACTTAACACTTCCTGCAATTCATTGCATGGTGTGGACTTAATGCCAGAAGGTATTATTATCCAGTCAACCCTTGGGTGGTGCAGAGGGTCAAGGCAGGTGAATACAAACACGGAGGCCCTTTTATTTCATGGGCCCCGTCGTGGTGCGCCCCCTGGCGCCTTCATTATGGTCAACTCGCTCTTGGGCGCCTTTTACCCAACTTGGTAAAAGGCGCCCAGCGTCGCTACCAGACGGCTGTACACGGGGGTTATCCGGTCAATGGCACTGTACGGTGCACCGGTGTGGGCGGAGGCTCTGACCGCCCAGAATAGCGCACGCCTTTGGAGCCCTTAGAGGGTTATGGCGGTTAAAGCCATACCTGGTTACCGCACCGTGTCGACGGAGGCGAGGGAATTGAGTCCTGCCTGCCACCACTGCGACTGCACTGAGGACTCGGCTCAACATACGCTCGCAGACTGCCCCGCTTGGGCGGCGCAGCGTCGGGTCCTCACTGCAGTCATCGGAGAGGATCTCTCGCTACCGGCCGTCATACCCTCCATGGCCGGTAGCGACAGGAATTTCACCGCGGTCGCAACTTTCTGTGAGGAGGTTATCTCGCAGAAGGAGGCGGAGCGGGCCCGGGAGGACGAGCGTGTACCGGGCGGCGCCTCATGCCGCCCTGAGTGTGGCCGCGGGTGGTCGGGACGGGTTTTCCCCTCCATCCATATGCCAGCCGCGAGGAGGTTCGTCCTGGTGTGCCTCGACGTTGCCTAACTGAGAGTTACCCGAAGGTGGTGCCCGCGCTGTTGCGGCCAATAGGCGCTAGGAGGGGTCCGGATGTCTTACCAAAGCTGTTGCCGGATTCCTCCTATTTTAGGCGCAGGATGGCACACCGTGTGGTATTAGTCGGTCCGATTCCGTCCCACCGAAAACCCCGGTGGGATGACGGCCCGAGGGGGTTTCCACACGTTAAAAAAAAAAGAAAAATCTTTAAGTTGAAGTCATGAAAATATTTCTGCTAACTGCTTCAAATAATATTTACGAACGTTAACTTTAAAAGATGAGGACTGAACAGGAGAAAAGCTATATGTATAGGACAAAGGAGTAAGCGGTTGTTTGAAGACCGAATATATCTGCTGTGGTTAGATGACAGCATATGAATCTGTGAAGTGAGATTGGAAAGGGAAGTTGAGCTGTTAAGAATGCTGAACAATATAGTCAAAACACGTAGACTTCGCCGCTGACGTATAGATAGTCATGACAGATGGGTTTGATGTGCAGACATATGGTCGTCTTTACGGAGAAAATGAGTCGAATGCAATTGTTGAGAAGTCGGTCAAGTTTGTTGAGCAGATCTGCATTCAGGTCGAGGTGGCATACATCACCATAATCGATGGTTGGGTATATTAAGGCTTCTACAAGTTTTAATTTGGTGTTGGTTGGGAGAAAGTGTTTAAGTCTATAAAGTGATCACAATATCCCAGTGATTTTTTGAGTTGAGGGTAGCGTCAGTCCTTAACCCTAGGTCCTTGAATAAATAAATAAATAAATACCAAATCGCTGAGACCAGTTTTCGATTGCCTCCAAATCCCTGTTCACGTTGCGGATAGATTGTGCTAAATTGTGCAGTTCTGATTGAGAATAGATTTAAAAGTCATTTGCGTATAAATTATACGAACACTGAAGATCGAGAGTAATGAGATTGATGAACATCGAAAATAACAAAGGAGATAAAATACCACCTTGTGGAAAGCCAGTATTAATAGCGCACCAACCTGATAATGAATCATCGATGCGGACAGACTGTTGACGTCCAAGTAGATAAGGTGAGAAATGGTTCTCATCTTATTTCCTCCGCGGCAGTGGAATGGTCTACATCTTATTTCCTCCGCGGCAGTGGAAATCATATAGTGAGGAGACCATACAGTGTGTGAGGGTAGATGATAGAATTTCGTGTTTATTGTATTAAAGGCATTTAAAAAGTCAACACTAAAACGGTTAATTTTTCATCTTCAGCACATAACATCACCTTGCACTCCTAACATCACTGGTTACTTTGAGCATAGCGGTGACTGTGCTATGTCCAGGTCTGAGTCCCGATTAATATAAGCTGAGGATATTATTATGAGAGGTGAACTTAGAGAGCTGTTTGTGTGCAAATGCCTCGACCACCTTGGATGGGAAAGAAAGTATGGATATGGGTATAATCGAATTATCTTATAAGGACTAGGGCATCATTGAGGGATTGCCAAACAAATGCATTTGATTTAACCTTGAAATTTAATGCTACTGAAACTTTAGATTTTAGAAGTCGCTAAGTAAACGTGACGATATCTTATGTAATGAACACTTTTTATAGAGTCATTGAAATAAATTGTACTTTTGAAAAAGCATAAAAATGCCTTTAAGAGAACAAAAAATGGCAACGAGTAAAGTGCAAAGAGTGTAAATTATATGTGTTATATGCTAGAAGCTATTAGCATATAACACATATAATTTTCATTACGAAATCATTACGAACGAAAACAGCTTTTAGTAATTAAATTTCTGCTCAACGTGTCATTTCCATGAATATTAAGCAACTATTGTAAATCTATAAATATATCATAATCAAAATATAATTGATGTTACCTTAATATATTAAAAAGGAACCTCATTTACGCGCATACATGTGTATATCTACATAATGCAACTAACAAAACTACCCATCTTCTTGTCTCTCAAAATATCCAAACTATGGCCTGACTTTACCGATTTCGTATGCTTGTGAGAAAAAAGTAATAACTCTTATACATTTTCTTCACGTGTCCTTGTTATATTTTAAGAAAAAACCCCAGGGACGTAGCATATCTTTATGAAGCTACGTATATAAATTCAAAAGTTACACCGAATTCACGTGTACGAGTATGTACGTACGTGTCTATTTACACTGTAAAGTTTTCTGGAAAATGTTGCTGTATTCGGAAAATTTTGGTGGATCCTCCCTTCTACTACAGAGGATACCTTTAACGCTTTTTTTCATATTATAGTTGGGCAGACGAAAAGACGGGTCACCTGATGGTAAGTGACAACCGCCGAGCATAGACACCTGCAACTTAAGAGTCGTAAGTGCGCTGCTGTCCTTTGAGGGGTAATGAGGAATGCGGGGAGGGCAAAGAGAAGAGGATGGGAAAATGGAGCGGGAGGTCAGGGGAGAGGAATAAAGAGAGGGGAGTTTGGCCTTCGTAAACCTCACTCATTTCGGGAAAATGCAACGCAAGTGTTATATCACTGGTCGAGCCGGCCCATTCGTGCCTGGCTTCATGCATCGCTCTACCCGGTAAAAAAATCTCCTGACTATTTTTTTCAGAAACGTATTTTCACTATTACCCTGACTAATGTAATAAATGCGAGAAGGAGCTGTGTGCAGAAAGGACAAAGACTTAAGACTGGAATAAAGTCCCCCGAGGAATAGAAACTTCAAAGTAAGCTGAGGGCAAACGCGAGGTTTACATCTGTCAAGTACTTGAAATATTTAATGATTATTGATATGTTATGATATGGTATACGTAAGTACGTTAAGCAGTAACCGTCACAATAATGCCAACACAAACGTCGATCATGAACTGTTCTGTGAATTGTGCGCACCATATACTATCTGAGAATTGAAAAGAACTTAACCACTATTCGCTACAGATTTATTTGATTGCATGATCATTTGTGACAGTGTACAGGTATGTTTTCAGCACCTGTCTATTGCTGACTAAATATTTTTTTAACCTTAACCTAATGGCGTTAATAAATTTTATTTAAAAATAAATGAATGGCCTATTATTCAAGACTGAGGTTCGAGATGATACTGTACTTTATTTATTATACAGTTACAGCTCACAGTAAAAACCGCTACCCTCATTACATTTACTTATGTAAATCTAAAGTGTTTTCCTGTATATATACTAATAAAATTTGTGATTAAAGGTTCACTGTAGGAATTAAAGATTGGGAGTATATTGAAAGGAAAAGGAATAAGGGAGGGCAATTAATGAAATGGAAGGAGGGAAATGAAATGAAAAATCTTTGCCGTCGAGAGGTTCGTGCTCTCTACTCATCTGTGTAATTCTACAAGAAAAGTCTGAGGAGGATCATATCTTGTTGTCCTATATGACGTATACATGAAGATAATTCATGCTTTAAATTGTACAGTAAATATAATAGGAATAAAAATGAAAATAATTATTTATTTAACGTGTTTGAGTCTATAACACTATAATCTTAGAACATTTCATAGACTGCCAAGTCGAGATTATGCCCACGGTCAAATTTACAAAATTCAACATAACTTACTTTTAACAAAACCATTTTTTTTTTTTTTTACCTTCACCTGATGGTAAATGACTACCGCCGCCCATGGACACCCGCAACTCAAGAGTCACATTTATACAACACATGTATTGTTTTGTTAAGACTATAGACATCAGAAAATAATCCACCATGAATATACAATAGAGTTTCTCGTTGGTTTCTTTTAAAATAATTTTACTTTACTTGGACAATATTATAATAAAATTAAGAACCCTTTATTTCAGTAAATATATATTTTTGATGAGCTTTTGAATTTGCCATACAACTATAGGATTAAATTTCGATGAAACACTTACTACAGTTAGCTTATGAAAATATTCCTGACAAATGGTGAATGTAATTAGTTAAAATGTCAACAAATAAGTAACAAGCTTTAGACAAACTCGGTACACGAAAAGTTGCATAAAATAGTTGACGATCACGACCGGTACAATTCGGTCCGCATGCTGAGTAATCTTGAAAATATTATAGCGGTTAAGTATCGATAGAAATATGTATACACTGTTTAGATGTATATAGCTGCCACAAAAGTCTGACTTTCTTCCTTGCCTCGCTCTGCCTCTGCGATTTGTTACTGTCCCAGACCAATATAGTTAGATGTTGTAAATCATTATAGTTAAAACAAAACGGCCCGGTGTTTGCTCGCGGGGCGATGTTTTGATGTTGCGTTTAAGATTTATTGATCGGCCGTCGATAGTCGTGGTATGTGGGAGGCGTACATTGAAGTACACCAACCGGATAGTGAGCATACAAATAACTAACAATTCTGATTTAAACTCTCAAATTGATTATCAGGAATGTACTTTCTTAAATTTTACTAATTTTACAGTAATGTTAACTAGCGTAAAACAACGTTGGAGTCGAAAGCATTAAATATTATACAGAAAGGTAGAGGTGGGTTATTAATCTTAAGAAATATGCCTATTTTAAAATAAGAAACCTGTGTAAATAAAATAGATTTGACCTTAACTATATTAGTGCTATGGGATGATCTATAGAAATAATGTTATTGTTACTAAATTTGTAACTTTTTAATCCTACATATATTTGTAAATTACATAAGTAAGCTTATACCCTAGTAGACCATCCCACTAATGCTTCTTCGTGATGTTTTATAGGCTATATTATTCCTCCTCGATAACAATTCTATACAAAACAAAAAGAATTTTACGAATCCAATCCAATCCAAGTTGGAAAGATAAGCCGACTTAAACATCCAAGTAACTATTACTTATACTTTACAGGCATATCGTGTTATATGTAGAATATCTATCGATGTTTACTTAACTCAGAAACCCTGTCGGCATAAGAAGCCGCTGTCAAAACCTTAACTGAAATAGATTAATTTATAATCACCCAAAAACAAAAGGTTCGGAAGCCAAACTATACGCAATAAACATGTAAGTGCCTTTCTGAAGGCACCGTATTATACACTCGAATATTGAATTAGAATTTGTGCAAGTCATCATCTCCTCGTAAACAGCGAGATGAACCATTGAAGAGCCATTTTGCGGATCACGATAGGAGAATATTTAATGGTCATTAATCAAATTATGACATTTATGTCTTTGTTTGCATTTATGCACAACATTCTAGAAAAGAATGATATCTGTGTAAGAAAACGGTTTAAGCAACACTTAAAAATACTCTTGAAAAGAACTTTAGAATTAGATAAACAAGCTATAAGTAGAGCTTTCAGCACAAATAAAGAGAAAATACTACTGACGATGTTAATTCGTATCTTTTGATCCCATATTCTATTTGAAAGTTTCTACGCTGCTTTGTATAAAGCTACAAATAAGAAAGTCACTATACACTAGCCTGACCAGAGTATTACATTTTGTGTTTCAGCGTATTTTCAAAATTCTCTATTCTGTTTTTTCTTTTCCTTGTTAAGGGCGTTGTCATGAAATGTGTCTAAATCAAATAGTATAATACGCCAGAAGATTAATCTGTTAATATTTTAAGCTCCAACAGCTCTATTTGCTGAGTAAATCAAATGTTTTATTATATAATACAGGATTGTAATGTTTTATTATTTATTCACAAAGTATATAAAAAAGGATTATAAAATATTAAAATTTGCAATATTAATATACTTGTTAATTACATATTTATTAGAGAAATAATTATTCTCAATTATTAGGGAGCACATATATATTATAGTATATTGGTATAATCTTGTCAATATCATGAACAAAAATACGTAAACGTACGAAGGAACGAACACATGTACGAGTAAATCGGAACACTATACTGAGCTTATATCGGAGAGATGCTAGATCTATATTGTTATTATAAGACTGAGAGCATTATTTGTTTGCTCATAGAATATCTCCAATTAGCCAGCAATGTTATTATACGTAAGTGATATACAAAGCTAGATTATACTGCAGGTATACAACACCAAGATTAAATAGGAAAAAATAGGACAGGGAAAAACAAAAAATTATCTTCTGTTCTGTCGAGATACGGTATTGAATTCATTACTATACAGTTTCACAATTAAAACATTAAAGAATTAGATTTTTTCTTGTTAGTTATTCGGAATATTTTAGAACAGATAACAACAACTAATAACTGATGAAGGCCTTCCTGCCTCCCTCACTCCACAGGGAACTCAAAAGAATGTTTAATTAAAAATGAATAAACCTCTTAGCTACGGATGCTTTAATCTCGCGATCCTGTTTTAATAAGCTTTGCCACTATCAACAACATTTTTTTTTAAATATGTCATCTGACGGCACTGACAGTTCAATGTCTTTTATTTGTTTAGTAAATTTTTGAGATAGATAATATCGGATTATATTTCATGATACATTTGACGGAAAAGTAATCCTTACTTATACATTTAAGATCATCGGGTCAAAATAAACAGTTGCTTTGTAGCAAACGATCGGATGGGGCCGGTTTCAGGGGCTATATTTAAACTGTGACAAAAAAAAATACGCCAGTACAACTACAAACATATATTGAATAAATATTTAAAGAACTATTTATTTGCGAACGATTACGCGAATAGTGATAGGCAATAACCGTTCCAAGGTACGTTAGTTGCACGTGTTGATGGCAGGGGACCAATTCCTCTGAGTCTGAGATTCCTGTGAGTAAACCGGTATCGCCATCGCTCATCTGAAAAAACTCTTTTTACTATTGAATTGAACATTAGTAGGTAGTTTTATCATGTGACATCAGTATCTCTAAAATTCAAATTAAAATTCAAATTAAGTTTCTTTATTTCATAAAATTGCTAAATTATTAATTAAAAATTATTATAGAGCAATGTTAACTCAGCATGAGAGTGGGAAAAAGTATGTGTCATAGATTATACATAGTTCCATAGGCTAATTAAAACTACTACACCGCTTTTTTTGTCAAGTACCGCAGATTAAGGTCGTACTAATCTGGTTGTGTCGCCACACTATCTCGTCACAGAGGATATTAAATTGAATGTGGAAATACGCGTACTAAAAAGTTTCTATATTTGGTTGTACCCGTATTGTATTGTATACATTTTGTATTGTATATGTCATATAGAGAGGAAGCTCATCATTCCATCAGTAAGGGAAGCTCGTGAAGCGTGTAAGGATAGAAGCAAGAGGTTGGCTGTTGCCTCTGCAAAAGGGACAAGGGCGGGAATTATTGTTACTTGTTTTCAAAATAACAAATACCTCCCAGACTTGGTACAATTATTCGTGGATCACATATTTTTTTGTCTCGTGTAAGAATTGAATCCACGACCTCTAACTACCAGACCAACAATCCAGTAAATTTATATACTAGAGCTCCAACCATTTTATTATTTTTATAACATTAATAAATTATATAATTTACTAATTTTATTTATATAAAAATTTAAATAGAAATAACAGTGCCAACATTAATTAGCACGGAGTCGTGCTAAGTAATGTTGGCACTGTTATTAAGCTATCATTCTTAAGATGCCTCCAAAATATTAGATATGAATAAAATCAAAGTTATATTTTAACCCGAAGATACAAATATCAAAACCAATCACTATTCTTTAAAACCAAAAATATTGTTGTTAGTAAACAATAAATAAAACTGTATTCTTTTTAGTTTACTTTTAGAACAAGAACAATTTTAGAGGCTACAAACCATTGGGAGTTTTAGAAAAGTTAGAAGTTCATGTCTAAACGTTAACAATGAAAATATATATAAACACTGTGTATTGTTTACTTTTAGTTACACTCGAGCGAAGTTGAACGAACAATTTCAAGAAAAATTTAGCAACTTTAGTTTTAACGTGCGAACAGGTCGAGGGCTTCAAAGTCGACTCTCGTTTTGTTAAAAATACAAGAAAGGTTTAGTATTTTATTATTATTATTCATTTATGAATTAGACTACTAAAGTGCCTGTACAGTTATTTCATTCTGTTCTGTAATATATAATGTGGATTTACGAATACTTTGGATGAGAAAAATGAAAAGTGATGAACTGATACAGCTAATTCAAGAATTCTTGACGTTTGTCTCTATAATTATCTTGTAAGTCTTAACACTAAAAGAGTATTCATAATTATAAACATAAAGATTCGTTTAAAAATATGCATAATTATAATCTTTTTACGATCACTATACTTATACCATATTTCAGGATATTGTAATATATTAGTTAAATATACTATAAGTAAATGTTACTCATTTTACATGTTTTATTTTTTTCTCTATCCAATAGAAGCTTCCTTATTTCTCCAAACTTCTTTTTCCAGTTCAAAGTATAGGCATGTGAATCTGACTTAGTTGATCTATTGCTTAAACTCCCCAAGCCATATGTATATATCAAAAGCAATATGACTTTATTTTAAATACTTTCAAGCCTATTATTGCTCTTTTTATTCAAGTCTTACTGAAAAAAACTGATAATATTGTTAGTTAAACGTGCTTCTTAAAACGAATTTGTTTAGCTAATTTGGGTTACTGAATTCGAATTTTATCGTAAGTCGTGAATGTATGTAAGTACTGAATTCGGATTGTAGCACGATACGATTCCACATCATGCTTGTGATGTGTAGTCTAAGCCGTCAAAAGGCCGCCCCCTCTATAACTGTCATTATGTACATTAATCTCTAAACTACGAAGTAATCTCCATACAACATACACCGATGTGGATGAAATATCTCAGCAAGTAATCCATCATTCAACCACTGTTTGTATTTTTAGTTAAAAATGTGCAAATAATCTCTTGTCTGTAAGCATGTTTTCGATGTAGAGGCCCAATATAGAATCAGTTTAAAGCCGTGTAATTCCTATGTACAATAATGTATTAAACCGCCAACAATATTAAGACAAGATCAATCTTTATTTGTCAACTAAGTGGAAATAAATGCTTTTATAATAATAACAATTTGTCTCAAATTTGTAGCCTTTTCAAATTTGAGAGAGAATGTATAAAATAAATTATTAAACACAAATATTAAAGTCTCAACAAAAACAAGTAAATTGATTGAAAAATAATTCAATTAACTTAAAAGAACATATATTAACTTCTGGTATTTAGCTCTACTGTCACGATTTCAGATTTGGCCGATATTTCTGATACATTTCTTTTGCAGTATAAATAAATCCTAAGTGTACACTATTCCACCACAACTTATGACGTATCTTAACCAGGAGAATGCATATGCGTTGTATGCCGACTGGGCGATTTTTTCGTTTGTGCTGTGTGTGTGTTAAATTGAAATACAGCGAATGTGAATCGAGATAGTTTATATTTTATATGTTCAATGTGTGTATCTGTATTTATACCTAGTATAATATCTGTATTTATAACTAGTTTATGGGGATGTTTATTATATGATCTAAATTGGATAGTTTTTGTTTGTTATAGTTCATTTCTAAGTTATGGTCGTTGAGCCAGGGATTTTCTGTCTGGAGTTCCTTGAAGTAGTGGTGTTAGATTTTGGTTTTCTCATAAGTAAACAGTATTGATATATCATCAGAGAATAAGACGGGCAATGTTTGTTCGTTATTTAGTACTTCTGTCAAGTTGTTTATGTAAGTATATCAGAAATAGCACACAACCCAATACGCTGCCTTGTGGCATTGAACATTTTATGCTCTTTTTTTCAGGTCGCATCATTTTATCCCCATTGGTGTTGGAGTCGCAATGGTCAATCTGAACTTTTTGTGATCTGTTTCTCAAATATGATATAAAGCATATATGTATAAACTGGGCTGCGAATACCAGAACCCTGTAGTTTATGTAAAAGAATATCGTACAATATTTTCTCATATGCCTAGACTAAACACATAAATGACAAGAAACATGTATTGATATGACGATCAAGTAACCCTGTACATGTTTCTTGTCATTTATATGTTTCAGAGCATTCTGGATATACTTATTTACTGATAGTATAGTTGATCTTGCTTTTCTAAAACCGTTTTGACTGTCATCGAGGATGTTATATTTTTTCCAATTTTTTTTTTTTTTAAAACCGACATACCACTTCACCGTCAGCTTCGGTGAGATGATGACCCGTGGAGATTTCCACAATTAATTCAAAAATGAAAAAAATATATATATATAATTAATCAAACCCATTCACAAAAACAGCGACATCTACAGTCACTCTTTTTTTTTGAATGGGTTTGATTAATTATATTTTTAGGGGGTCTGGAAATTGGCCATTTTGGAGACTTTGACTAACTAAAATATTCGCTTCGCAGCAAATCAATTTAAACGTTTACCTCTGAAAAGGTAATAGATATATATATAACAGAAATTGATCGTGTAACCCGTTATCAGAGTGGTTGGATATACACGACATAGTGACGATTCACAATAATACTCATAACACTAACGATTACAAAGAAAGGGCGTAGCAGGATAACAATGGTCCAGCAGCTAAGCAGCATTGAAAGCGACAGTCTTCCTCTTTCGATTGAGACCAACTTGGCTCGATTTGGTCGATTCTAGTGAACGGCACATTTTTTTTGTAGCGTGGATGCACTGTAACATAGATACTTGTTAATTGTCCGAAATCCTTATCAGTGCTGCTGAGCACCAAAAATAAGCATGAAACTAAACCTACATCCCATAAACTTATATCTACAACATAACGCATTTTTCACGATTTTTTGCTTTCAAACTTATATTTCACATATTTTAACTCAACTAAAAAAATCTAAAAAAAATCAGGGAATATCTACACATCCGAAACAAATTTTAAGATGCATGCGAGCTTACAAAATAATTTGAATGCTCAAAAATATTAAAATGTCAAAAAAACACATTTTTCGCGGTTATGGGGTTTTCATTTGGGTCTATGGGGTCGGAAAAATCTTGAATTTTTTTTTTGACCTTCAAGATTTTCGGGTCGGTTATAACAAATCTGGGGGGGGGGGGGCGCTAGACCATTGTTATCCTGCTACCCCCTTTAAAGATTAATTGGATTATTTGTGATTGGAAACGCGGTGAGTTCGATGCCACGTGGTATTCTTTGCATGACCGTTCGTTCTGCCGTCTCACCATAGAATGGGGTTGTTTACTTAAATCTAAATTGTCAGACATCTGAAAACTGACAGCTGACAACTGACAGCAGACAACTGTCAAACGTCACCACTGGCTCGACCTTAACCTAAGCACCTAAGTTGCGTTTCCTACAGATAGCGACAATGAGCTGACGCTGCGACATATAGATATACTTATATTTACTTGTTACTTTTATTTACATTTATTAATACTAGTAAAGATTTTCAAAACGGCAAATAATGTATTAGAAGTATTATATTAAACACTATATGATTTAAGTGTATCATAGTAAGTAAAATGGCCAAAAATAACGTTTCATGGAATGTTTCCAAAAACAAGTTTTATTGAACAATTGTACTATATAAAGAGAAAGCGAGCGATATAAAGAAAAACTGTTTGAGCTTAACTTAATAACATTTCCCTACCGTTGTTGTTGCAAACCTTTCGAGAAATTAGAAAGTCAACTAAAAGTAACTTTGTATGAGTAGCCGTATATTCCTAACTTTTATAAAGTAGAAAGTTGTATGAAAACTAGGCAGCAGCGCCTTTATGTGTAACTTGTTCCGTGAACACACCTGTCAATCTATTTTATTCTCGGAACTGTTATCCATAGCTGAAAGTTTTAATTGCTCCACAACTTTATCATATTTTTTGTACTTAAATAAATATTTTTTCCTTATTCGCGCGTATATTGAAAAGTTTCCACTGATACTCGTAATATAATACTGTAAATGGCAAATCATAAATGGAAGTTTTAGGTAGCAGAATTTTAACGTTTGTGTCAAAAGGACCTATGTTACATATCTTGTAAAATTCTCACTTAGAATAAAAAAACGACTATCTTTGCAAGGAATGGACAAAAAGCTGCATTACTAAGAGTTTTTCTCTACGGTTCTTTTACTTACATACTTCTAGCAAATACTTTCATATGATAAATATCTATACTATTCACAAACTATACATATATTATATTTTGAAACATTGTCCCTAAAACAACAAGACTTGCGACTTTAAAAAAGTTCGCTTATCAATTTTAAGTCAATTAAAATGCTATTGTGAACAACGAAATAATATTTTTTGATTAGCAGTAATCGAACAAATTATATGACATTTATTTAATTTCTATGAATTGGAACAGGTGTAGTAAAATAAAAGCTGAATAATTGAATGGACTATTATCTATCAGACCAGTTGACAGCTATGCTTGCCCTTTGCCCTAAGTGGTACTAAATTATGGGTGGCAAAATGTTGGCGTTGAATACGTTTCTGGCTACCCTAATAAAGATATGTATTATGACGGTAATATAAACGTAATACTCTAAATTGCTAGTGGTTAGTGACCCTCACTGCTTAGCCAGAGATCGTGGGTTTGGTTCCCACCCAGGACAAATATTTGTGAGACGGCCATGCGTGAGATGTGTCAAGCTATTATTATTACTAATAATAATAATAAGTTCCTTATTATTGACACGGCTATTAACCAACAAGTTCGACGTAACCAAAAGGATTTAGCGACATGTTGGATAGATTATAAAAAAAGCCTACGACTCTGTGCAGCATACGTGGCTCCTAAAGGTGGAGTTCAATAAGATTGATACAACTTTATGCACTTTCTTAGAGGCATGTATGCAGCAATGGAGAACAGTTCTTTGCTATCCAGAATGTCGAAAATCTCAGGGTTACTGCGAATTTTGAATATCAAGCGGGGTAAATTTCAAGGTGACAGTTTGAGCCCCTTGTGTTTCTGCTTGGCTTTTAATCCTCTTAGCACTATGTTAGAAGGTTTCGGGCTAGGCTATCGTTTGCGGAAAAAAGGTCAAGTTATATCCCACCTCCTTTTCATGGATGATTTGAAACTGTTTGCCTGCAGCAATGTCCAGTTGATAAGATTACTAGAGGTAACTTAAAAATTTAGTAAATGTATCAAGATGGAATTTGGTGTAGATAAATGTGTAGTCATACATGTAAGAAAAGGCAGGATTGTGGAATTTGAAGGAATTGAACTTTTAGATTCTACACACCTTAGACGTCTTTCTGCAAATGAAACGTACAAGTATCTAGGTATGTAACAGGCGCTGGGTATAAATAAACTGACTCTGAAGCTATCACTAAAGAACGGTTTCTTTGGCCGTCTGAAAAAAGTTCTGAAAAGTCTTTTGTCGGGTGGTAATAAGGTGCGTGCCTATAACGGTTGGGACATACCAGTCTTAACCTACTCCTTTGGCATACTTAGATGTACTAAGACGGAATAGTACCCTGGATAGAAGAGTCCGTACACTGCTAACTGCGTACCAAATGCACTATATACGTTCATCAGTAATGAGATTGTATATCCCGCGGAAATGTGGGGGTCGTGGTTTCTTAAATGCCAGGACTCTTCATAATTGCGAAATATGCAATCTTAGAGATTACTTTCTTTCTGTCAACGTGGAGATACACTTGATGTAGTGGCTGTTGATAACGGACTTACTCCGCCTGGTCTAGGGAAAGGGAACTGACGCAAACCTCCAGTACTTAATGTTACAAACCGTCGGGAGATATGGAAGAGCAAAGAGCTGCATGGACGTTTTTATCGGGCCTTAAACGGGCCCGATGTAGATTTATTATCATCTGTGTCTTGGCTACGTTTCAGTGACCTCTTTGGAGAAACTGAAGGTTTTATCTGTGTAATTACAGATGAAGTTGTAATGATGAACAATTATTGGAGACATATCCTGAAGGATGGAATAATAAACATTTATCGGGCATGTCATCGCCCCGGTGAAACCCTCAGGTATATAATTTCCGGTTGCTCTCTCGTCTTGCAAATGGTGAGTCCTAACACAGACATAACCAAGTGGTCAGGATATTCCATCAGCAACTTGCTCGTAGATATAACGTTGTGGATGTCGAGTTACCGTATTATGGGTATGTGCCCGACCAAGTTCTTGAAAATAGTCGTGCAACATTATATTGGGATCGATCTATCATCACTGACAGGACTATTTTTTTTTTTTTTTTTTTTTTTTTTTTTATATTAGCCTACCATAGTGACTCCACTTTGCCTGATGGAAAGCAATAGGTGGAGTCAAAGAGTGGTGGTCACCATCCTCATTGCATGTGTAGTCAATGCAGCATGGTGACCCACACTATGGCGGCCTGGTGAGATGCTTTTTCACGCCCCGCTTAAAAGACCCGGGATCATAGTGGGAAGGAAACACGTGCGCTGGTAGAGAATTCCAGGCTTTTACCGATCGGCACAAGAAAGAAGAGCCAAACCGTTTAGTTCGGGTACGTATATTTTCGACGCACAAACGGTGACTCCTCAGGCCAGCACGTGTAGTCCTGTAGAGGAAGGGAGAAGGTGGGACCAATTGGAAGAGCTCATCAGAACACTCCCCGTGATGTAGGCGATAGAGGACTGCCATAGAGGCGACATCTCTTCGCAACTGCAGAGGCTCAAGAGACTGGGTGATCTCAGGACAGTCGATAATGCGGACTGCGCGCCGCTGCAACCGATCGAGAGCGTCAAGCAAATACTGCGCATAGCCGTCCCAGAGATGAGAGCAGTACTCCACGCAGGAGCGAACCTGGGTCTTGTACAAAAGACACAGTTGCTCGGGCGAGAAGAACCGTCTCACCTTGTTCAAAACGCCGAGCTTACGCGAGGCCGCCTTAGTGACACTCTCGATGTAATCGCGCGGATTGAGATCCCGGCAAATATCCATACCCAGAATACTAAGCCTATCCTGCAGTGGCAGTTGAGTGCTCTGAAGAGTAGGAAGGGGAAGGAATGGAGACTTTTTGTTAGAGAACACACACGCTTGTGTTTTCTTGGCGCCGAACTCGACCAGATTCTCACAGCCCCATTGGGAAATGCGGCTCAAGACCCGGTCGAGCTCAGCGACAAGCTCCTGTCGTTTTTCCTCAACGTCTGCCAGCTTGGCAGTAGGATGCCCGAAATATCGCCCGTGCACTGTACTGTCGTCTGCATAACAATGTATATTGCCAAGGGCCAACATGTCATTGATATGCAGAAGAAACAGCGTAGGCGATAGGACGGAGCCCTGAGGTACACCAGCGCTTACCTCGTGGAAGTCTGAGGCCGCGCCGTCGCAGAGAACCCTAATGCGGCGCTTTTCGAGGAAGGCAGCAACCCAGTTGCAGAGTTTAGGTGGCAGACCAAATGCAGGAAGTTTGGAGAGAAGCGAGCGGTGCCACACCCTATCGTAGGCCTTGGCAATGTCGAGGCTGATGGCCAAGGACTCCCCATGCCTATCCATAGCCTCACCCCAAAGGTGTGTGACGTACGCTAGAAGATCACCCGTGGATCGGTTCGGCCGAAAACCATATTGCCGATCATTTAACAAGGATTGTTGCCAATAAACCTGATATAGTGGTGATAGACCGACTAGAGCGCCCAGCAATGATTGTTGACATTACCATTCCCCATGACGACAACCTCATAAAGGCTGAAAAAGATAAACAAATAAAATATTTGGATTTAGCCCATGAGGTGGTCAACATGTGAAATGTGAGTTTTGCAATCATTGTGCCGATAGTCATATCAGCTCATGGGTTGATTGAGAAGAGCCTCGACCAACATCTGCAGAGACTCACGTTACACAGCTGGGTTAAGGCTTAATGCAGAAAGCAGTCCTTCTTGATACGGCACGTATTGTGAGGAGGTTCCTGTCTCTGGAGCCCTAACCACCGGTAGCTTGGTCCCTGTACCTGATACCGGTGGAATACTATTTATTATATTTTCAAATATATTTTGTTTTTATTTTAAAGAGAATAGTAATAATAATTCTTTATTGCAACAAGAAGTAATCACAAACTGTGCAGTCCTGATTCCCAAACTAGCGTGAGCTCTATGTTGGAAGTCAGTTCCTTCCCGAAAACAAGTGGAATCGAATAGTCACAATTTGATTAGTAGATACATATTTTATTTTGTTAGATACAGTCATTCATATTATTATTTCTTTTGAACTAAGAAAAATAAATATATTTCTATACAAACTTTCAGTAACTATATTAACTAGTTCGCAAATTTACTTGTAGAAAGATTAATTGAGCGCTCATTTCTCATCGGAATTGTTCCGCAAACTACGTGACATAGGGAGGTAACAGTATTACCGTCAGTGAACTTCAAAACACGCGATTCGTTTCAGTATGGATAGGTTATAAGATATTTTTATTTGTTATTATTTTCTATAAGTACCTAAGACACCTACGCATATTTGAATCTGGGAGTAACTGACTTATGATTTTGGATATTGGAATCTCATATTTCAACATTTATATGTCGCGTAGGCGTTCTAGCTCAGGTATAAGTCTACTTATTTAAGAAGAAGCTATAGCAATGTATTTACTTATATTTGTGAAATAACGAGATTTTTTTATCTAGCGATTGGAGAGGCTTAAGGCTTACTCTACCCCATACCGTAAGCCCTAAGGCCATAGTTGGTTTATGAGAATCAGGGGTGGTGGCCGTTGCTAGCACAAAAACATATTTTGAGGGTATGCTGTTGTTAACGGAAGATTCAAGCTTGAGCGTTGGCGACACGTGTAGACTCGTAAATAGTTTTCTGCGTACCCAGAGTCCCATGTTATTTTGGAAAGAGTTTTAAGGCTGTAGTTGGAATGCCAAAACACCTCAGATCATTGTTTCAGATAACCTAAAAGGGAAAGTGTCATAGGGATATAAGAATATGCATAAAGTAATAAAATGTCTGCGATATTTCTAAGCCCGCGTAGTACACACGCCAGAAGTAGTCATTTAGTAGCTTGGGATGGACGCACCTTCTTCCATGATCGGAGTAGAGTTAAAGGCATTTACTAAAACAAAGGTCCAAGCAAAAAGTTATTGCGACAGATGAATATTTATAACATATAGATTAGTGGTTAGTGAATATTTAAACTTAAACCTTAAACTTTATGTACTTATTGCATAGAGGCAGTTAAACATTAAACTTTAAAATATTAAAACTAAGCGATGATATAGCGATATATAGTCTTATATGTTTATATACAACTGTTATACATATAGAAATAAACAAATACGCATATTGAACATATAACAACGGAAGATGTTAAATTACGGTCAAGTTGATTCTGCAATTATCTAAAAATGGTACTCCTTTACTTTTACTCTAAGTGAGTAACGAGTAGTGGCCATCCTGATCTCGAGTGAAAGAACAGACTTAATAAAGAATGAAGAGCCGACAAACCCTGAAGTTTGAGAGGGGCAAAGGAGGAGAAGATTACATGTGCGGAGGTTTCGGTCATGACTGCTCCTTAAAATATGGAGTTAAACACGTGACGTCATTTTGTGTATGTTAAGAGTTAAAATCTCACATGACAACACTTATATAATAGATGAATATTTATGTAAGGTCTAAATGTATTATATGGTGTCATGTTTCAAAATAAAGACATATTTGTAACACGCTTTTATGAGCTTCACTTTTAGTTACATAAAACTTACTTTGTGAAAATATCGATGCGGTCCATTTTATATTAGTCTAATTGTTCTCTCGAAATGAAACTTTTTATGTATTTCTAGTTTTGTATGGGAATTCTATAAATTTGTATCTTGGAGTGTATCTAACGATGGAGTCGGGAGGCGGATAGTAGAACTTTCCTAAAGGTGTAAATGAGATTTGTTTTTATTCTTACGAACGAGAGATGGTATTTTGAGTTTTTTAAATTATAATAATTATTAGTTTAAACAAATGGAAACAAAAAAAATGAGTCTGGAGCCTACTCAATAGAATCAGTCGATCAAGTAGCTAGTTTCCAAGGATATTAGTTTTCACCTACACTTACCTACTAGTATTACATAATTGAACTAAAACAAATTCAGGTTTCATAGATTAAAAGCGAAACTTAAGTGTCAAGATTATTTAACATATGCGCAGATATTCCTGTCCTTATAAGACTTCATGTTTTAAGCACCTGTGATATGTGAAAATCAGCACATGTGTACAGTGACAGTAAGTGATAGTTGAAAATCAAGTGTTCGGCTTTAATCATATAGATCAGAGATCAGATAGTTCATAGATAATATAATCAGCGGATAGTAGCCAGTTCGTATTCCTGTTCTCGTGGCCTTTCCAATCACAAAACACAAATTAAGTACCTTTGAGTCGGCGTCTGAATACCATTACCTCATGCGATACTTGCTGTGTCTCGTGCAATAGACACATTGCACCGACACCTAATAAATTTGCTACTATTGACT
This sequence comes from Tyria jacobaeae, assembly GCA_947561695.1. Taxonomy (NCBI): domain Eukaryota; kingdom Metazoa; phylum Arthropoda; class Insecta; order Lepidoptera; family Erebidae; genus Tyria; species Tyria jacobaeae. Next base: position 381,581 of record OX387217.1, read on the forward strand.
CAATCAAGATTACATTATATGTTATTGTAATACACATAATATAAGTACCGATTGTTACATTCTATTTCTATTTTAAGAAAGCAGAACGCTTACGTAAATAAAAGTCATAAAACAAACAAGATTTGTTTTGTATTTCTTTTTATGGGCCTTTGTATTGACAACGTTAGGGCATGAACAAATATATAAATTAATACATATATATTTCGATGAAATTGAATGGATTAAAATAACTGATTAGTTACCAAAATTTGAATTTATTAACTGATGATCGTGAGTACAACACTGTCTTCATATAATGTGTCATCTAGATATGTGATGTAGCAATTGTTTTGTATATCCTTCAAGTTTTTTCCTTACAAGTTTTCCGTTAATGTAACATTTAGTCTTTCGTTACGTTTAACTTTACTGTACTGAGAGCACCACACGACGAGGTGTTCGCTAAAACCATTATACCGTTAGTTAGTACTTAGTTATAAACTTTATTCGGTTCTTGCAGTAAGACTAACTACTTTGTTGATTAAACACTAACACTATTATTGCTTGCCTATACGATTCTATCCACATTCGCCTCTAAAAGTTTTATCTCGAAAATCCTCTTTCGCCCGCTATTTTATTACTTTGGCGCCTTGAACATCATTTGATTGATTCACTATCTTTTTCCTTTGTGAAAGACTCTATAGTTTTTTTTATGGTCGGCTGTTTTTTTCTTGTATATTTTACTAACATTTCGTAAAAAATGGGAAAAATGGAGTTTAAGAGACTAAATATAAAAACTATTATCATCAAATACTCCGTCTCACATATTGCTAAGCAAAATAAGTTTAGTCAGTTAAGTTAACGTAATATAAGTTAGTCCCACTTACGTGATAGGGGCAGGCATATTGCCGGGCACTAAATAAACTATATATATTTACTATATAGTTATTTATTATCGGCTAGTAAAATGTCCAATACCCCAGTCGTGTTGTAGCACACTCACGGTAAAAGATGGTATGGTTATATTCTACTCCAGCGAGAACCACTCGACTAGATATTACTAACATAACATTTTACGACGTCCTCACATATTATTTTAACAGTACCAGGATGCTTGCTCTCTTTTTTTAGGTAAATTGTGTAAAAGAAGGAACTTGAAAAGAAAAGGCAAAAAATAATCAGCAATCCCACATGAGGTATTATTCATCGACATTTTCATCGAGTTTTTCATTCAAACACGGATAAAACGACTTTTTCTAAAAATGAAACTTAGTTAAATCGATTTATCGTCCCTAAAACCACCTACTATACTTAATTTCATGAAAATCATTAAAGAGCTTTCCGAGATTCAAATTATATATATAAATATTTACAAGAAATGCTCGTTTAGTACACGCAAATATCATCATGACTTGATTAGATTTGAATTATTAAGGTATCAATAAAAACACAATCAAATTAGAAAATATAATAACATAAATATTCACCTCTGGACACCCCAACGACCCCACGACCCCCAACCGACAAAGTTTCAGGGCTAAAGTAGCTATCTTTATAGCTAGGACAGTAAAGGAAGAATGAACCATAGTAGAATTATTGGTAGGATAGCGAAAGAGAACATTATTAGATGAGCATAGATTTCTAGCGTGGTTGGAGGACAGGAATTGAATATGAGAAATTAGGTAAGAAGGAGGGTTAGGAGACTGGAGTGGAGAGTACAGCTCATGACAATTGGTTGTGAGAAGTAGATCTGTGATCATTCATACGCAAGTTGAATATGAATTGCATGCAATTATTAAGAAGTCTAGTTTATTGAGTAGATCTGCATTTAAGTCGAAATAGCAAACATCACCATAGTCCATTACTTTGAACACCAAAGACTGTACGAGCATCGTCTTTTTCTCGGTCGGAAAAATCAGTTGTCCCGTTCTCACGTTGGACACTTGAGTTTGCCAGCTTCAGGTATTATCGATGTACATACCAAGTTCCCCAATCGAAGGACTAATGGGCAGAACAGAATCATCAAAAATGACATCTGTAACATTAGGTATAAACACTCGGCTCATCATTCTAGGGCTCCCTATTAAAATTACTTGGCATTTAGACGGATTTACTGTTAAACCATAGCTATTGGAATACCGCATTGTGCAGGCTGTTTACTTAGGCTGTGAATATATTCATATATTGATAAAATTTTATTGATTTTTGGAAAGCAACAAATAAGCTTAGTCATAAGTCTGGTTTTCCTGTGAAAGCATTTCACTATAAAATCTCTGCTAGAACCTTCAACTGAGAATGCTGAGGCTATCGCGAACGGTGATTTCTATATTGTGTCAGTCAAACAGATGCGTAAAATCATAAACATCATGGCTTGGGGCGAATTGCCTTGTCATGATGAACTCAGTATCGAACATTTGAAGTATGCCTGTCTGTCTATCGGGAGTACTCATAATGTTCTATACATTATGTCTGAGTCACTCGTACTTGCCTTTTTTTTTGTCGTGTGGAGACCCCCACCTACTACTAGTAGGGTGGTATGTCGGACTCGAATCGACTAAAACCACACAGTGTTTCGTCACATAGTCCTATTGCCGGGGTCTCATGTGTACCCTTGAAAGGAAATCCCTGTGCACCCCGGCAGACTTAGTCGTCTATTGAACAACAGACTAAACCGCTGTGATGTAGCATCAACAACACGGCGCTGCCGTCTTGGGCCTGCTTCTGCTAGAGCGGCGGATAGCCCTCAGGCCAGCGCTTATGGAGGCCGGAAATCAGTATGCGCTGTCCGGCGTCTGGTGCGTCTTCTGCGGGATGGGAGAGTACTAGACATCTCCCGTTCCCTTTCCGCCACCTCCTTGGCGAGCATCCCCTCCTACTCGTACTTGCCTGATGATCTAATAAAAACTATTGTCGTGCCATTAGTAAAGAATGAAACCGATATCAAAATCAAAAACATTTATTTTAATTAGCCATGTGGTTCTTGTAAGAGCATAACAGGGAATCTTTGCTTGTGTGTCGTAAAGACGATTAACAGATCAGACTGTTATCTTCCCGACAGTATATATACAGTCATATAGTCTCCGGATGAAGGCTTGCCTCCTATTGCATAAGTAGGACTAATTGATGGTTGCCATAAAGCCAAAATATGTATTATATGCGTACATTCATGTTACACATCAAGTATCAAATGTTATCCAAAATTACGTATTCTATAAGCGTACACAAGAAATTTTGTTATAAATGGACGTAGTGCTTCACACGTCTGAAAGGGCATTGTTTTCAAGTACATCAAAGTCCCAATTCTCACAATAAATCACAGTTAATTTGGGTACTTGGCGTTATCCCGGCCCTAGTTTGGGTCCCTTTTACTGATCGAATTATACCATTTCAGTATTAGGCTCTATTAGCGTCATAATTTTGTAGGAAAATTAATTATATCACACCGTTCTGGAAACCTTATTTATACATTGTAGAATTATAATAGTTTCCTGTATAGAATATAACTATTGAGTTGGTGTACAAGTTTATATGTAATAGTTTGAATTACAATTCTATTTGTTAGCTATTATGATTCTAATGGCGAGTATAGACTAACATTTAACTTTATGTTTGTGTATCTTCACATATTGTATTATATTATAATTGTAAAATCAATTTAAATCGCAAGTTACAAGGTACACAAATTGTCTTTATTAATTGATATAGTTTGTTTTTCTTTGTGTCAGTTTTAAATTTTCCAGTTATTTTAAATATTTAACTAATGCTAGTATTGTATAAATATATACCTGCTTCTTCTTAAAGCCAAAGTAGATGCAAATTTCCTTTAATAGATTACAACTTAAATAAAATCCAGTATAAATTAATTACTAATTCAAGATACTTTCTTAAAAATATGCTAAAAGCTTACGTTACACATGCGGTGATAATCCGGGCCGTTATAGTTTTTTTTTTTTTTTTTTTCTATATTTTTATTGTAGGCTTCATTGAAGTCCAAACATTAGAGGCCTCACGTATAGATACTTGCACTCACTATAATGGTGATCCTTAGTTTGATGGCCTCTATAGGATCAGTTTCAGGACCCGCTTAGAGGACACGGGTTGTAAGTAGAGGGGAACACGTGTAAAGGTATCAACATTTCGACTTGAAAGAGTGTCGTGATTTAACTAATTTCAAAGTAAATACGGTTAATTACGTTAATGTACTATCGATTATTATAATAAATATATTTATATCGCCATCAACGAAGTCGGTCGCTATTCGCTAAAAGCTGAGGTATCAACAAAGCGTCTTGGACTATTTGCTCAAATGACGCCGCTTCTAATATCACTCGTCTGTCAAAGTTAATGCGCCATTACTTTTTATGATGACTTGATTGAATTGCTTTGGAAGTATTTGATCTTCGCATGAAATGTTTTTTTATTTCCTAACTAGCCGAAATCAATTTAGATATACCTTATATAGATTTTAAAGATAGAATTTTAAAGAGATTTAAATTTTCTCATGAAATGATCATATTTTCCGATATCCATTTCCCTATCAATTAACTCTCAATTTACAATCCTAATTTCCATAATGCCCGTATGACAGCAATAAACCTGCGCCCTATTACGTAAATAGCAATATATTATAGTTAACCACAATTATAACAAAATAAGTGACTTTAATTTAGTTAAGAGATGAGGGCGTCAGTGTATGTATTTTAACAAGATTGAATACATTAAAAAAACATACCACTTTTGCGATAAACCGTAGCATTGTAATGAAAACAATAGCAGTAGGGACGATTACGCACAAACAAAGATCTTGTCCAATCTCGTTTTCTCCCTTAGCGGTTTATACAGCCTTATCCTGGCTTCCTTTTGACAACTTAAAGTGGAAATGTTATATGTTATATGTTATGTTATGTTATGTTCTTTTAAATCTCTTATGCTAAATCTACATCAATTACTTTAATTATAAAAATACTATTAGCATAAGTACATACACATATGGAAAATCCAGCTTTTTTGTTTTACAGTGTTTTTTTTACCTTACATTTTATTTATAAACTTTAACAAGAAAATTGTGTAAAATATTTGAAAAATTGTGTCCTTGGAGTTTCTTGTTTGTTCTTCTACATAGGATCTACATATTGGAACAGGCAACTAGCTTCATGACTAACTTATGTTGACCGATTTCCTCTCTTGACAATTCAAAAATAGATTTTTATATAAGAAATAAATTATTTTCATTTGATTTTAGCTTTGAGTAAAACACAAAATCTACAGATTTGACCTTTTTATTTACACAAGGTAAAACATATTGTGTCATTAACGTATACCGCTAGTGAGAAAGGTACCCACATAAAAATTATTATTAAAATATTTTTCCTTAGCAGTGGAAAATTGACAATCTTTTACAATACAATGAAATAAAAAAATTATCACCGTCTTAGTAATGTCCTCATTAATAATAAATATACTTAGAAAAGCTATAACAGTGATTAAGATTTTCCAGGGAAAATTTTATTGTCAAGTGTACAAGGAAAATATATTTTATTGATGTAATACCAACACAATTACTATATTTTGCACCTAGTACTTCATTAATACAGAACAATGAATTACCTCATTATTTAAAAGCAGAAATTTCAAGTCTGTTCTTGCGATGACTTACTACAAAGTCTACAGATATTTACGAAGTTTATTACATTATTTTATTTATTTTACAGAAGTGCTATCTTCAAGAATTTTATTATTGGGTAGCAACTTTTAATGTCATTGCCCCATACGTAATTGTCTTATGAACAACATGTAACGTGGTAGAATGTGGACGCCTTGTTTTAGACACGTGGTTGGCCAGGAAAACTAATTATTGGAGATGAATTAGAACACTAGGGCACGAAGTGTCACAGATTTTAATAAGTCAGCTATTACAGATTGATAATAGATACTGGACTTAAAAGGAGGTGAGAGGCAGTCTGGCGGTGCGTCAGTACTGCAGCCGGGAGTAAAGAGGACTGCGCTCGTTCTTTCGGCCCTTATTTAGCGACGCGCGGTGCGGTGGGAACCACAGCTGAGAGTGGTGTGTGGTGGAGAGACATTGCCTAAACTTTCAACAACACGGCCATGAATGTGTTGTTGATGTGTAAATGTTTTCAACATCAACATTTACATTGAAATAGATTTTTTTAACAGACGTAGAGTCATGCTTAGGCACGAATGGGCCGGCTCGACCGGTGCGATACCACGGCCGGCCAGAAAATCGGTTGTGAAGTAACGCTTGCGTTGCATTTCCCCGAAATGAGTGAGGCCCAAATCCCCCCCTCCCCTTTCCTCTCCCCTCATCTCCTTTCTCCTCATCCCCCCTCTCTTCTTTCCGCTCCCTGCATCCCCCATCCCTCATCACCCTCAAAGGCGGGCAGCGCACTTGCGACTCTAGAGAAACGGGTATCCATGGACGGCGGTTGTCACTTACCAACAGGTGACCCGTCTGTTCGTCTGTCCCCCTATAATATAAAAAAAAAAGAATTGATTCTAGTCGCCCCTTCCAAAATGTAATTTCGTATAGAGAAGAAACTCCACCGTTACTCTTTTAAAATGTTTTGTCTGAATACAATCATTATATATAACTATAATTATGTGTAAAAACGATGCACCTAAAACAAAATTACTATACCGAAATAGGTAAAAAGAATTTAATGAATTTTATGATAGATGCATGGTACTCACGCATTAACAAACATAGTAAAAGTAAGTTTACGATTTACACAGATATAGAGAATATTAACACGTAACAGTCAGTGTGTGAGTTAAAATAATCGTTAAAACTCAAAATTGTCCTATGGAGCAGGACCAGCATGTTTCCAAGCGTTCTTATCTTGGATATAATTGATATGGGTTTTAAATGTCCTTTCATTTAATTGCAATATATCACAAGGCATTTTGTTATAACATTTAACATCATAAAAGATGAATGTACTTTAGCTTATCTGAAAAATTGTTGATCTAATTTGTCTTTGTTTCTAGTATTGTATATATATATCACTTATTTTTACTAAAAAGATTGATTGAATTGGCAAGGCACCGTCATAATATTAATCCTTTTAAAACGTTCGCTGAGGGATTCGCGGCCACATAGATTATAAATGGCTCTGACAGCTCTCTTTTGCAAGATAAAGATGGATTCGATATCAGCAGCCCGGCCCCACATAATGCTGTGGAAGTAGCTAAAATAGACCAAACGTGTGGTTTCTACATCTGTTAATTGTCTGATCTTTCTGACAGCATAAGCGGCTGAGCTTAGCCGCCCCGCAAGAGATGTTCTAGAGGTCCCCATTGTAATTTCTTGTCTAGCGTGATTAAAATAGGACCTACCTCAAGCATACTATCTTACCAAAAAAAAAAAAAAACAGTTTCAAAACCGGTTTACAAATGGCAAAGATATCGCTAAACAGAAACACACAAAAAAACTGTTGAGTTAAGAACCACGTACTTTTTGTATTTTATATAATTATACATATATATATATAATTATATACATATGTATATCTATATCGCTCTTTATCTCTTGCATCTATTTTGCAGTGCATTCTTATTTTAATAACATTATTTATGAATTTTTATGTTGTGCTTAAACTATGGAATATTAATATCTTATTTGTGAGCCCCTTGGTAAGCTCATAATAATATCATAATAATAAAATCTTCACACATCTCACTCACGAAATGACGGCGGGCGGTATCGCAGGGCTTCTATGATTGGTAAATTCTAAGTTCCATTCCTCACATATATACTACCTAATTAAATATACGATCTGAAACTCAAGATATTTGAAGCGTATTCGACGATCCTACCTGAATATACTTGGGACTTGCTGAATTTCTGCTCAATCATGTCTATCATACATGTCATATTTATACCTGACTGGCCTGTGGTCTATCTTTTATAGTACAAGTATTAAATATATAAGTATGTTTTTCAGCAGTTCGGTTACCACAAGCTCTACTTTGTTTGCGATAAGATAGCCGTTTGTGAGATGTTTAAATTTATGAAATTAAAAAGGCGGTTGGAGTAAACTACTCCCAAAAAAAAACCGGATAATTAATTGAGGTTGAGGAAGATCCTGCTTCTTGGGCGCCACTGTCTAACATTTTTCAAGATAACTGTCATCACCATACTGGGACTAGTAGGGTGGTATGTCGGACTCGAACCGACTAAAACCACACGGTGTTCCGTCACATTGTCCTATTGCCGGGGTCTCCGGTATACCCTTGAAAAGTAATCCCTGTGCACCCCGGCAGACCTGTCCGCCTATTGAACAACAGACGACCGCGTTGTGGTGTAGCTTCACTATTCAAAGAGGCGCGGACGGAACTTGATATTAATTATTATAGCTAAACTGATTTTGCTAGAGCGGCGGATAGCCCTATCCGTCGCCCTCAAGTTAGCGCTTATACAGGCTGAAATGAGCTGCGTCTTCTGCGGGATGGGAGAGTACTAGAAACCTCTCCCATTCCCTTTTCGCTACACCTTCTCGCGAAACGAGGCGAATCCCACGCGCTCTCGCTATAGACCAAGGACATGATTATGGTCTCCAAAGAGAGGCTACCCACACAGGGCGCTCTCCTAGAGGGTGCAGTGCAGTGTCCTCGTGGCAACCCTCGCAGTGATGCCACACAGACGTTGGCTCCCGGCCTATTCGACACAGGAAATTCCCGAAGCAGCCATGTCATTTAAGTACCTGCGTCATCCGCTAGGAGAGGTTACAATGTCGCCTCTTTAGCCAATCTTCCATAACGGGTTTTACCGCCACAATTCCAAGCAGCACCAATCCAAACCACGGCGTTTTTATTATCCGTCAAATGGTGAGGTATCCATCTAGTACAAAGTGCTGACGCTTAAATTTTAATATAAGACTTTTTGTACTTCTTTCATGTCAATGCCTAAAACTAGCCAAATCAGATGATAAATCCCCCTTCTATCAGCATTTATCATTAAACGCACGGCTATCACGTGGAAGGCCGTCCTTTTCGAAAATCATCTGTGACTTTGCTTCGACCACATTAAAATGCCAATCGAAGTCAAAAAAGACCGCAACGAAGCCGTGGTAAATCCCTGAGCAAAAATTATCTCTAGTCAAATCCAGTTCGATGCACTACAAACACTTGCCGACAATCTGTAAAAACAATTGACATATGAGTCTATTAAAAATTTTATTTAGCGTGGTGCTTAAATAGTGCACAAGATATTTCAATACAAGCAAAATTTAAAATAAAACACTGCAGTAATACATTCTCCCATTTTTGTCAAGATATCTTTATAGCCATTTTTTGGTAGTCAGTCCTATAGTGTAATTCTGCATTGTAATGGGACTCTACTTTCTTGTCTATGCGTTTTTACTAGATGCGCCATATTTGTAGTCGAGACGACTATGACCGGTGAGATAAACTTTTCGATTCGAGTAGTACATTAAGTATACATATGAAATCCTTATTAATGAACTTAGCTACACTATACTACAAAGTATATTTTCTACAGATTACTTTATAAAATGCTAAAATTGTTAGCAGACGTGAGCTGTGGCCGACGCAGTTAAATAAACCAGAAAAGCGGTTACTCAATACAAAATGTTACTGTACTGTACTTTGTGTGTGCAAACCTAAAAAATGCAAATTAAAATTGTCATTGTAATCTTATCTAGAGAAGATTATAACACACTGATCAGTACGTTATTAATGTTAAGTCAAGTGAAAGAAAGTAAGCGTATGTGGCAATAAACAACATGAATTGTGGTAATTTTCTGTCTTGTCTTTTGCTATACTTGAACAACTTCATGGATCACGGTATGAATAACGTAGGTTCATATTAATATAAATATTAATGCGTATATTATTATACTAACCAATGGGCCCGTCAAAAGGTATTTTTCCTAACACAAAAGAGTGAGAGCAAATGAAAAACGTGGGCGAGCCAGAAATCATTCGTTCCTTCGTTGACTTTTTGTCTACTATATTACTGAGTTGTCAGATATGATTAACTGCATGATATTCTCAGAGTTGTTGTTGTAGTCACTGACATACTTATACACAGATGTTTCTCTTTGGATAATTTCCCCCACTGTATTCTGTAGTACTTGCTAAAATACGAACCACGTTTCGTTATATAGTTGTAATTGAAATATTAAAGTTCGTTCCGCTACTGACCTGTTTGTCTAGTGGTTAGTAAACCTGACTGCTGAGTCGGAGGTCGTGGGTTAAAGATTTGAATAGTTGTCTGGGTGTTCTTTGTATCCGTTGATTGAATTATGGTGGAACGGGTGTTATTTCCCTCCAACACAAAGAGAGGATCCTCCAACCAGATGAGGTGATCATGCTAAATGCATTTTTATTTAAACTTCACCAGTGGACATACACCTACAGAACGTTCGTAAAATCGCCCGCAATACAGGAATCACTCCAAATGCGGGAGTTTAAATGACTACTGCACGGATAGCGGAGCGGTTTAAGAGGTTACCTCGCCACCACATTGTCGCGCCGAGTGTTGTGCGATGCGATTCCTGCACGGCACAACACTGTGTGTAATCCTCAAATTGTTGTTATGAGTCTAGGCGTTCTTTGTGTTCGTTGTGTGAATGTTTGTAAAGTCCCCCGCGACACAGGTATTAATCCTTGTGTCGGAGTTGTCTATAAAAAAAAAGTTATTCGTCTCATTATGTGAACTAAACTATTTATTATCATATATCTTAAGAGCTCAACAGGTCGTACTTATTGCATCTACTTTCAAGTTTTTGTTATGTGAACTGTGATTCATTACAAGTATTAAATGCTATTTGTAATGTTAAGTTTGCTTTAGTTATATATCGTCGGAGCAACTGACGATCTTTAAATTTGAAAAGCAATCGAGTAGATTCTTTAGAAAAATAATCGAAAAGCACAACGGCTAAAGCTCAATTGGAGTAAAATATGTCCTTAATAGCTAGATGGTCATAAAAAATATATAAATTGCTACTCTGAACAGCTCCTGTAAACGTGTAAGAAATGGATTCGTTTCTGCCTATTAATTTCAGACGAAAATAAGAAATATTATTATTTTCCTCGAGGTCTACTGGTAATATAATTATTAATAATGTATTATTGTTATCCTGAAAGTAGGATTATTCATAAAGTGGACCAATAATCGGGTTTCGTGACGTAAATGTGATACATGCTTTATGTCTAATGGATGACTGTGACAAGCTGATTGTTCAATTTGTGGAATATTAAATTATATAACTCAACTGTTTTGAATAAATCAATGTTTGTGCAAAGAATTAAATACTACGTAATTCGAAGATACAGTTCGTAAAGTCTCTCAATCTTACAACTTATTACGTGAAAGTTGTTAAGTGGGAATATGTGAGTAATTTAGAATACTAGTTGTTATCCGAGATGTTTTCAACCGCTCATTTGCTATCATAAAAAGTAACCATACATACATATATACCATATATTGGCTACTTCTATCCCTGTGCCAAATTTAATGAAGATATGATGTGACGTACGTACGCCGAGCTAATCTATCCAAACTTTTTCACGTATTATAGTTTTAAGATTATTAGCAGTAGTAACGTGGAAGAGCCATGCTGCGGCACGTTTTGGCCGGCACGGGCGGTGTATTACCACAGCCACAAAGAAAACTAACTGTTTATAGATGCATGCATTGTGTGCACGATTGAGTGAGGTTAAAGGAGGCCCAACCCCCTTTCCCTTCCCCTCTTTCCTCTTCCTTTTTTTCCCCCACCCTGAAAGGCGGACACTCTTGTGACTCTTGAGTTACAAGTGTTCATGAGCGGTGGAAGTCACTTACCAACAGGTGACCCGTCTGCTCGCTTGTCCCCCTATACCACAATAAAAAAATTGATTGCTTGAGCTATTGTTTAAATTCCACAATCCATCTGTATGATCAATATCCCTTTCCTTCTCTTTCTATCCTCGCTTCCTGTTAATATACTCTTCATTTTCCCATCTGATTCCCATAAGTACACGTATGACTCCAATAGGCTTGCCGCAAATAGGAGCAAATTATAGTCAGGTAAATGTGGGCTTTAATTATGCTTCTGCCTGCTCCGTCATTGAAGCAGACGTGAGTGTATGTATGTACATGTGTATGAATAGAGAAACAACTCAGCAAGTACATCAAAATACTTAAATTGTTCAATTTAGATACTTATTGTCGTGTCTTGGAAATCTTATTGCTCTGTCGAGTGCAACAACCAGACCCAGGATAATCATTTGAGGATCACACAAATTTCTGTACCATGGTGGAATCGAACCTACAAACGAGCCCTGTAGTCCAGTCCGACTTAAATGTCTTCACTTGACTATTTTGATTAGAATATCTAAACCATTTTTTAAATAACAAATGTAAAAATATAAAGATACTTCTTTACATTTCACATTCGTTAGTGAAAAGTCTGATGATGATGAGAGCGTGTTAGCTTTCACGTCGTTCAAATTTAAAATTAGACCAACATTTGTTTAGCATATGATTCAGTCAAGTTGAATTAGGATTTGGAATAGAATTAAATGAATTTCGAATAAAGGCCAGACTTAAGATGTCTGTTAAACGAACGTCTGCAGAAGACACTAATCTCATGTCAAAAGTTATGCTCAAAACTAATACAGTCGTAGGCCCTCAAAGCTATGTTAGATTAATTGTAAGATTTAAATACACAAATACTTTAAAATGGGCGTTTGACGTTTTAATATTATATGCAGAGGCGTTAACTTAACTCCGTATATACCTTTGAGGATATTGGTGTTGTTCTCAGTCTGGGTGTTCAGTTGTCTTTTGAAAGAAAGAAAAAATAAATAGTAAAATAACACGTATAAACCGCAAATGTAATAAAAAGGTTACTGCTCCTAAACTCTACATAATTTCTTTTATATGTATTTTATAAAGCGCTAAAATATGTAAATTGTCAAAGGTACGTGGAACGAAAATTGTTTGCTCTACAGTAGATATATGTACATACAATTTTACAAAGGAAATAACATGTCTTGGCTTTCAAACCTCTTTCTATATATTCATTCTGAATAAGTTCATGTTTCTACAGTAATTAGGTATTTATAGAGATAATTAATAAATGTGTCATTTATTAGTATAATAGCATGTGACACCGAAATAATTTTAATTTAAGAAAACGTCGCAGTTCAAATCTCATTCATTAAAGAAACATTTAGCGTAGATGTCTATAGGAATTTGGCCTCCTCTTAAAAGGTGAAAGGTAACATATTTACGTAAAAGTATGTTTTAAGTAGGCTTCTTATTCTAATTTATATTTTGTGGTATCTATTCTTGATTTTTTTTAATTATATTGGTTTAATCCTCACTCATTCATTATGATGCTCGAGGTTGGGTTTGAGCTTTCCTCTCAAAGGTAAGGTAATGGGGCTTGCTACAATACATTTACGGTAGGTCTCTGTTGATATAGCCTTGAACTGTTACATTCGCGTAGTTATTTATGGAAAGGTTATTAGGATATTTTTCTTGTATAAAACAAAAAGGAACGTATTTGGAGACCGACGTAATTTAGTTTAGAATTTTTATATACGTACCTGCAGCTGCTAGCGTAAATGTAGGTTTTTGAATGTATAATAAAAATTATTATCTAAATGCATATGTGTCTACCTAAACCAGTATGCAGATACCCAGGGAGGTATTTTATACAAAAGAGGATGTACCTTTTTTTTCTGGGACACCCAAGAAATGTTTACCATGTAGAGAATCGCACACAGGTGCAAAAATATATATTACGAATGTCACATAGATGTTGTGTTCGTTAATTACGTTTTTCCAAAACACAGAGACACTCATATGGTGTGGAAGATAGCCTTTGTTAAAAAATAAGAATATTGAGAGTGCAAGAACATAAAATACTTGCCCACTGTGACAAAACGTACATATATAGCATGTCATAAAACTTTATTTGTTGAATATTTGTTAGTTTATATATCTTCCACACGTGCTCAGGCACGGATGGGCCGGATACCACAGTTCGTTCTGTCCCCCTTTAATTGTTTCCACCATCCCCATCACCTGGACGATTGGCACTCCACCACTGTGCGCTTCTCCAGAAGCTTTTTGCCTCGCACAACCAGCCTATGTAACGAATATCCGGACCGATACGACCTTCAAACCTTGAAGAAAAGAGCGTACTCTACCAAAAAGGCCGGCAACGCACTTGTGACTCTTGAGTTGCGGGTGTCCATGGGCGGCGGTAGTCACTTACCATCAGGTGACCCGTCTGCTCGTTTGCCCCCTATCGCAAAAAAAATATATATTATAAAAAAAAATGTTACAGGTCTTAAGTGTTATGTGTATGTAAAGTACCACTACATCCTTCCACATTGCGTCTTGTACAATTTTAATAAGGAAAAATAATAAGTGAAGTTATATTGTAACATACGACAATATCTTCTTTTTATTTCAATACTTATTAGAGAAGGCCCTGTCATTGACCACATACGCCGTCAGGTTTAATATACGTTATTATTTGTGTTCAAAGAAATTTGCCAGGACTTTCACCCTTGTCTGTGGAAACTTGTTTGTCATTGTGACCTTTTTTGATGTGCTCTGACAACCACAGACGGTATGTTAGCTGCGCGTAATCATAGGTCACGTGGCAGTAAAGTGACTTCAACTGTGAAATGTTCAAACAGATTTCGACATGTTGTTGTATGACATACTATATATTTTTCTAGTTCAGTAGTGGAATATAACTTTATTTACAATAATTCAATTTAATTAAAAACTATTTTCAATTTTAGCTGGAGTTGTGAAGAGTGTAAATCAGTATGAACACTTGTTCTCCCTCGCGTGTACTTTTATAATATTAAAATATATCAGATTCTTATGAGTGATAGCTATATTCATATTTCTATAAAAATAAATATCAATATAAATGAGCAATTGAAGCGAAAGCCTTGGTGAGCCCTGGAAACATAAGCTAGGGTAAAATACTTTAAGGAACATTCCGTCGTTCGTCATCATTTCGTCTGTTATCACTTCTACATTCTTTTTGCTACCTCTTCGTCTGTTTGCATATATTATAGGCAGTTTCTATAAAATATTCGTTACAAGAATTCTTGTTAAAGTTCTTTCATACCAGTTGATGTATAGCCGCCCCCAAACGCACACAAAGCCAGTAACCAATTTAGTTGAAAGGGTTTTTATCCGTATTACTTTCATAAGTTAGCAGTGCCCTTCATTTGTTTCCCTGGAGATGGAACTAAAATGCGTCACATTCAATTCTTTTATAAATTAATAATAAGAAAATTCTTGCATAAATTACGTTGTTTTCAGAATGTTAAATTACCAATTGCTACCCTATTAGGTTCCATTAGGATAAAAAGCTGCCTAAATCAAATCAATACGAATTTATGTTTATGCGTCGTGTTTTTTTCTTTAAGTAGGTAACTATTTTTTTTTAATATTTTGTAGAAAAGGTAAATAAGGTATCTGACATTTCGCTAGTAGTTATGTCATAACACAGTCGAATGGGAATTTCCTCGGTATAGATATCTAGATATATCTATACCAAGACTGTGTTAGTTTAGTGATAGCGGATCTCTCTAAGACCGACAAAAAATCTCGCTCAAATATTTGTTCTGCTGTGTTATTTTTTCAATGGTCAGTAGTTAATAGAGTTGTCCGAATCTTTGAAGATGGCACCGCTGACATTGCAAGTACTTTGATACGGTCCAAGTTCTTCAAATAATCCAGTTCGTGAAGTGACCGCAATATTTCCGTCTTCTATCTAGACAATATAACTTTTCGCATTTTTTTATATTATAGGGGTACAGACGAACAGACGAGTCACCTGATGGCAAGTAACACCATTCACACTTCCACGTCCATTCACAAGTGTTGCTTCACAAGTAGTTTTCTGTGAGGCCGTGGTATCGAACCAGTCGAGCCGACCCATTCGTGACTAAGCATGGCTCTACCACTGTGTGTATTGCTTCGTACAATCTATAACGAAACGAAAATATTTATAATAATGTTACAAACTGATAGCAAGCGGTTTCATGTAACAAATGAAATCGCTTGCTATCAGTTTTGGTGTGTAATATAATCTTAATAGATTGAAATAAAAATGCTTACAGAATATATTTTGGTGTAATTATCTATGTATGTGTGTCTAACTGTACGGATGGTTTAAGTGGTCACCTCGCCACTACGCTGCGGCGCCGAGTGTTGTGGGTTCGATCTCCGCACGGAACAACACTTTGTGTAATCCTCAAATAGTTGTTCTGAGTCTGAGTGTTATTTCTGTCCGTTGTTTGAATGTTTGTAAAGTCCCTCGCAACGCAGGAATTAATCCAAGTGAGGGAGTTGTTTTTTTTAATTAAAGAAAAATTGTTTTCAATACCAACCATCGCATTAGTACACCACACATAACACTTACGCCGCACTTACTTTCATATTCATAAGGTCTTGATGTCATAACAGAAGATGGTGTTAATATCATCAAAAGTTTGCATAATTTAGCTCGAACTTTGTTAATTTTAACTTTTCTAGCCAGGATTAAAAATCCCCAGTGAGATAGTCTTTAGTATGAAAACACGGTGGTATTAATTAAAAACAATTTGTCTGTGACTAATTCAAGCTGAGATTGTTAAAAGTTAGTTAGTGCTGATTACTAACTGGGAAACGAGGCGAACTCTAGCGCTCTTAGCTGAGTTACTTCATTACAAATAGAGATTGCACTAATTAATTGGATATTTACTTATATATTTTGTGTTTGCTATTGGAAGTGGTTTATGACTATTATATTTACAACACTTGAATTTTTAAGTTCTCCCTTATAGCTCGCATTTCACTGTTGGGAATTAGCCTCCCCCAATTAGTATTGCATATAAGAGTGCTATGGCACACCATATCGCTCTTATATGCAAAGTTTAATTTCAATCTGTCAAGTAATTTCTGCAGTAACCTTAAGATAAATAACTTTTACTTTATAAAAACAAACAATTACTTGTAGAGAATGGATTCATATGAAAACTATGGCGGTTCACGCTATCTATAACAACATTTTTTTATAAATGCTTACTTAATCAACAATATTTTCTGGAATATAAAAAGAATCCTCGTAGTAATCCAACGTTATACGTAACATTACAAAAAAAAATTGTATCTAACATATAATGAAAAAATGCTTTGAGAAAGGAAAAAGAAAAGACTACATCATATAATTCTTAGCAAATAAGAATAATGGAGCAAAACAATAATCAATTGGCTGTCTAAAGACGGAAAAACGAAGGCAGAGTAAGCTGTAGAAAAGATGGATGAATGAAATAAAATGGGCATTTCTATTACAGTTAAAGAAGGGAAGGGTTAAAAGAAAACTACATTAGCTGTTACAAAAAACCTTTAACATTGTCTTACGAATCTATCCACTTTAGTAGTGTACTGGTAATATTACAATTTTTATTATTAAAGTCAAAGTCAAAAGTCGAAGCATTTATTTCAAATAGGCCCAAAAGGCACTTTCGAACGTCTACATTTACATTTAAATAGAATTGATTCTAGTCACCCATTCCAAAAAGTAGTTTCGTGTAGAGAAGAATGGGCTAGAAAAATAAACGGTTACTCTTTTAAAATGTTTTGTTTTCATACAATCATTATATAAAATTAAAATTATGCATGAAAACTATGCACTCAAAACAATATCACTATACTGCGCTCACACATTAACAAACATAGTAAAAGTAGTATACGATTTACATAGATGTAGAGTAAATGTTATAGTAATGAAATGACTATTGTATTCTCATTTATTCTATAGTTTAATTCACAATAGAGTAGCAACAATAACTCACGTTTATTGACATAAAGCCTAGAAACATGATATGTATGGCCTAAATTTTATATTTATCTAAATACGTTAAAGTAATGTAAATAGGAAGAACCTTAGCGACACTAAAGCGTGCCACTTAAAGAGCCTTCCTTATCTCAAACATGAAAGCCTTAAGTGAAGCTCTTACTTAACCCCACATCTCTTAAAATGACCCATTACGCTAATTCTCATAAACAGCCCAGAGCTAACCAACAATTTACGTAACCCGAATCCTCGTTATCTGATTCATTCAACATTGAACCTAACAGAGGTTTGTATGACGCGTTCATTTAGCGAGCAGGCTGATAAGATATTGGGTTTTTAATTAGAACTCGCTCAAGTGCAGCTTAGCGTTATCTTCGCGATAATTGACGATTTGCTATCAAAATACTACGCTCCATGCTGTGAGTCAGTTACTCCATACTGTTTGTAGGTAGGAAATAAAATAAATACATACTTGTAAAGTTTTAAACAAGTCACTAATAAAAAAGGTTAAAGACTTGTTACGCCCCCATACAGACTCCACATTCTATTATTAAAAATATTTACAGGCTGCGTCACTCGGGATGATGCAAGGATTTCAACTACACTCTATACATTTTAATCTGTTCAGGCAGGTAGAAGTAATAGAGGAATTAATAAACCGACTAGGCCGTTAGCCTAGTCATTAATGACCAGGTCTTAGGTTTGATAAATCAATATACTAAATATTTTCTGATCCTAAAAATTGTGGGCTCGAGTCTAGATGATTTTTTTGTCTGGTTTTTAATAATATGTGTGTGAAGTATCCGACTCAAGAATTATTTCCTATTGTAAGAGTTTTTTCTTTGAGAAGACCCTGGGAGAGCCATGCTCAGGCACGAGTAAAACCACGGCCGCACAAAGAACCGGTAGACCAACATTTCTTGCATTATATTGCAGAGTGAATGAGGACTCTTGAGTTTCAGATGTCTATGGGCGGCGGTTGTTGTCACTTACCATCAGGTGACCTGTTGGTTCATCTTTCCACATATATAATAAAACATATGTATACAGAAACATGTACATATGTACATATAGTATG
Organism: Tyria jacobaeae; assembly: GCA_947561695.1. Lineage (NCBI taxonomy): Eukaryota > Metazoa > Arthropoda > Insecta > Lepidoptera > Erebidae > Tyria > Tyria jacobaeae. The sequence goes on from OX387217.1 coordinate 400,481, forward strand.
AACATGCTTGAACCTTACAAGCAATACATTCTTGTATAAGGCCGTTTTTTAAGAATAAGTTGTAAGTAGCTGTTGTTTTATGAGTGCGTAGTAAATAACTTACACCAGGGGTGCTCAAACGGTCGATCGCGATCGACCAGTCGATCGCGAGTGCTTTTTGAGTAGATCTTGAGAAGAAAAAAATTTTTAATAAGTAGGTAACTAAACTACAAAAATTTATTACGTAATAACACTGCTTGCGGCAAAAGGCGGCTTTATCAAAGGAACGCGCGGTACTTGTCAAAGAAAAGCCGCGTTGTTTCTAGACTAGACTGTACTAGACCATTTCGGGCGGCGCGTTTGACGGGAACATTCGAGACTTTCGTTCACGCCGATATAAATGTTGCGCCTGCAGGAATTGGAGTCATTCTGAATTGTAACTTGAAGGCGATATAAAGTTTATTATTAAATAGTGCGAAATGAGTGCAGTGAAGAAATCTAAAACGTATTATTTTAATAACGATTGGGAGGAAGAATTTTTCTTTTGTATGGTGAAGGATAAGTGCATTTGTGTTATTTGTCGTGCGTCAGTTGCAATACCTAAGCGTGGTAACTTAGAGAGGCATCATAAAACGGTTCATAAAAACTATGAAAAGGATTTTCCGCCACAGAGTGAATTAAGAAAACGAAAAGTAAGTAATTTGATATCTTGTTTGAAAAAAGAACAAACCATGTTCACAAGACCAGCCAAACAATCAAAAGCTGCTACGATCGCGTCATTTAAAATATCTCATAATATTGGCGAAACACAAGAAACCATTCGAAGATGGATCGGTTGTGCAGGAAGCATTTATTGAAGCGGGTGAGACTTTATTTGGAGATTTTAAAAATAAAACAGAAATCATGTCTGCTATTAGAGAACTTCAGTTATCTCGTCCGACTGTCACAAGGTGTATTGAAGTCATGAGTCAGGACATCGCAGATAAACTAAAACATGATATCATGGAATGTACATACTTTTCTTTACAGTTCCACGAATCCACCGATATGACAGACACTGCCCAGCTGTGTATTTTTATTCGGATGGTATTCAATGACATGTTGGCTAAGGAAGAATTTTTGACAATCATTCCTCTGAAGGGGAAGACCCGTGGCGAAGATATATATGACGTTTTCATCAATTTTGTAAAAAACTACAAGCTACCAATATATAAATTAGTGTGCATTACAACCGATGGAGCACTAACAATGACTGGAAACAAGAACGGTTTTGTGGCATTGTGTCGAGCTAATGAAGAACTCCCTTAATTTTTTTCATTCCATTGCATTATACATCAACAAGTTTGTGTTCAAAAGTTTTAAACACGGAGGAAATTATGGGCATTGCAAGAAAAATTGTGAATTCCATCCGTGCACGTAGCTTGCAACGGCGGCTCTTTAAGTTGCAGTTGGAACTGGGAGTCAGCTGAACACACTGATTTAGTTCTTCACACGGACGTCAGGTGGTTGAGTCGCGGAAAATTCCTAGAAAGGTTTCAAGAATTATTGCCCGAAATAACAGCTTTTCTAGACAAAAGAGGTGATGACACTGAGATGTTGAAAAACGAAAAATGGCTGACTGATTTGGCATTTTTGACTGACATCACAATGCACTTAAACACCATTAACTTGGAGCTTCAAGGTAAAGGAAAAACTATTATTGAGATGATTAGCGCAGTAAACGCATTCAAAAGTAAATTGCAACTTATGATAGATCAACTGAAAAGAAAGGATCTGAAACATTTTCCGTCTTTGAAAGCAAGGATTCCTCAGTTGCATTATGATACGTATGAGGCTGAATTATCAAATATTTTGGGACAATTCGAAATGCGTTTTTATGATTGCAGTAAATTGGCAAATATAGCATCATTTATGAGTTATCCTTTTTCATGTAAAAACATTGAGGAATTAACCACTGAAGTAGCAGTTTAATATGAACTCATGTTCTGTTGAAAATGAGTTGGTGCAGATTATATCAGATATACATCTCAAAGCTACAGCATCTGATACAAATTTCTGGTGTTTTATATCTGAAGATAAATATCCGAATCTAAGGCAAATCGCCCTTCAACTGACGGCAATGTCAACTTACTTGTGCGAGTCTGCATTTTCTGAAATGAAGATAATTAAGTCAAAATATCGCAATCGACTAACTGACGATCATATGTCATCATGCTTGCGATTGGCACTCAGTGGTTACGCACCATCTTATGAAAAGTATGCTGAGGACATGCAGTGCCACGCTTCAAGATCCAAAGTCACTCCTTAGTTGAGTTTAACACCATATGTAACTCTTTTGTTTTGTAACAACGAATAAACTCGCAATTTTGAATAACTAGGAGTTTTTTCATTGATATTGTAGAGAAGAACTTAAGTAAACCTAACCCAAACCTTGACTAAGATAATGTAAATTGTGCGGAAAGCTAATATCAATATATGCTACGGTACACCCTACCTAGGTAGGTAGGGTGTATCGTGTATGTACGACAACCCTGCATCACACATACTTGCAGCCTCTCAAGTCGATCGTAAGTAGTCTAAAAATATTGAGGTAGATCGCCAGCAGTTCAAGTTTGAGCACCCCTGACTTACACTATTCAATTATCAAGCTGCGGCTTTAATAAAAAAAAATACACGAAGTAACGCAAGTAATCGTCTTCAACTTTGTATAATTACGTGTCTTTGACCGTTTACCTTGTCTAATAAACTGTAAACTTGTTTGTGTTCTGTAACTGGTTTATATTATTAAAACTTAATTAAACTATTCATCAATTCAGGCTATTGTCTAGCCAAAACTTAACTGGTTACGTAATATTACTAACTGACAAGGTTTTGTGAAAATAAAAGAAACAATTGTGACTCGGAGGCTCTATAATAAGATTATCACTCGAGATTATTAGCTAAGTTCGGAAAAAATAGAGGATAGCACGAGCTGATCTGGCTGTCAGCCAATGTAATCGTTTGACCGACAAAACTGTTGAACAAGTGTATTTCATAATAAAATTATTATTAATACTTATAAACGACAAGTACTTACCCTCTGCCCTGATTGAGAGTTATTTTATTTCAGCCTATAATCGTAATATATGGAATAGAATTACATTGATCTATTGTCATTAAATAAAAACTAGTAAAAAAGTAAACAAAAATGGATTACGTTTTTTTTATATTCTTCCTATGTCATTTAATATTGTAATCACTAACGTGATCGGCTTACGAATAAGGAAGATAAGTCGAAAAGGTATGTTCAAGAAATACGAATAAAATTTTAAAAAAATCGTAAAGGACTCGTGCTTCTCGGCATCAGCCAGTTCTAGTTACATGAGATGCGGCCCTGACCTGCTTACGTTCCCCAATCCATCCGTGTTACAAAAAACAATCCCCTTGCTTCCCTTTCAATATACTCCTTTAGAACTTATTTCCGAAAGGCGTCATAAAAGAAAGACGAGACATTATGATGTGCCTAGGATGACCGTTATAAGCTTGACCTCTATTACGTAATTGGGACTAAGATTATTTTATATTAAATGCTAAATTAGTGCTTTTAAAACGCCCCTGCCAATCCCTTGGGGATACAGGCGTCAACGTATGTATGTATATATGTTTGTAGAATACCCCCTTTTTGAGGGGAAACCTCCTAGATTAAAACCACACTGTTCCCTATAAACCCCAACAGACTCGGCCACCTGTTAAACACGACGTCACGCCTCCGTCTCAGGCCTGCTTCTACTAGGACGACGGATAGTTCAGTCCGTTGCTCCATGGTGAGCGCCGCCACTGCACTGAATAAGGCTGTGGAATCCCACGCACTCTCGATCTGTATCATGTACATAACCATGGTCTTCAGTCGGCACGCTCCTACTCCAGCAAGATATGGAGTGCGGAGAAAAATCTTTGAATAGCTTTCGATCATATCAGTCTTCAAACCTAAAAATAAACTATATTAAAATCGGTCCATCTATGTAGGCAGTACGGAACAACAGACTAACAGACAAATACCACAGATACACATATGCAATTTATACAATCTCATTTTATAGTAAAAATATTCGGTTTGTACACTAAGGTCTTTACAAAAGTTATTATTTTACAACTAGGATGAAGAGGAATTTAATGACCTACTTTGTTGTTTCAGATAACCTTTTTAGTTTGGATTATTGAAGAAGATATCGTATAATGTAAGTATTGTTTACAATATATTTGTCGCACTTTAAACGAACTAATTGTATTAACAATCAGATAAAAAACCGATAGATTAAGGTTTTATCGTAGTACATTTATTACTCCTCCTGTCGTTTAATGGCGGGAAAACCTTACTAGCTCATAAAATTTATAATCATAAGCATTTTTTTTAAGTTTTTATAGGGTTTTTATTGCATATTCTTTACGCAGTGGCTCTTACGAACCTAATATCAATCAAACTAAATATATATAAAAGTATTTTTCTTCGTTCACATCTGTTATTTGTAACGTAAAAAATGTCGGCGCTTATTTATTTAAACATCAAGTGTGTTGACTCTAGTCTATTTAATTTTTTTGTAAAAAAACATAGGAGCAAGCTTTTGTTGAAGAAAAATATTACTTTGACATCCGATTTACATATACGTAAGTCACTAAATATGCCCAAAAGGTCGGCCACTTATTTGTGACTCTTGAATTGCGGATGTATAATCTGGATAACATCAAAACTATATTTTTATAAATTAGCCTATGTTTATAGAGTTACAAGAAAATAAATGGAGGCGAAACTTCTAGCCTGCACGTTGCCAGACTGATTGATTACATTCTTAACTGCTTTCATGTAAAGAATTTTAACAGTAGCTGCATTATATTTTGTGTTATAATCTGGTAAACCTATTTATTTTATACCACTAAGAAGGCAAATATGCGCTTGTTATACCAGTAATTCCATTCTAAGTTGTTAGTTAAAGTTAAGTTCCTACTTCAACCTCATTTTGTTTATATCAATACATGTAAATCGAAAAGAGTATTCTTTGAACAAAATGGTTATACCTGGACCTGTTGGTCTAGTGGCTAGTGATCCTGACTGCTGAACTCTGCTAGTTCTTTGTCTCCGTTGATGGTATATTTGTGAATTATTATTAAATTACTTTTGAAAACAAACAAACAAAATAGAACAACTTAGAAGTACCCGCAAACCCCGGGTCGTATGAAACTTTTAATGACGGTAGAGGAAGCTCGTGAAGTACATATGAGGATAGATGCAAACAAGTAAGCTCATTTATTCTTATATATAAGTACATATACGTCAGTAAATTGTTAAATAATTACAATCTGTCTCTAGCTAACTCCAACTTCGCTCTAGTACATAGCGCTATATATTTATAACAAACAAAGGAAATAAAGGAAACAAAAAGAAACGATTGATAGATATTCAGTATCGAAGTCCTTATATGCCATCGGTGTTATGGTGTAATAGTTTGACCCACTTACATTCAACGATTGTAGACGTTCGTTACGGACCCCATTCATAGTTCGAAACCCTTCCCTTTCATATATTTCATATAAATTCTTTACAATAGCAGATACATACATATGTATGTATCTGCTATTGTGAAGAGTTATTCAAATCTACATACATATATTGTATGTAGATTTGAATAACTCTATCCTTGAACTATCTTCTTCTGTCATTACACAAGAGGATAGTAATACAGGTGTCAAGTACTTTAACACTGTTCTCACATAAAAATACAGTAAACCTATTTGATTTATACCCGAGTTCGTAAATGTTTTTATGATGTTTCTTTGTCACTAGAGCTTACGCTGTTTGATAGATTGCGTCATGTGAGGTGTCATTAGAGTCGTCTTAATAGTGGCAGTGGCAACAAGCAATAGTCAAGGAGTCTCAAAGTTGAGCGGTTTACTAGCCACTGAAGAGATAGTACAAACGTGTTGAAATGTTGGTTTGATTACATTTAATTCTAATACATTAGTTATATCATTTTATTATCATCAAAAATAATATAAATAATTACAAATGTTTGTTATATAAATAGGTAAATAAACTCCTTTATCCTTGAAGGGCAAACCTCAATACATAATTACCAACAAACTTTATGGAACTCTTACACACATCATTAGTTTATCTGTGAGTGTTCCAGCTCTTACTGTCTTTAGTCTGACAATATCCTGACTGTTACAAATTCGGTTCATGGATTTTTTTATTCGATAGGGGACATCTTGGTGGTAAGTGACTTCCGCCGCCCATGGACACCCGCAACTCCAAGGGTCACAAGTGCATTGCCGGCCTTTTAGGAAGTAGTACGCTCTGTTCTTCAAGGTTTGAAGGTCGTATCGGTCCAAAAATACGGCAGGCGACAATTTGTTCCATAGGCTGGTTGTGCGAGGCAAAGGTGTTTTTGATCCAATTATAATTACATTCTCAAAAAGGCATTTACTTTCGCTTATTAGCAAAACTTACTAATGCGTAGCTCTTCAACGAAAACTTTATCATCTCTTTCTCTTAATTTTAAGTATCCTATTTATTTTTTTGTACCTATTATTGCTAGATTATTCCAATGAAAGACTATGGTATGCACGAAAATCTTCGGATAACGTGAATTCTAATATTGAAAATGGGTTGGAAGAAGACAAAAGTACAAATATGTACATACATACATTCATACATGCATATGTAATCATGCACTCTTGCCAGTTACGAGTGCTTTTATCTTGGCTCGTTCTCAGTATACTACCGATTTGGTCAGTATTCGCCTTTCAGGGCTTACCTGCACCGAATTTACGAGCCTTATAAAGCCTTGACATAGTCGCTCTGTATTCACCCTTTCTACGTTCACAACTAAAGCATACATTTTACTGTAATGTAACTGCTGCTAATAGTATACTGAGTGGAATTCAAACTCACATGATAATTGCTATCTACATTACACATCCCAAGGATTATCCATAACACTCCCGGCACAAATGTTTATTTATTTAGCGTTAAGTACATATTAGAAGTAATTACTAATTATGCACGTCACATACAACAAACATCTTTTTCTTTACAAAAATCTGAAGACTTTATTTTTTATTATGAAATTTTTATTTTCTTTCATAAGCTATCATTTTCTTTGTACCTCTAAAATAATTTCGATGTGTCACATCTGCCAGGCGTCCCGCGACCTCTCTTTTTCTTATACGATAATTAAATGAGAAATAACAGAAGAAATATTAAAAAGGTTTATGTCGTCCAAGTGAACATTATGTTGTAGTGTTGTTCATTTCGTCGGGAGACACATAAAGAAATTATGTGGCCGTAAATTAACTTTATTGCTTAATGGCTCATTTTATTCATATAAAACTTCAACCAAAACAGATGTCGCCAAAAGTTTGTAATAAACCCGTTTTTCATTGTAAACATCACATTTGTACTTATAATAGACCAGGGCTGAAGCCTTCGAAAATTGTAAAAACTGAAAAGAAATAATAGTAGGATGAAACCCACTGGAAAAGGAAGAGAATGTAATAAAAGTTTACCATAGTAATGTATATTTCTTTTAAACCATCAGAAAGTAGATATTTTGAAAGAACAAAAAGCCCACCGAATTTTTGAAAAAAGCTGAAAAATTAGGGTGCTTTTTCGATTTTAAGTCAAATTGAGGTGAAAAAATAAATATTTCAAATCAAAAAAATTACAGTGTATATGGGACATAAAAAGGTAAGTTTTCACCAATTTCGTGAAAATGTTTATTTTGTAAAAGGTAAAAATAAAAAACCAAAAACTTTGTTATTTGAATTTCTGAAATAAATTTTGAGGATATGTGAAAAGAGTGTAAATACAAAAGTTGTAGATCTTTTACTGTATACTAAGCTATAGCTACTAACTATTTATCTTTTTTCATAGGACTTGTAGTTTTGCCGAAAATCGTGATAAAACGTTTTTTACCCTTAAAAACTCACCCCCTTCCTCTTTCCACTTCCCGACCTCAGATCGCCCGTAAATTATTTTTCCTTTCATTTTTGTTATATTGTCTTCCTTTACCAATGGGTTTCAGCCTACTCTGATTATTATTGGTTTTAAAAATTAGCGACCCTGGTCTATAAAGACTATGATAAAAGTGAATTCGGTTCAGCATATATTCATCCTTTACATATATTCATCCTTTTTTTTTATATTAGCCTACCATAGAGACTCCACTTTGCGTGATGGAAAGCAATAGGTGGAGTCAAAGAGTGGTGGTCACCATCCTCATTGCATGTCTAGTCAATGCAGCATGGTGACCCACACTATGGCGGCCTGGTGAGATGCTTTTTCAGGCCCCGCTTAAAAGACCCGGGATCAAAGTGGGAAGGAAACACGTGCGCTGGTAGAGAATTCCAGGCTTTTACCGATCGGCACAGGAAAGAAGAGCCAAACCGTTTAGTTCGGGTACGTATATTTTCGACGCTCAAACGGTGACTCCTCAGGCCAGCACGTGTAGTCCTGTAGAGGAAGGGAGAAGGTGGGACCAATTGGAAGAGCTCATCAGAACACTCCCCGTGATGTAGGCGATAGAGGACTGCCATAGCGGCGACATCTCATCGCAACTGCAGAGGCTCTATAGACTGGGTGATCTCAGGACAGTCGATAATGCGGAATGCGCGCCGTTGCAACCGATCGAGTGCGTCAAGCAAATACTGCGCATAGCCGTCCCAGAGATGAGAGCAGTACTCCACGCAGGAGCGAACCTGGGTCTTGTATAAAAGACACAGTTGCTCGGGCGAGAAGAACCGTCTCACCTTGTTCAAAACGCCGAGCTTTCGCGTGGTCGCCTTGGTGACACTCTCGAAGTAATCGCGCGAATTGAGATCCCGGCAAATATCCATACCTGAGTGCTCTGAAGAGTAGGAAGGGGAAGGAATGGAGACTTTTTGGTAGAGAACGCACACGCTTGTGTTTTCTTGGCGCTGAACTCGATCAGTATAAATAACAGTATAAATAGAAAAGTGAACTTTGCTTGGTACGGAAGGGTCCTAACTACTCAACTCGATTATTATAAAATACCTATCATACTAAAATACTGTCTCTAACATTCCTGAGATAGAAAAATAACTGTAATGCAAAGAAATCCACGAGAAACCATGTAAACAAATAATTTATAATTAATTTTGAATAGTACAAGACGATAAAGGGTGTCGATATTAACTCTCGCTAGTTTCGATTTTTATACCAAACTGTTATATATATAAATTACATATTTATTTCCCAAATATTAAAATAGTCTTTTAAGAACCTTAAAGAACATCTACTATTAATATTAATAAAATCTAAAGTAAGTACTATTTCTAATGTGGTATAATTACTGTGTACAAAGTATCCCTATCTACATATAATGTACATCATTTAGCAACATAGTAGCTTACCTGCTAGCTTTGTTAATGAAGTGTATTCCTTACCTCCTTTTAATTATACTAGGATTTTGCAGTACACCGTACCGGCCTATGGGCCGTGTGGATATGAGTGTCCTATGTACACAGATTACGCAACCGCGGTTTCTCGTCTGTTCGCTTTGTCTAAGTACAATATCTCTGAAATTGCTTTTTAGTTTAAGGACTTTGTGTAAATGCAAATAAAATTAAAATGGTTTCGTAATGCAAGGTACTTATTTGAAATGGCGTTAAATTAATATTTTCATACTTACTTTATATTTGTTCGGTAAACAAGAATGTAAACAAAGATGAAAAGAAAAAGAAGAAAAAGCGGGTCGTGGGTGTGTTTTCCATTAAAAACAATCCAAAACTTTTGAAGAAACTTAATTCTCCAGCTACTTAAACTGAGATTGAAAATCAACCCCCGTATAATTATGTTAAGTAAGTCTAGATAAAGATGAATAAGAATAAAGAATAGAATAGGTACCTTTTTCAGCTTAGTCACAATTTAGTTTCAAAACGGTCAACTTATGAAACATGAATAAAAGAGTGGGTCTTCTGAACTCGAATTCACTTTGAGATAAGTATTTATTAAGGTTCATAGACATTTCATCTAAAAGTGCCCGAATTGGGACTTAGTTTATATTAATTTTAATAAGTAACAATTTCGCTAAGTAAAATGACTTTTAGTAATATTTGTTTAAAGACGGATTAACAGTTATGAATCTATAAAATTTAATTCATGCACTTTCATTCATTACTTTAGATATTTTTGGTTGATAAAGATTCATTATTCACTTAAAACTATAACTTCTTTAAAATATGTAGAGAACAAGGAGTGTGTAGACATATGTTACAAAATAGTACTATAATATATTATAATACTTCAACATACTTATCTGGGTACAGCTTTACAGCATTCGTTTTCAATCTGTGGCGGTTAGCGAGTTCAATGTGTAGGGCTTTGTATGCATAAAGGAAAATATATATACCATGTCTTATTTAATAGGTTCCTTAACATACTATATGTAATTAATTATAAATGTGAGACCCTGAGATCAAAAACTCATAGAATGTACAAGCAATGATTAGTTCAGTTCTAGTAATCGCTATGAAATATTTTCCCAGTATGTTGTTGTACAACCACGCCTTGCCATTCTTTAAGGTATGTCGCATCTGATAAAAGCCATAAAATTATGGAGCCATAAACTTAAGGTATTTCTAGCTCAGCCACTAAAACATGCAAGCTGTCTTATACAGGAACACATTAACAATATGTTTGGGAATCTTTATGGTCCAACCTGGCACAAGAAGAATTTTATGAAATTCATTAACGACTGGATATTTTAATATTCTATGCACTATAACAGACTACAATCTAAGCCTGTGTCAAATTTCATTTGAACATTATGATCTGTTCAGGCGTTCCGGCGTCATTGCGTATTATCCATCCATGTATCTAAAATTTCGAGTTTAAAATAGTAGTAATAATAATTATTAAAAATAATGATGTATATTAGTGATAAGAGATTACTTGTTGTTTAAATATCTGTGCTCTGATATTTGATAATACTAACTTTACTTTTTGTGTCGATGACCTTGGCTATATAAAGTTCATTTAGCTGGTTTGATATTGTACAGATACGTAAAATGTAGATATAACGTAGCAACCTGTATAAACCTGTGATCTATATTACTAAAAACACAATTCCCTTTAGAAACATGTTTGTCATAGGAGTCATAGTAAGAAGTATGTGTATTTATTTATGTTTGTTCTTGTTCCAAAACCTACAAGCTTAGCGTGTTTTCTTACCATATAATATCCAAATAACAAAATAATCTGAAATATGAGACTGAGTTTACGACCACAGCATAATGAAACGAACTACCCGATCCAATTTATAACATACTTACATTACATACATATGTTGTACATCAATTATTAAATTCCCAAGGAGCCTTTATGACTAGACCATTACTAATACGATTATCAAGATTTCATTGAATATTAGAACATAAAGTACAAACTGTAAATGACATTAATAGGGATTAAGATTTGTGAGGACCCACATTTGTGCTTATAGATAACCTGCAGAGTACTTATCATTACGTAAATACATTACGAGTATAATAAAAGATAAGTATATCGAAACGTCTGCTACACTAGAAGTATTTCCGAACAGACGTCCTACATTCCGGGTTTTGTGTGATACGTCATCAAAACCGCTAAGTGCACTTTCAATGTACGTGGAACTCGTAGAAGTGCACATTAAGACGTAATGTAGTTGTTGCCGGGAAACCAGCCAAATAGCCGCGTAATAGCCGGATGGTGGCTAATTTTGAAGAATTATATGATTGTCCCCATTTTAATGTTATGGAACTTTAAGGAAAATGCATTACCTTCTTGCTTTGCTTGCTTTAACCATTTGCACATTAAAAGAGTATAAAATGGCTATAAGGAGTGTGTAAAAGAACAAATTATAGTATTTTACATTTTATTGGTTCCAATTTACATAACTGTGTCAATATATCGTTGGTTGAATTTTATTGGTCCGCGGAGGGTACAGCGAAGTTACGGTGTACCGTGTTTCACAGACAGGTGAAGGAGTCTCAAGGTAAAAAGCTGATAGCGCATCTGTTCCAGTTAATGTTAACTTGTTTAGTTTACTGCCACTCTGCTTTATATCGCTTTCAAAATGAATCATCCCTATATTCTTGTACTAAATTCCTGAAATGGAACATAAAAAGTGAAAGGACGTCTTGAAATGAAATGAACTTTAAATAAAATATGAAAAATGTATTAAGAACAGTCATGAAATGTGATATTTAATAAGAAGCATCGTAGGATTGCCGGCCCAATTTCTTTAGTCAATTTTTATGTGACGTCAACACAACGCTACTCAGAGCTTTATTGACGAAATATAATCAAAATTTGATTAATGTTTTATGAAGGACGTATGGGAATTATTATGTTCTAAGATGTTTAATTTTAGGCTATCAAATGTCTCATAAACGAAATAAAAGCAAAATAGATATATCTTAGATTTAGGAAAATATTATTTTTAAAATACAGAACGTTTAGGACTTTGTTTCAAATACTCATACTGCGGTGTAGTAGACAGCCTTGCGCAAGGGTACCATCTTATGTCTAAGCACCAGTTACAAGAGAAATAATCATGACATTTAACAATAAAGACATGAACACAGTTTCCTGAAAGTACAAGCATAACATAATTATTGTTGTAGTTTCATGAAATGGTGTTCAACAGAGAAAATATTTTTATTGGTAAAGGTCATGATATAATATTATTGAAGTTAATTATGGATGAATGTAGGAGTCGTTTCTGTTATTTTGAAAAAATATCGCGTTAAAACACACGAGTGTATTAAAGCGATATGTTACTAACGCTTTGATGTATAAAAAAAATATTTGTTTATTCGTAAAGATATGACAAATGTCAACGTATTGGTAGAATTTCTCAATGAATATTTCTGTTCATTAAAACTCTTTTTTTTTCACATTTCTCAGTTAGTCTAAATAATGACTTAGTGGAACTTCTCGATTGTCACATTTTGAGTACTTACTTACAAACATAGGAATGCTTTGAAACTAAACTGAGACCCATGCTCATACGTTGCATTCTCTTAGATGCACATACATTTTGGAAAAACTGCGAATTGGTGTCACTGTCATCGGTTTCAGACTTTTTATTGAATAAGAAATATCAAGTTTTCACTTATACTCAGTTTTATATTTTGTTCTGACCGTCCCTCAATACAATTTTTTTAATGTCACTTTGATTGATCACAATTGTGTTTTAAAAAAAAGTTTTTAAATATCATAAGAACAATTACATAATCTGGTATCAGGTTTGACTGCATAGATGGCGTAGCTGTTTAAGTAGTCGCTGCGCCGAGTGTTGTGGGTTCGATCCCAGCACGGAACAATTGTTGTTTGTATATTCCTCAAACTGTTGTTCTGAGTCTGGGTGTTCCTTGTGTCCATTTCTTGAATGTTTGTAAAGCCTTTGGGAAATGTACTGTGTATGTTTTGGTAGTGGTAGAGCCATGCTTGGGCACGAATGGGCCGGCTCGACCGGTGCGATACCACGGCCTCACAGAAAACCGGTTGCGAAGTAACGCTTGCGTTGTATTTCGCCGAAATGAGTGAGGTTTCCGGAGACCCAACTCCCTCTTTCCTCTCCTAATTCCCTGTCTCTTTTGTCCCCTACCCGCATCAACCTATCCCTCATCACCCTCAAAGGTGGGCAGCGCACTTACGACTCTTGAGTTGCAGGTGTCCATGGACGGCGGTTGTCACTTACCATCAGGTGAACCGTCTGTTCGTCGGTCCTCCTATAGTTTAAAAAAAAAAAATTGTATGCAATAGTTCGAGAACGTCGGGATCTCATACCTTTAACGTAAACTGGCGAACGGTTGCCGAGAGGTCCAAGCCCTCTACCCAAAATGAAATAAAAACAAAACATTTGTAAAAAATCATCTAAATTGTTATTTTATTAATTAAAGAAATGTGATTCTCTCAGTCGCTAATTAAACCTCTTTGGGCCCGGTCCACTGAAAATATCGAATTTGTATTATAAATGGTAATTCGATACCGTTCAGAAATAAGACCGGAGACAAAATGACTCTGTTTTACTTAATTATTCTATTGGTTCGTTGGGTGCCACTGCGGACCTAAGATTTAAGTTAGGGTTGGCACTTACGGAAACGTCTACAATATAGCAATAAGCTAATTTTTCTACTACTTATATTAGTACATATCGGTCGTAGACAAATTAGCTAACTCTAATACAAAAACTAATTTCATTTATATGAGGGCGGCAATGACCTTGTGATTCTTGTCACTTACCATCAGGTGACCCGTCTGCTCGTTTGCCCCCTATCGCATGAAAAAAAAGAAAAATTAATAATTACCTAAGCAATTTTGAGCTAATGGTTTTTTTACAATACCGTGCTGATTATTGAATTTAAATAAAATTTTGAAAATAAGATATAAAAATTACATTTTAAGGTACCATTGCAAACAATACAATACTATTCGATCAACTAAACTACATAAATATTTCAAAAATAAAAAACAGATTATAATTCAAATCAATCAATCAAAAATATAATTCAATTCAAATAATAAAAGTTAAGTCAGGGTATGAATCAGAACAACAAGCCGTTGGCCTCACTATGATAATATCTTAACGACAAATTTCAATAATCCTTAAGAGACTATTGAAATAAGTTCAAGGAAATTGTACATACTTTATTCATATTAACCACAGTACCTCCATCGATTGTACAGCCCTGTGACCTGGATGGCATTAAGCCACCAAATTGTGTAGGTAACTTAATAAGTTCCCCGGTGGTTCGTCAAATGTAGAGTCCGTTTTAAGTCGAAGTGCTTCCTAAATGGCACTTTTAAAACTTATAAAATTACTTTTACAATTTCAATATCGTATCTATCTATCTCTATCGTAATTGTACCGAAAATGTATTTTAATCAATCACAAATATATGGTTATGTTTTTTTTTTTATGCGATAGGGGGCAAACGAGCAGACTGGTCACCTGATGGTAAGTGACCACCGCCGCCCATGGACACCCGCAACTCAAGGGTCACAAGTGCGTTGCCGGCCTTTTAGGTAGGAGTACGCTCTTTTCTTGAAGGTTTGAAGGTCGTATCGGTTCGGAAATACGGCAGGCGACAATTTGTTCCATAAACTGGTTGTGCGAGGCAAAAAGCTTTTGGAGAAGCGCACAGTGGTGGAGTGCCAATCGTCCAGGTGATGGGGATGGATATTTAAATTATTATTTATTTATGTGGTGTCAAATTAAAGTATTTAATACTTAGTTCAACAAGTTATTCTATTTTGTTCTTTTAGAACCTCTGACTGGCCTTTTGTCCTTATAAATAAATCGCTTAAACTGACAGTGCTTTGTAATGTTGTCATTGTTTAAGAGTAATTTTCTTGAATTACGCAAATGCTATATTATCATAATCCTAATTATAAATATGAAAGTTAGTTCGTTTGTTTGTTTGCTACGTTTATTTGAACTAAAGTGATCATTCTGAACTTTTAAATAGATCATGCCAGAGGCGAGATAAGAATAGAGGATAACTTTAATAAAGAACAAGTGTGTGTAATGATCCCGTTGCGAGCGAAATAGCGTGCAAAAGCTAAGCAAGTGAACCAGAATCCTTTTATCCTGCTAAGCTGCACATCAAAAGGTATAGAAATATGAATTAGAAATACGTACATACTAGGGACATTATGATTAATTAAAATTGATTCTTTAAATTGAGGTGAGGTGAGTTGAGGACCCTTTTCTGTCTTTCACATCTAATTCCCAAAAGTGCCCGGAGGACGGCAATAGGCTTGTCCCTAATACGTAAATGAGACTAAATTATAATGCCTACCCCTGCGAGGATACAGGCGTGAGTATATGTATGTATTTTCTTTGAAATTGGCTACTTTTTTTAAAAGATTGGTAGACCCTCAGATTAGCACGTTTCAATTTATAACACGTAAACGAATTTTTCGATTATTTATCTGTACAAAGTTTGTGTACTTTCTGTGTAAAGAGCTATTACTGATAAATTAAATTCACCGAGTAGACATAAACGCCAGATACTTTAATTTTAAAGGTATTTGAAACATTGTAAATAACACTGTCCCATAATTTATAACTTTTGAAATTTATATAAACGTATACTTAACTTTATATTAAAAATCATTTACTTAACTAAACAAAGCTTAAATATTAATGAAAGAGCTATGTCCATGGCAGGTATATGACGGCTTGACCGGAATACGTTGCAGTGCTATATATTACATATTTTTCTCCCAATGTGCACCATATCACCCGGTACTCCGCCGCCCGCATTCAGTCGATTCCAACCACCCTTTTCAGGTCGTCAGTCCATCTGAACAGGGGCGTCGCTCCGTACGTCGTACGACGTCGACGTAGTCTCCACCCTAGAACCTGTTGGCTACAGTGGTCATTGGTCAGATGTTGCCAACCCATTGCCACTTCAGCGTGCTTATTCTGCGAGTAATGTCGGTAAATTTGGATCTTTGTCAGATCACCACATTACGGATAAAAAAAAAACATCTTAGAAATACATGCACACCTTTCTGTAACATTCGTTATAACCAGTGATTATAAATAGAAGCAGGTAACGTGCTATATCTATTCATAGTTGTAGTAGGTATTTAAAAAAGTTGGTTCAGGTAATTTTGTATTACGCTTGTGTTAAGAAACATGACCTATACTTTTAAACCACATTGAACTTATATAACATACATACATTCACGCCTGTGGCCTTTTGGCTATAATAATTTAGTCCCATTTATATAATAAGATCAAGCCTCGTAAACCGGGCACTTCTTGGGAATAACATGGCCTAATTTGAGGTAGTGGAAAGCGGAGAATGCTTATACAATTAGATTGGAAAGTATGAGCAAAAGCTCAAACAAGTCAGGGTCGCATACCTATAACTGGAACTGGCTGGTGCCGGAAAATCCGAGTCCTCTTAACTATTCAACCTTTATAAGTGTATTAAAAATGTTTACTAAAAAAGATGCACAAAAAAGCAAATATTAGAATTGAAAAATAAAAATAACAAAAAGACATTTCTTTTATTTTGCTTATGACAATTCAATCGTTGAAGACAATTTTATTTTGAATATTACAAGTATTCGTAAGCTTTCTCTTGACGTAAGATCTTAACGTAATTGAATCAGATTGCCACTAAATAAATGAATCGCCTTAGGAATACAAGATAATTATTTCACGATAGTGAAGATTGCACGACTTCGATAATATGAAAATGTAACGTTTAAATGGTAAGAAAATGAAGAAAAAATTAAAGTTATAAGATCATGTTTTGTTTTAAGAAAATTGTCGTAGCATTCGTAGCACAGTTATTGTTGGTTTGAAATTACATTTAAAGTATGCCTTGTGCTAGCAGATGCATAGTATCTTTGTTTTGTTTTTTGTTTGCAGATTAAGCGTGTATATAAAAAAGTAACATATAAATATCAGGATGACATAAATTTTTCAAATATGACTAGTATTCACCGATAATTCGAAGATTGGAATTGGTAATGATTATCCGAATATGATTAATCCTTTAAATGTATTTTAAATAATATTATATAATATATATATTGACTCGGCATGTATATGTTCTAGAATATATGTTTACCATATATTTTTATATTTAGTTTGTCTGTGTGAGTTAAAAAAAAAATCTTTTGGATTCTTGTATATGGTCTTTGTATATGGTGACCCGTCAGCTCGTAACCACACTTCTGATAAACATTCTTATATATTTCTAAATAAATACATATAATAGATCCTTTTTTTTTCTATCGGTAATTGACTGCTTGTCTCCAACTCGACTGATGAGAAGTGACGATAAAGACGAAGGTGGTACACCTCTATCTAAGAGAACTCTATTCACTCTACTTTTGCAGCATCCAGGATATTTTTTGTGGTCCAATGAAAGAATGAAGAGGGAACCTTCGTACACTCACCAAAGTAAATCCTCGACCAAGCCGTCGACTCTACTACATCCTGTACGTGAGCATGTCGTCGTTTATAAGCTAACGGGCTCTTCGGTCAACTGAGTCCACAGCTTCAAGGTTGTACTTGGCTGAGCCATTCAAAAGGCGCAGGGCTCTATGCAAGCTTATCGATTTAGAGCCATGCTTAGGGACTTACGAATGGGACAGTTCGACTGGTACGATACCATGGCTTCACAGAAAACCGGTTGAAAGCAACGCTTGAGTTACATTTCCCCGAAATTGGTGAGGTCTGGAGGCCCAATTCCCCAACTCCTCTTTACTCTCCCCAACTCTCTTCTTTCCCATCTTCTCTTTCCCCTCCCCCTGAACACCCTTAAAGGCGGGCAGAGCACATGCAGCTCGGGGTGTCCATGGACGGTGGTGGTCACTTCCCATCAGGTGACCCGTCTGTTCGTCTCTCTCCTTATTTTATACAAAAAATAAATAAATTTGAGGTGTGTTGAAAATTACACCCAGACACAACAAATAGATCGAAGTGGCGTGTAATGGGATAGGCCTATATCCAGGAGTGGACTGCGATAGGCTGATGATGATGATGATGATGATAGAACAAATGATCAAGCTCATCACTCATAAACTTAGCAGTCAGTATCACTAACTAGTAGACCAACTTAGTCTTATTTCATCAAATTCATAGATATGGTTGTTATCGTTTCAAAGCACTAGATTTACTATGTTGTTAGACTTATTTTTTTGGCACAATCATGTATTTTTTGTTAAACAAGTGAATCGTAAGCAGCAACTGTCATGTAATTTGAATTGACTTGTGCAGGGAAGGACTGAGGAGTTTAGATCTAAATATCTAGTTTACTTTTCTGATTAGTATTATATATAATAAATTTGGTATTTGTATACCAAATTAATTATATATATATATGTATACTACACAAAAATTTTGGGATTTTGGGAATTAATTGAATTTCTTACTAATCAGATATTATTATCCTTCAATTAAAGCATACATAAATGTTATATGGATCTATTAGCAGACAATTACACAGTGTTGTGTCTTAAATATTTTTTGACCTGATAGCCATAATTTGTTCTTTGATATACGATAATATTCCAATAGGTGCAGTTAATTACAGCAAGGTCACGATCCACCGGATATTTGTTTTGTTACTTATGTCTATGAGGATTTTACACATTTACTGGAGTACTTATGCTATCTACATAAGTTTGAAATAAGTCTTATACTTTGCAATGCAATTTGAGTGTTACATATTCTTGACTATCACCCGACTTCGTCGAAATACACGGTTCTTACGTTACTAAAGCAGCTAGAGCTAAAAGACTACATAAGTTTTGATTTGAATTAGGGTAGAAGCAGATTCCTTACGTTTTCGGAATAGTATTGCATCAGCAGTGTGGTGCTTGACGCTAAGCTGTAAGCTAAGTCGAAGTTTTCTCAATAATATACGATTGGAATTGACTAACAAACTAGCATACAAAGAGCCCTTGCATTGTTTTGATGAGTGAGTCAGTGTACTGGATGCCCAACATATTATATTATCTAAAATATTGCTTTAGACACAAATTTTATAACAAAAACTCCTTTATCAAGTCCAGAATTAACAGAGAAAGCATTGCATTTGAGAGCAGGCTTCAATCTCAAAATATAATAGAAAAGTTGTACGATAATGGACTATGCAGATGATAAAAAGAAAAAATAACAAACAATTTGCTCGCTACTTAAACCTTTGACACGTTTTCTACACTAATTTTAGATCTATAAACAAACATTTCAAACGTACAAAAAAGCTTTTAGAATAATACTTTTTTTAGAATGAATATAAACCTTTTAGTAATGTTTATGAAGGAAATAACATCAGCACCACTATGCCCGAGGGATTTAGTCAATAATAAATGTTTGAGTAATTGAGGAATGTTTGAATAGTACCTATGTCTGGGTACCGAGGACTGAAGACCGAGCTCAGAACTATTTTTGATATCTTCTTAAAATACTTTAGTAATTTGAAATATGATTGTTAGATCCAAGATTTCGCTCATCAACGTTTCTAAAGTAAGTATCTGTTAAGGTAAGAAGTAAAACAATTTTTCGATATATGTCCATAGACATAATTAGATGTTTATAAGTTATTTCGTTAAATGTTTTCTCTGCTTGACTCCAGACATGCTGTGTGCGACTTACCGAAGGATTAGGCTAATGCTTATTAAACACAACAAAATGCCAACTGTGAGTTGAGTTCACGTCAAAATTTTCAATATTTATATAATAATATTCAATATAGCCATCAACGGTGAACTTTGGGAATTAAAGATTGGAGAATTGGGAGTATATTGAAGGGGTCAACGCCACAATTTACCGATCATAATTTAGTCCTAATGCGGGCACTTTTGGGAATTAGATGTCAAAGTTGCGAGTATATTGACAGGAAAGGGAGGATAGAAGGGTAAGGACAGGAATGTTGCTCATACAAATAGATTGTGGAGTATCAGCAATAGCTCAAGCAAGTCAAGGTCGCATACCTATAACTCGAACTGGCTGGCGCCAGGAAGTCTAAGTTGATAAAGTGTTTTAATATGGATATTTCTGAAGATTATAATAATTCCTTTATGCACATAAGTGAAAAATTAATCTTTGCATTTCATCTCATACAAATAAACAAACCTTTATATACTGTGTTAGAGGATAAATGTAGATCATACATACACCTATCATCTCACACATAGGTGTATAAAGATCGCTGATGAATGTTTCTAAAAAATAATCACTTGGTTTGCCACTTTAGTTACATTACGTAGGCCTATATATTGTATTCAAAAATTAATAAATAGTACAGATAATTTCTCTCTCACACTTAGTAAGACAATCCCTTAGCTATCATACTTATTAAATATGATTTTTCTATAATTAGGCTACCGAGTTTACTCTTCCTTTAATTAAATTTAAGTAGATGCGTATCCAGTAACTTACTTACTTATTAGAGATAGATAATTTAGATAATGTTACAATTAAAATCATTACATTCTTGTAGTATAATGCTGGCAGTTCTGTTGATTATGTCACTTACTTAAATTTAGGTATAGGAACAGAGTAGGAGATTTTTAGTAACAAATAATTTCAACTATGAATAAATCAAATTATAAATTTAAAAAAAAATCTAAAGTGGCTTGTGACAGCGGAGATAAAAAAAAATACACGACGAATGCCTCAAAAACCTAAATCTTTTATGTTAGGTTTGTGGTATAGTCAGGGTCTGTATGCCGTTTAATGTTAATTTTGACAATACTTAATTTTTCTAATTAATTTTTAATGCAGATAGGTTTAAATACCCACACCCACACATTATGGAGTTTAATTATTTCCTTAGAGTTAAAAGTATTTTCCACAAAAATACGTTGAAGTAAATATGCAAAAAGATAGACTTTATTAACCTATGAATGAAGCTGTGTATACACAACCTCACTAGTCAAAAACATCTGTTTTCATCGCGCGTGTTTTTATACTGCGGCAAATATCGGCAATGACCGGCCATTCTCCGCACTGGTCGCTAGGG
Source organism: Tyria jacobaeae (assembly GCA_947561695.1). Classification (NCBI taxonomy): domain Eukaryota; kingdom Metazoa; phylum Arthropoda; class Insecta; order Lepidoptera; family Erebidae; genus Tyria; species Tyria jacobaeae. The sequence goes on from OX387217.1 coordinate 421,997, forward strand.
TTATCACATCACTCAGAACGCAAATACCCGCACTTTTTCAACGCAAATCCAACTCGTTTGTCAACTGTCACGAGCATTTATAAGGTTTTAACTTTCGTTATATCTTTATAAGTTAGTAGTAACATTATTCTATATTAAAAGGCTTTGTTAATTAGTCTAGACTAAATATTCTATGATAAGTCTAGTTATTAAAGTATTTAAATCTGAATGGCAAGTGTTACCAATAAGTTTAAATTAGTTAAATGGATTTATTAAATAATGGTTAAAGGTCTTCATATGATATATAATTTTTGTATTTGTGTGACCAATGAGTTGTATAATATTTTAAATGTTTTCATTCTTACCTAATCTAAAATGATGCAAGACATTAATATCATGATCATCATCTGATTAACCCAGGGCATTAGATACTACTGAATATCGAATCCTATGATTATTTGAGTGAGGAAGGAAGAAGGAGGAAGAGGAATAGTGTGATAGGGGATCAGTATGGTGTGAAAGAGGATGTACTGACTAAAATAGAAAAAAAAAAAGCATGCTGTACTGATTCGGTCATATCGAAAGGATGAATGAAAGAAGATTGACAAAAGATATTTATATGGTAGAGGTAAATGGAGTTGTCCGAAGAAGAAGACCTAGGCGAATGTTCTTGGACCAAGTTCAAGACAATCTAAATAAAGGCCAGGTCAAAAGTACCTTTAACTGATGAGCTGTAACGGAATGAAAGTTGAAGAAGCGAGAAAGGTATGTCAGAATCGTAGCAAATGAAAGGAAGTGGTCTCTGCCTACCCCTATGGGAAAGACGCATGATATTATGAATGTATGTATGATTATTTACTTTTGTATTTGATTAGTGTGATTTGATTCAATTCGATTATGTATGCTGTAAAATAGATGTGCTATATAGCTGTGAGCTTTTTTACTCTACGTATTTAACAATTGTAGCGAGACACTTGTTTGTGTAATATTTTTGTTATTGAGGAGTCTGTTGGTCTAGTTCTTAAATTATCACCTGCGGTATTTCTAGACCTATACGACCTTCAACGAAAACAATTTACACCTACCTAAAAGACCGGCAATGCTCTTGTGACTCTGGAGTTCATCAGGTGACCCGACTGCTTGTTTGCCCCTATCCCATATAAAACTGATAAGCCAGAGGTTGAGTATGCAACTTTCTACTAGGATAATTCATTTGCAATGAGCACAATCATTTATTTATTGATTACCACAGTAAAAGCTCTGTATTGGTCCGGATCAAAAGTAAATGTAAGACTGTAAAAAAAAAATTCTTCTCTGTATAGTGTCACTTACTTAAATCAACATGACTTTATAAGTACTCCTAACTTAAATAAATACCGAAACTCTGCTTATAAAATACGTAAACAAAACAATAAACTTTCAAAAATATATACAATCTCGGGTAAACTTTTTCAAAGTATCATACGTCACCGTAATTGTAAACAAAAACGTAAACAAGGAGCAAACGCAAACAAAAATATAACGCAAGCAGCCACAACGCAGAGGCCAGCCCTGGGCCAGATCGCAGATACTGTGAAATATTTACGATACGCTCTGGCTTTTAAAATAGGCGGCGTACCTGCTCTGGCAGATAAACAGTTACTGGTGCTTGTCGAAATAGTTCTACCATATATGTATGTGCCTAATATTTATGTCTTTTGATTTTAGTGTTTTAACAAAATAGATACCGCTGTGTTTAATTTGGATGGTCGTGGTAAGTTCTAGTCGTAGTTTTTACCTTAACACTTGATTACGTCTCAAATTATTAACCAAAATTAAATGTGAACTGCAACTCAGCTAAGATTAGGAATCCTCTGATATTCTCTGATTTTTACTCAAATAACCAGCTTCCCTGCCGTCAGATTATTTTTTAATTTATGGTAATCAGTATATGTAGCTATCGATAGAATAAATTAGTAAAACAAGTAAATATATCGCAAAATAATATAAAACTTAACTATATAACTTTTGTGATGACGTCATCTTGAAATGTTAATAATCTGTCACTTGCAAGCGGTGTAGGCTCTAGAGTTAGACAATAAATGCTATACATACACTCGAAAACCATAAGACTCCTCTTTACGCAATCGGGTAATGAATAAACAGAGCATACCCAAAAGTGACTTCGACGCAGAAACTGGGTTACGTCGCCAAGAAGATAAAAGCGTTGAACTAACCAAAATATTACTTGGCATGTTATTGTGCTTAGATAGTTTAAACTGTAAAGTGTATTTAATAACCAGCCAACTCGACTTCCTTCACTTTCCCACTAAAAGTTGTATAAGGTATTACGAAGTATGGAAATAGCTCTATAAAATGGGATACTAAAGTAGTACTCAATTTGTTTATCATAGTGTCTTTTGTAACAATCAGCTGTAGTAAATTTAACTTCAAAGTCTTTACACTGATATATTTCTGATTTGTTAAATGCTTTATTCTTTAAGTGGTAGAGCCATGCTTAGGCACGAATAGGCCGGCTCGACCGGTGCGATACCACGGCCTCACAGAAAACCGGTTGTGAAGCAATATTTGCGTTGCATTTCCCCGAAATGAGTGAGGTTTCCGAAACACAACTCCCCTCTCCTGATTCCTCTCCCCTGACCTCCCGCCTCTTTTCCAATCTCCTCATCCCCGTCTCTTTCTCCTCCCCGCATGCCCTCATCCCTCTTCACCCTCAAAGGCGGGCAGCGCACTTACGACTCTTCAGTTGCAGGTGTCCATGGACGGCGGTTGTCACTTACCATCAGGTGACCCAGTCTGCCCCCCTTTAATATATATATAAAAAATCTACATTATAAACATAACCCCCCTGTAATTTTACATAATTGTACATATAGCGTTATGATTATCTCACCAATCAGCGAATAAGGTGCACGCGTTTACCAGTTAACGGCTGAGCTTAGAAACGGTCGCGAACTTAATTGTATTCATGTAGATTTCAAAGATTATCGAATGAAAAATCTTTAAATCTTATACCTTATAGAGGAAAAATATACTTCCAAAAATGATACATGTTTTTCAAACATCGTCAACCGCTGATATTCTCAACATGACTGATTGTCTAAAGCCAACACGCTGCCGCGCCGAGTGTTGACAGTTCGATATTAGGACAACACTGTGTAATCCTTACATCGTTGTTCTGAGTTTGGGTGCCCTTTGTGTCCATTATTTGAATGTAGATTTACACGCCCCTATCGCGATACAGACAAAAAAACAATTACAGATTTACATACATATTACAGAAAAATGACACGCACGCACAGGAGAAATATCGTGCTCATCACACAATTAATTGTCTTACGTGAGATCCTGACTGCCAGAGGTCGTCTGGCAGTCAGGATCACTAATCACTAACCAACACGACAGATAAAGTGTATCCCATAAAATTATGTATATTATTTTTTATATTTAACATAATCATTATAAACGTATATACATCTGCCTCAATTTGAGGCTGCAATAAAGATTGTGCAAAATATATGAAATTATTTTTGTAGAGCTTGTGTAATATTTTAAAACGTTTTTAAAACGTTCACACGCTGTTTGCAAGCGCAGTAAAACTAAACCAAATTATATTTAAACTTATTGCGGTGAACTTCCCGCTGCCGATAGTTTCGATATTCTACTTTTGTTTCAGGTGTTCTAACTTGAAGGTTTTGTTACTCCAAACTTTTATTTTATGCCTGCTATCAGGTCCTATAATATTACAAATCTACTGCACGACAGAAAGGTATACTGTTTTATAGTATTTTGGAACAATTACCAACAATAAAAATAAATATATTACGAACATATATTTTTATAGTGTAAATATATATAAAACTAGCTGACCCGGCAAACGTTGTCCTGCCATAAAAAATCTGTATAGGGTCACCCTTATCATTTAGGGTTATGAAAAATAGATGTTGGCCGATTCTCAGACCTACTGAATATGCATATAAAATTTCATAAAAATCGGTAAAGCCGTTTTGAAGGATTATGGTAACTAACATTGTGACACGAGAAGTTTATATATAAGATATACAATTTACCAAATATTGGTTAAATGACAATATCAGTATAGGTACTTTACCAACAATTACTTGAACTGGTGCGAATACAGTAGTTATCATATTAGGTATAAGAGACTAACCAACACTGACTGCTGAGTGAGAGAAGTCGTGGGTGCGATTCCTACACAGAACGAAAATTTGTGTGAAACACTAACAGTTGTCCAGTGTCTGAATCTTCTGTGACACAGAAAACATTCCTAATATGGTATTTTATAAAAAATAAAAAACAAATTTGTAACAAGTCCAGCATCGTAGAAAACTGCATTTTCTTATATTATGTTATAGAGGGACAGACAAACAGACGGCTTACCTGATAGTGACAACCGCCGTCCATAGACACCTGTAATTAAAGAGTCGTAAGTGCGCTGCCCGCCTTCGAGGATGATGAGGAATAAGGGGACGCGCGGAGGGGAAACAGAGGGGGATGGGGAGATAGGAGAAGGGGTGGAAGGTCAGGGGTGAGGAATAAGGAAAGAATTAGGTTTCCGGAAACGTCCCTACCCATGGCTGTACCACGTAATGTAACGCTTGCAACACATTTTGTAACAAACAACAAGAATACTGTAGCTATTTTAATATAGATACAATTTAGAGATATACCTCAAACGTAAACTGTTTATTATTTATAACCATTTCTGTCACCTGCCACTAACCTATTACACGTATATGTATTTCATCAATCTGAACAATGTGTGTTTATTTGCATGTTGTTACTACTTTGTTGATCGTCGAACAAAAACAATTTCGTCGTGTATCAAATGTCACACTAAACTTCGCTGAAGTGTAACGTTATTTATGGAGGAACCTTTGTCGAACTTTTGTCGACCATTTGGAAAGTTCAACTGTAAGGCCAATTCTACCAAAATAGGAAAATGCAAATGTTTTAGGAAATTGGGTCTTGTCTAATCTTTGTAACGTGGATTGTTTTGAATGTAAACATTGCAGATTTAATGACTTTTTACAGAGTTCTATTTAGATGGGACAGTGTAAGTTAAGAATATACATATGTATATGTTAGTGCTCCCTTTTACCCCAGGAGTTCCCCAGTTCTATTACAATCTAGCCAGTTACGCTTAACGTCAGCTTTTTGTGAAGGGAAGAGGCTCTCATGGATAATCATCTTACCTTAAACAAAAAAAATAAAATATTCCTATACTCTAATTTAACTCAGCTCTGATCGCAGCTATTCACGCGCACGACCGATCAAAAAACAAAACTACAACTGAACATCAATATTTTATAGATGTTTGGAAGAAACAGATCAACATTAATTACATTTTGCCTTCGTAACTCAACCTCGTATAAAGCCATGTAAACACATTCGAGCACAAACATGGGGTTTGTCGCTCAACACAAATATCTTTTATTATATCTAGACGTGAATTAGCAAACACAAAATTATTGCCAATAAACAAAATAGGTTTTATTATATGGTAAGATATTTTATCCAATTTATTTTTTTACTTTTTTTTATGTTTTGCTGTGAAGCAATATACACATAATAAAAAATCGAACACGTATTTAAAAAACAGAGTGACGTTATTCATATTTGTTTTTTGTCTCACCTATTTCCATTTTGTCCCGATTATCGGCTTCGATGAGGCCTTACTGTATTAATTAAGGACGGCCACGGTCGAAGAATGGCACTTTTTCGCATTTACTTGAAATGGGTAGCCATTTCAAATAAATGACCATATAACCTCAGCCGTTTTTTTTAGTGTGGAAACCCCATGGGCATCACCTCACCGGGGCCTTACGATGAGATGGTATGTCGGACTCGAACCGGCTAAAACCACCAAGTGTTCCGGCATGGAGTCTTCTGGCCAGGGCCTAAGGGGTACCCTAGAAAGGAAATCCCTGCGAACACCGACAGACTTCGTCGCTTGTTTGAGGGGAGTCCTTTATGGTATGATTCAAGCTCTGATTTGAAGAGCGCCACCATCTCGGGCTTGCTTCTGCTAGGACCACGGATAGCCCTATCCGTCGGCAACAGGCTAGCGCTCATGGAGGCCGGAGATCATTTTGCGCTCACCGTCGCCTGGTGCGTCTACTGCGGGACAGAAGAGTGCTAGGTCTCTCCCGAACCCTTTCCGCCGCTTCCTTGGCCTGTATCACTACCTCACAGAATGAGACTCTTGCGCTGGACATTGTGCATAACTATGGTCTCCAGCGAGAGGCTACCGACACCGATAGCCGCCACGAGGTCGGCATGCTCCTGCACCCATGCAGAGCACTCCACCAACGTATGCAATGTGGTATCCGCGCGGTTACCCCCGCAGTGGTGACACACAGACGTTGGCTCCCGGCCTATACCACCTCAGCCTTTTTTTTTGTGTGTTGCGAAACCCCCACGGGTCCGACCCCCACCTTACCGGGGCTAATGGGTACGGTGGTATGTCGGACACACAGGGTTCCGTCAACGGGTCTTGTTCTCGCCACTAGCGAGACGTCTGCAAAAACGAAACGTAAACGTCAAAGTGTCAAACGAGTGACGTTTGCGTGAGAGACTTGAAAAATTCGAAATAACGTGTACCGGCGCGCGCGCTATAAAGTTTAAATATATTCTGCTCAAGAAACGCGAGTGTGATCAAGAAACCCCGAATCAGCTCATTGCTTCCCATGTCGTGATAAAACAAGAAGTGCCACGAGTGCCGAGAACCCCTGGCGTCTTCCACCAGCTCCTAACCATCACCAACCCGTGAGTACATTTCCACCACTTCCCCTTACCTCAGCTTACCTCACCGCTGTATGTATGCGTCGCACCAAGGCGCACATAATACATTTTGGTCCATTTCGAGCCGGATTTTGATCCATTCTAGCCGGTCATACTATATTTTGGTCCATCTTGAGCCGGCCTTTGGTCCGGTCATAATACGTTTTACAGTCCACTGTCCAGCTCTCAGCTCCCAGCCCTTAAATAATACTTGCAAATATCTGCCCATATTATAATAAACCATTTATTTTCATTTACCCTATTCCACAAACTACTCATTCCGCTCAATATATCTGATTATATCTTTATCATCATTCATTCATCATTATATTGCTCAATATATCTTTCTCTGGTGTTGTTAAATATGCAATATACCATCCCTCAGCTCAAAAGGTATCTATTGTCCATATTTCTGCACAAATTTCATATTTTTATAATAATTTTATACTTACCTACATACATTTAATACATTCTTAACTTTTAATAAATCCCTATTGTAACAATAAAAACCCATATCATTGGTTAATATTAATACTATGCTTAATATTAATTCATTTGCTAATAGTAAGCATTAATCTCAGCTCATTTCATATCCTTACAGTTAAATTTTAATCACTTACAATAAATTGTACCACCTACCCCATAACTAATAATAGTTATAATAATTTTGAAAAACTTGCCCAATTCAGCCCAATATCTAATAACTTTATTAGTTGAATATATCAGCAATCTTCCCATTTCTTTATATATAATTTGATTCATAAAACACAAAATTATAGAATCTCTTTATTCGTGTCCGCTCAACACTGCTGCCTTGTATTTTTTTCCCCTTCAATTCAGCCTTTTTTTTTTTCAGCTCATCAAACTCATACAGGTATTGTTTTGTTGACTTTAACAATATATTTTATTTTTAAATAAAATTCAAAGAAAATCCCTCAACGGGTTCACATAATTATAAGGAGTTAAAACCACTTGGGTAATTGCATCATATGTTCACATCTTATAAACAGTCATAAGTTGTAATATCAATTTCTTCTTATTTAATAAATAATTTTCATAACATCTAATAACAGTGGTAAAGAATAAAGGCGCACATACCAACTTGTTGTTTGGTTTAAATTTTATTATAAATTTATGGTTATTTTTTTTTCTTCTTTCAATTAATTTCTTAATACTCATAGAGGGTGTGTCGACATACAGGTTGATATTTATTTTTAATCACATACAATAAGTTTTTTTTTTTTCTCTCTTTAACTTCAATCAGCACTTCCCTTAATTATGCCTACCAAATCACAGGCCTTTAAGGTGATAACTGCCTTACTTCAGATCGCATAAGACCTGATCAGCCCAAAACCCAAGTTCACACCCGATGAGTTTCATGGTCGTTTCGCCAAACTGGATGATTATAAGCATAAGCTAGACGATGTCTTCCATGAGATCCTCGATTCGGCTGACCTCACCAGCGAGCAGGAAGAATATTATACGGAGAATCACTCCAAGGCCACCGAAGGCTATACACGTATCTTGGTCATCCACTATAAGCTTCAGGCTATGCCTTCTACATCAGCCCAATCCTCAGCTCGTTCGTCGGCCCAACCCCCATCCAAGTCTTGTGTACCAGCAACGTTCTTACCAAAGATTGAGTTGCCCAAATTCAGCTCGCTAGTGGAGGATTGGCCGTCCTTCATTACCATTTTCAAAAGTCTGACTGACGACATGGCGACGCTCACAGATGCGGTCAAACTACACTACTTGTTGTCTTCCCTTTCAGGTGAGGCGCTTAGTATGATTTCACACCTAAAGATAACGGACAAGAATTACCCCATAGCCTTAGACATATTGTCTAAGCGCTTTGAAAATCGGAGGGTACTCATCGATAGGTTTGTGGATATCATATTGGGTTTGCCCACCATACATGCCCGCTCTGAGATCCGACGATCCTTTCTCACCCCTCTAGTATCAGCCCTATCAAACCTCAAAAACCTGGACCTACCAATGAACGACAGTAATTACGTATTCGTTTCCATTCTCATTCGCAAGTTGAAAGGCGAGCTCCGTACGCTCTTCGAACGAAGATACGGCTCCTGTCAGGAGCTCCCTACCCTTAATGATTTGGTCTCGTTTTTGGAGAAGCACGCTCGCTGTGTGGAGAACGAAAGGTCAGCACCAGCGCCTGCTCAGCCCTCTCATTCCCAACAAGCTGCCCCCGCTCAGCCCACTCGCCCGCGTCAGCTCGCTTACCAAACATTCCGCCCAGTCTCTCAGCCCATGCGCTCCGGCCATGGTAGTCAGTCAGACCCTCAAGCTCTCCGCCCAACATACACTTCCACGCCAATGTCCAGGTCTCCCGTAGCAGTTACGCCTGTAGCCCCTATGCAGCGCTCCTCCCCAACATCGACTATGTACTGCCCATATTGCAGGAGCCGAGATCACAGATTGATCGCGTGTCCCCAATTCAATAACCAACCGGTTCAGGGTCGTTGGGACTTCATCGAAGCCCGCGACCGCTGCTGTCGCTGTCTGGGTCCGCACTATGAGACCGAGTGCAAAAGCATCCGATGCTTTTGCACTCGGTCTCATATCGGCACTGTGGTAATCCCCAGCACCACACAGCTCTGCACCGCCATGATGAGGTTCCTCCTGCAATGCATTCAGCCGCTCGGCGCCTTCCACCCCATCTTCGGGAACAGCCCAGACAGCGCCCCCCTAATAGACCTCAGCACATCTCCGCCCACGCTGCACAGGCGAACTCCCCTCCACGAACCAGCTCTTCACCCGGTTCTCGGTCGCCTGGCCGGGAATCTCAGGGAAGTCGTCGTCATCCACAATGACTATCCAACGTTCGTCGGTCCAACATTACTCATTCAGCACACACTTCCACACCCAACACACATTCAGCACATACTTCACAATTGAATTCAGCACACACTTCCACACCCAACACACATTCAGCACATACTTCACAATTGAACTCGGCACCTCCAAGACTGGATATTATCGGCTCGTAGGGTTATTAGACACCGCGTATTCAGGTGTATCCGATGTTTTAGATGTCGCGCTCAGCCTCAGGCTCCGATTATGGCTGATCTTCCGCCAGAAGCTCAGCCCGCGTTCAGTCAAGTCACCACAGATTTTGCTGGTCCGTTCCTAGTTAAATCCAGCACACTGCGAAACGCGAAGCTACTGAAAACGTACTTTTGTATATTCGTATGTCTCTCAACAAAGGCGGTTCACTTAGAACCAGTCTCCGCACTCACCACGGAAGCCTTTTTTGCTGCACTACAACGATTTATCTCACGTCGCGGCGTTCCGTCTCTTATCCGCTCAGATTGTGGTACTAATTATGTAGGCGCTAGGAGCCACCTTATTGAAGTTCAGCACTTTCTTAACGCGAATAACGATGCAATTACCCACAAACTTGCTCGTCAGCACATAACATGGTTACCAAGGGACCCTGGTTCGGTGCATTACACGAAATTAATATAAAGTCAACAAAGCAGCTCCTCTACCGCGTAATTGGTGAGCAGCGCTTCACCTTTGAAGAGTTCTCAACCCTCTTGGCTAGAATTGAGGCTGTACTTAATTCTCGGCCCATCAGCCCAATGTCCTCCGACCCTTTAGATTTTGAACCCTTGACGGCCGGCCACTTTCTCATAGGTCGGCCTCTCACTGCTCTCCCCGAAGAGCCCCTAACGGACAGACCATTGTCTCCCCTTAGACGCTTTCAGCTCATAAAAGCTCTCTCTCAGCGCTTTTGGACTCTGTGGACCAACTCCTACCTTCATACCCTCCAAACCCGATCCAAATGGCTCTCCACATCTTCTGCTCCTCGAGTCGGTGAATTGGTCCTAATCAAGGAGGACAACCTACCACCCCTTCAGTGGAGACTTGGAAGAATTATCCGCACTATACCAGGGAAGGATGGAGTGGTTCGAGTGGTGGACCTGGATACGGCCACTGGACATCTGCGGAGACCTGTGTTCAAGATCGCAAGGCTCCCATTGGATTCAGCTCAAGATGATGGATCTGTCCCGGCCCCCCAGGATGTTCTCGCCACTAGCGAGACGTCTGCAAAAACGAAACGTAAACGTAAAAGTGTCAAACAAGTGACGTTTGCGTAAGAGACTTGGAAAAAAAAATAACGTGGACCGGCGCGCGCGCTATAAAGTTTAAATATATTCTGCTCAAGAAACGCGTGTGATCAAGAAACCCCGAATCAGCTCATTGCTTCCCGTGTCGTGATAAACCAAGAAGTGCCACGAGTGCCGAGAACCCCTGGCGCCTTCCACCAGCTCCTAACCATCACCAACCCGTGAGTACATTTTCACCACTTCCCCTTACCTCAGCTTACCTCACCGCTGTATGTATGCGTCGCACCAAGGCGCATATACTACAGGTCTTATGGCCGGGGCCTCAGGTGTACCCTAGAAAGGAAGTTCCTGTGTACCCCGGCAGCCATACCACCTCAGCCTAGTATCCTGGAGTTTGACATGTATTTTATCAAACTTCGAGCTTGAGCCTTTGTTCATATTTGTTGATTACTGTAAAATAAAATAAGTTTTACTGTCGCACAAAAAAAAAACACACAAAAAAATATAAATATATTTTTCAAGACTACCATTCGAGTAACAATCATATATTGTACATAAATACTGTGGTATTTATTAAAATAACAATGTTTTTTTTTGTTTTTTAAGTAATGAGTATAATTATTAAAAATCATAAAAATCAAAACAAGTTTAAAACGTAATCAAAATTTTACCACTCACTCACTTCCAATATTAATAAATTAAAATGACACCTTACATGTTCAAATCCGTCAAACCGCTAAGCTTCTAGGGCATGATAAATAAATATCATACAAACACTAGAAAACCCTAACTTCTTTAGCAGTAAATACGGCTAAATATTGTTCACGCCTCAACATCGACATCTACGTGCCTTCACATTGGCTAAATATTTGTCCTATGTATATCTTCCTAAGAAATAACAAAACAACTTGTCCTGATCAACTAGTGGGCATATCACAACTTAATAAGGTACGATATTATATTATTCGCTTTTGTACTGCCCACTATCGGATATACAATTGTTGTGTCTTTCTTCTATGATATTAATCTAAAATGAAACTAATCTTTATTATGTTGAACTCGATATCTAAACAGTAAAATATGTTTATTGTGTATATATCAATGTATTTATTTATCTTAGTATTGTTTTGTGGCACTAAATAATTTACTCATCTATAAACTTGTCATTGCATCTACTTCATTCATATCTAAATCACCCAAATTTAGATTGGTAGAGAATGCCTTCGACTTTAAGGTCGTCTCTGTACGTATTATGCAAAAATTGATAAATAAAAAGATCTTCAAGCATCTAAAGACAATAGTGGTTTATTAATATCCTTATAAAACAATGAGAAACATACACACACTTGTTTTATATATTTTGTTCTCAAATTCTCTAATGTTATACACACATATATGATATGTTTAATTATTTTCCTACTTTGATCTCTTTGTGTATTGTTTACACTCACAACTTGCATTGAAACTTGCCTTAACATATTAATCTGAATCACCTTTGACACACATATCACATCGGTCACCTTTGAGTATAATTGGATTCTGTGTGACAATCTACAACGTCTTATGTATGGGTGGACAAAGATCATGCCGAACCACGTCAATGTGAACACTCTTTGCAGTGGTTTTATGGCTTTGTTATCATCGATTACTGCACACGTGTACTTCAAATAACTACAAAATGCAAGTCTCTCGTATTCTATTCACTCATTTATTTTCTAGCGTAAAAAAGAGTTATGTTCGAAAACTTTGAGTTCTATCTCCGCAAATACTACTGCTGCTACTGCTATAGAAACCAAACCAAATGATTTATTTCATTCAGAAAAAAAAACACCCACATACATAAAATGTTATGTATTTCTAAATGTGTATGCAAAATTAATTAACTTTATTTTATCGGTTGAATAGTAAACAAAAAGCATTAAGCACAACCCGATTTAAAATCAAATTCGTTTATTTCAACTGAACCAATCATAGGTATTTTGGAATTTTCAAGAGAGGAAGTCGGTCAGAATAAGTCAATCGTGAAGTAACCTGTTCCAATACGTAGATCCTATGGAGGAGAACAAGCAAGAAAGGACACTCTTTTTCAAATATTTTACATAAGTTTTTTGTAACAGTTCATAAGTGCACGTGATATAAAATATATGAGGACAGTGCAATACACCATTCTAAAATTATTTAAATTCTATGTAAGTAACAGGAGTCCGGAGATGACCAGCCCCGATCAACGGAACTCGTTCATGAGCATGGCACATGCGAGCGAGCGAGCGAGCCATCATCAATCTCAACCACATCACAGGGAGTCGAATAACCCGACAAATACGCCACCATTGGTAGGACTTTTATGCGAGCATGACATACTCAGAACTGACTGCGTTATATATTTCCTCTCTCTCTTTCTTAACTGACTTTATCCTGAAATGTTTTAGTCTATGTCATTCCTGCCATTAAAACGACTACAAGGACACCATACATTCCGTAATCGTTCAAGCCGTTTAGACTTAAGAAACTTTATACTAACATACATTTATACACTTGAAATACATAATCCTCCTCCATCTTGTGCAGTCTGTATGAAATAAGTATGGATAGTAACATCGTAAATAATAGGACACACAATAAATAATTCGATTTACGGCTTCTTCCAAATAATACCTCCTACCATGTAGCCATCAGTAGACATATTTAGCATTACATTAAGCTAAGAGCTATGTTGTGTACTCTAGACATTGTTCATGACAGCCGGCCAGATTAGTACTCAATCTAATCAAGTATTAATTTGACGCTTGGAAGTTTATAATTGAATACCTGACGCATAATACTGGTATTCTGCGTCACGGCGCAAACTGATTTATTGTATTTTATTAGATAACAACATATATTAAAACCATTATTTTTATACATACTCACCGGCATACATACTCCCGCCTGTATCCCCAAAGGGTACATAGAGACGTAATGAACGCCCACATTTTGCCGATTATAATTTGGTACTATTAAAGAGGCCAACCCTATTGCCGTCATGCGGCACTTTTGGGAGTGCAATGGGAAAATTTGAAGTATATTGACAGAAAAGGGAGGATAGATGGGAAGTTAAGGGACATTGCTTATACAGATGGATTAGGGAGTATAAGTAATATCTCAAGCACGTCAGGATCGCATACCCATAACTCGAAATGGTTGTTACCGGGAAGTTCAAGCCCTCTAACTGGTTGACACTTCCGCATATATAATATTAGGATAATATTCGTTGAGACTAGGATGTAAATTTAAATACTATCAAAACAGGCCGTTGTTCGTATTTCATCATCATCATCAATCGGCCTATCGCAGTCCCGTGTTGGACATAGTGTATCCCAACGTACATATACACCAGGCACATACCCAATAGCACCAGGTCCACTAACCCCGTATTATTATTGTTCAAAAGTATGCTGTACTGGTTCGGGCACATCCAAAGCATGAATGAAAGAAGGTTGACAAAAGGTATTTATATGGCAGAGGTAAATGGAGTTGTCGGGAGAGGAAAACCTAGGCGAATTTTCTTGGACCAAGTCCAAGAAAATCTAAGCAAAGGCCAGGTCAAAAGTACCTTTAACCGACGAGCCTGTATGCGGAACGGAATGAAAGTTGAAGAAGCGAGAAAGGTATGTCAGAATCGTAGCAAATGGAAGGAGGTGGTCTCTGCCTACCCCTATGGGAAAGAGGCGTGATATTATGTATGTATGTATGTTTGCTATATATTTATTGAACATGCTTTAAAATGTTGCTTACATAATACTATACCAGGTATGGATATTTATTTCAAAATGTTGTATTTTATCATTTGAAATTTTTGTTACCTTATATTTTATTATATAGACTAACATCACCATTTTCTTAGCAATTCAATAACAAATATGTAAAATTTAATAACTGACCTTAATTGTACAAAACTAAAAAAAAAAAAATATCTTCCCATCCTTTTATATCCCCCCTTTCCCTTTCAATATACTCCCAAGTTTTTCATTCAATTCTCAAAAGTGCTGGATAAGGGCGATAGGCTACCCCTTTATTACGTAAGGGAAAGTAAGTAAGTATTATTATCGGCATGTTGATGGTGTTTAATACGCCTCTCTCAACCCCCCAGGGATACAGGCGTATATTAATTTTAATATAAAAAATATTATAACTTATAACTATTTATTTATTATTTTAATTATTGATCACTTATTTAATAATTTCCACAACCATATTGCTAGTAGGATGTTCTTGTTTTAAGACATTTGTTTTTTTTTTTAATATTTATTGTAATGAGGGGTTCATTACAATAAATATTAAAAAAAAACAGTAGTTAGGAATATGTAGATCTGTATCTGTATCCCAGATAGAATATTTCAAGTTCAAACAACCTAATTCTTTATAACGTAGACGTGCGTCAGGCGCCTGTTGTGTGTATTTTAAAGAGCGTTGCCTACTTTCTGAATTCCAGAATCTGAATTACCCTAGGGAACCATGTTTCTTATGGCAAACGTCCCCGACATGTAGTAAATGTCAATCTCTGCGGCTAATACTTTATTAGGGTATATGATTTCAGGCTGATGACGAAATTGTTAGGACTTAACTATTCCCAAGTGTCTGAAGAAAACAAATTCTGACCACTGTGTCTATCATGTTACAACTGATTCGGATGACGAGTTTTTATTTAATTTCATTTACATACATCTCTGAAGGGGTGGGCTGAGGTGCATTTCAGTTGTATTCCGATATTATGTGTAATACCTGAAGTAAACGTTTAAAAAATAAACACAATTCTTAGGAATAAATTCCTTTTTTTCCAAAAATCAGGCAATAAAGTGTGCTACTGTACTTTTTAATGTAATGCTGTTTTTTTTTATATTTCAAATCAGCAATGTCAATGAGATCCGTATGTTTTCATCCAATTCATTACTAATGTACAAATATGATTTAATCACAGGGAGATGGCGCCAATCAATCACTATGCTGAATGGTACCATTCGCAGTGTTGCGCGCAGGTGTTCAGTGATACATTACTGTCATCACTAGTATATTTGTAATATATTATTGATTATAATAACCTTCCGACTTTGGATTTGCGATGAAAATAATAGCTACCGTTTACGTTTTCTTCAATAGGTATATGTAGTGTTTTGCTTAATATTTCTCATTTAATTAAATTATAAATTATACACCTTACCAACTAAGGTGAAAACATTGTCCATATAAATACACTACCTTTAACTCTCTGTCAAATGTTAAACTAGAGATCTAGTGAAATTTCTAAACAATCTATCTCCTCTGTGCCCCCTCCCCTTTCCCATGTCCTTATCTCCCTCTCTTTTTCCCCTACCCACATTCCCTCATCCCTCATCATCCTCAAAGGCGGGCAGCGCACTTACTACTCTCGAATTGCAGGTGTCCATGCTGTTCGTCTGACCTCCTATAATATATAAAAAAAACACGACGAGAATCACTTACTTTCTAATAATCACCGCACATGCGTGGAATTCAGACGAGTCTTTGTATCCGTGAGCCCATGTATTAGTTGTACTTAGTGGATATAACACATCTTTATGATGTGATTGCACATCCGATTGGAATAAAAGGCAGGGAAAATGGTCTCGTATAGCGCATCAGTTAATGTCATACTGTATGTTTTAACAGTTTATTATATTATTAGATTATGAATTTACTATCTTACAACCATAATAAAAATAGTTAGTTAATGCAATACAGTTCATTATAAAGACTTATGTAGTTATATTTCTCATATCCATAGCACTTGTACACTCCTGTAACTTTTTATTAGCAAAATTTGCTAAATAAAGATATCGATTATTCATTAATGTGCATGATGGCTGCATTCCATAACCTTTACAAATAACACAACATGCATAATAATTTAATAAGAAGTCTTTGAAGTAAACATGAGAAGTATTATGATACAATTAATCATAACACCCTGCTGAACAAAAATGATTGAAGCCCTAAATAAGAGCGATTTCCCATAATATTTTTAACACAAAGACTCCAGTAATAGACAGTATTAGTTGGAAACATTACTTTGTAGATGAACATAGCTGTAGTTCACCCTGTATTCTTTAAAACAACCTAATTTTGAAACTTCTAGTGGTTTTACTATTGATATAAACAGAGTCGTGTTATTTTTGTATGATGTTTTAATATACAACAGTTAAAGTAATAAATATGATGTCAAAATATATTTCAATTAACCATCAGAACAATATTATCATTATAAGCGTAAACTTTGTACAAAACGATTTCTTCAAAAGGGAATGACTTCTAAAAAGCAATAACCGTCTTTATTGTCCTAACATTAGACGCTTCTCATTTCTTTTAGACTTTTCTAACTTTTGGTTTAAATATAGTATCATTAATTGCTTCAGTTTGTACGCAACCGCGCTTTGAGGGTATTTAAAATTAATGTTTTCTTTTCGTTTAAAACTTTACCTTTACTCTTAAGATAAAAACTTTTTCAATGATTTGTAGAGCCAATTAAATATCTGTAATAATGAATAATGTTTGTAAATAAGACAAACAATAATTTACACAGTGTCAGTGTGTTATCTAGTATAAACGACACGAGCAGCAATCCACTTTTGATTATTTAATAAAAATTAAAACGATTTTTATTAAAACAAATAATTTGTTATGAAACTTGTTTGAAGGTAGTCTCTAAATTTAAAAGTCAGAATAGTGATGCCCATACACAGCTAAAATAAAATTTATTCGCTTTGCTGTGCGAAAATCGAATCAATAAATAATTTCACTTAATAACTGCACGGCTATTGGAAATTCGATTTAAATGTCAAGTCTTCGGTAGTTTTAGGAAATATTTCATTATATTAAGTATTACTTTTTTTTTCTACTTATTTTTTAAGTTCTTTTGAATTATAGTTTTAAAGAACGATAAAACTGTTAGTTTATAGTTCAAATAGGTAACAAACATATTAAATGTAAGCAGAGCTGAAGGCCTACAAACAGTTTTTGACGAAAATATATGTTTATGTAACCTATTTTTGTGTAACAATAAATAAATAAAAAAATATATAAAAGTTTAATTTTATACAGCTTGGGGTTCGTTCCTATTTCAAAATTATGCGTTGGCGTCTGCCTCCTACACTTTCTACCCAAGCAAAATTTGTATTAGAGGGGTATACAGAGCTCAAATATAGTTGGATTTCCATCAGGTCTTGAATTTTAGTAATCTCCATTCAGCCTCCCACGCGCCAAGTATCGCCTACGCGCTCACTACGTAAAGATATACCTTGGAGGTAAACGGAATTAATGTTATTGTTAAATTAGCTTTGGGCTCTGACAAAATTGTTTTAATTTTTGTAACGAAATGTCTGACTTACAACAACATTATTATAACCAGAAAGCCTACTACCTACCTACTAATTAGTTTTAGTTACTGCGTACGAGTACATAAGCTTTGAGAAGAAAGAACACTTTTGTTAGAGGGTATAAAATATCTAAATTTCTAATTTACAACTACACTGGAATTGCAGGTGCCCATCGTCGGCGGTAGTCGCTTACCATCAGGTGACCCGTCGGTTCGTTTGACATCGGTTTATCTCACAAAAAAATCAAAGAATCTTTATACATCGATGTGCAACACTACTCTGCAATTATTACTCAGTAGGTAGTTTTTTTTATACACCTGTCTCCCAAATGGCATACCGGTCGGCTTCTTGTCTATCTTATCTTCTATCTGTAATACAAATTACGACGGCTTACATTAGATTCTACAAAAAATAATAACATTAATAATATGTTATGACGAACAATTATCGGAGACATATCCTGAAGGATGGCACAATTGACATTTGTCTGCCATGTCATCACCCTGGTGAAACCCTCAGGCATATAATTTCCTGTTGCTCTCGTCTTGCAACTGGTGAGTACTTGCACAGACATAACCAAGTGGCCAGGATAGTCCATCAGCAACTTATATATAATGTTGTGGATGTCGAGTTACCGTATTATAGGTATGTGCCCGACCCAGTTCTTGAAAATAGTCGTGCAACATTATATTGCGATCGATCTATCATCACTGACAGGACTATTGTTGCCAATAAACCTGATATAGTGGTGATAGACCGACTAGAGCGCCGAGCAATGATTGTTGACATTAACATTCCACATGACGACAACCTCATAAAGGCTGAAATAATGGGATGTGAGTTCTGCAATCATTGTGCCGATAGTTATATCAGCTTATGGGTTGATTGACAAGAGCCTCGACCAACATCTGCAGAGGCTCACGTTACACAGCTGGGTTAAGGGCCTAATGCAGAAGGCAGTCCTTCTTGATACGGCACGTATTTTGAGGAGGTTCCTGTCTCTGGAGCCCTAACCACCGGTAGCTTGGTCCCTGTACCCGATACCGGTGGGGCACTATTTTTTATATTTTCAAAATATATTTTGTTTTTATTTTATATTTAAAAATGTAATTTGTATGTTTATTAATATGAATAAAGAGAATAATAATATAATTTACAATTGTGAAAAGATACATACTAAGGAATTACACATGAGTTATTTATAACAATCGTGACATGTACCATAAGTTTGTTGATCCCTGGTACCCAAAGTAAGATTTAACTTGTGGTATGGGCACCAGGGCTCTCGTACTTAATTGTAACAGTACGTTAGAGTGAAAGTGTATTGTATCGCAGATTAGAAACATATGCATGAGGTAAGAGTTTCTTAAACGACTACATGCATATTATTATTATTATGGGTAATTAAATGTATCGTATTATTATAATAATGTACATGTACATATTTTACAAGTCTGTATATTTGTGTGTGAGCGTGTGTGGCTGTGTGTGTGTGTGTGTGTGTGTCTGTGTGTGTGCGTGTGTGAGGGATGCATTTTGAATTATAGTATACTTAGTTTAATCATATTTTCTGTATCTTCATAAGATTTGGACAAGAGCCATATGGTGACTTTTTTCCTGCATTGTGATCTAGTCAAAGAAGGGATGTTGCAGTATTAATTACCAGTATTATATAAATGAGAGCTTACAACACTTTGGCTGCGTATTGCTAACGCACTTCTAAAGCTTTGGACTTGGCAGACCTTACGTGCACAGCGCCTTTTTGTGACTTTAATATCATATTCGAGACCAACATGTTTTCTGCAGATTGTTTCAAGCACACAGAGCTGTCGAACAGTAAGCAGCTCACATTCGTGATATAATTGTGCAGTCGAATATCTAAAAGGCTTAAATTTCATAATCTTAATGACTGCTCTCTGTGCTCGCTCTAAGGGGCAGAAGATATGATTACACAGCTCCACCCCAGACAGATATGCAATATGTCAAAATAGATTAATATAGCGCATAATACTAATTTTAGGGTGTCAAAGTCAGCTGAGTATCGTAATTTTTTGAAAATGAATATCATCTTGCGGACGCGGGCAGTAATATTGGACGCCCATATACTTCGTGTGGGTAGATCTCAGTAGCTTTGGATAGTCGCAGGTATTAGTTGACGTGTATGCCAACAAGTATGCGTAGTAGTAGATTGTTTGATAGCCACTGAATTACATGCCAAAGAGCGCATTCCGCACGAGATAACACATCTGGCCAGTTTTTGCCACGAACAAGTATTGCAGTATCATCTGCTTAGGTAATGATAGAAGAATAAGGAAGGGATAGGCACCACAAGGAGTTTATGTATAGTAGGAAAATGGTTGGACCAAGGATCGATCCCTGTGGGACGCCAAAAGGAATTGGTGTATTCTCACTGACAATGTCATCAATTTTTACATACTGTGTGAATGTTTTTGATTATTTTCCAGGTAGACCGTGGGTTATTTCGTGCTTTACGTAGTTCATTATTCTTGTAGTTATGTTTTAATCTTTTTTAATAATTTATCTTTTTTATAATAATTAATATACACTTTATATGTTTTTATATTTATCATTTCATTCTATATTATAAAATTATTCTACTTAACAGCACCATAGTTTGAAGTTTAATAAACCACCACCAACCACCAGTAATTGTTTTCAGTAGGATTACTCTCGTATATTGTTCATACAAATTTTGCGGCATCTCGCGTTCTCACTCTGTTCAGATAATGAACATGCACGTAGCACGCGAACAATTAGTGCGTGTACATGAACTAATTGTTCGCTTCAATTATGGAGATTGTCTTTCCATGACCTGTTGTAATTATTCGGCTGTGAGTCACAACAAACTGTGAACACGGCCAGTATTAATTACTATGCATAGATTAAATGGACAAGTTCAATTTTCTTAATATTACATTGAGCGTATTTATAGGAAATATGTACTTTTCCGGATATGCAATATAAAAATAAATCACGTATCAACCAAACGAACAAAGTGCACAAGCTTTATAATATGGTTATTGTTAGCTATGCAATTTACGATGAATCGGTGGACCGCATTCAATGGAGAGCGACTCGATGTTCAATTGCCAGGATATTTTAGATTGGCTTGACACCTTAGAGTCATAAGAAATGAAGATGCACTCTATCTCTCTCTTTGCATTATCTATCGCTTGTATCACGGGGAGTGCTCAGAGGAATTGTTCGGACTTATACGTGCCGCAGGTTTCCGCCATAGTCCTATTGACAAAATTTTTGCATCCCCATCACCTGGTGGTTGGCACTTTACCACTATGTGCTCTAATAAAAAGAAGTGGTGTCATGGGACACCAGGTAGGAACAAAGTTCCTTCGGATTCGGATATCAGAAAGAGAAGGGATGAGAGAACAAAAAGAAAAAGGGAGAAAGAGAAAGGTATTATACACTATTGGCTTGTGTATACGACTATAGCACTTTCGTTATATGTTTTTCTTACTGTCTCACATTTTTTACAGTTAGGTCGCGCAGCAAAATCCCTATCTCATCCATGCCTGCCGTAAGGAACTTCGTTCCAAAATATTCATTATAACTTTTCTACCTTGGTTAATTTCAAAATTTCCGATATTTATTATTTTATATGCGACGATCACGATTTTTTTTTTTTCTAGATAAAAAAGTATCAGCGATTAGCCACAAGCCCCCAAGACCCATACCCATACCGATGAAAGTATTGTATAATTTACGACTTCCTGAAAGTTGTTAAATATGTATTTGGTGAGAGCTGTAGCGAGTACTATCGATCACGGACAACTAATCTATACTTTGTAATGAATTCTAACGTGACTAGTTTTAAAACGTGTTAGAGGAAACATATTTTTTTCTTCTTCGTAAGCAGTTGATAATTTTATTTATGTAAAAAATAAACGGATATATGTACTTCCACAACATATTCATATTAAATTATGCTTTGAATTTGATCTCGTCTTTAAGCTGTGTTCGTTCTCAAAGTTAAAAACCAATATCGTATTAAGCAATATTCGATTACATTCGTAAAGTATACATTGGGTTGAATTGGTTGTTTTACTTCATTCCATTTATTTTAAAATGAAAGCGATAAAACGGGTCGTAATCGAACCAAATATGAGGAATTCAGGTACTGGCCAGAAAAATGTATGTATGTATATATTGCATATGTACAAATATATTTCAGTTTTGGACTGGCTGTTGGTTTTGGAGTGACCCTGACTACTGATTCTGAGTCAGGGGTCGTGGGTTCAATTCACACTTTTATTAAAAGTTGTACCGAGTCTTGTTGTTTGTCTAGCTTGAAACTGGCAATAACACTATATATAATTAATATATTATTATTCTAAAATTCTTTGTGTTTCACTTGTAAGTAATCTAAAAATATGACTATATTTTTCATAATGTGATACGTGTAACTGAATGTTACGGTGGTTTCTCTCTCTACTATTACTAGTTTCCCTAGCGTTTATCCTTGAAATATACACGTGATTGTAACAGTATACCTACATATACAGAATTCGATTTTGAGCAGCCTCTAAAATCCTTGTTTCTGCATAATTATTCTTCTAGTCGTATAGTGCATAATCGCATATATGGGTGCATTAACCCGACCTGTGTGGAAGCAATTTACTGGTGCATTGCTAACGATAATGTTCATTAGTTCCCGCTGTTCACACTTGATACTGCAGTTACTGAACAATTTTACCTGCTGAGTTAGGGTGGGGGCACACTGTGCGGCTACTCACAGGTACGGTTATTCTGAGAAGCAGGAGTAACGACTGGATAAAATAGTTTGAAAAATACGCGTTGCCGAAAACTTCGGTTGTTGTTAGAAATTAATTTAAGAATAACCGAATTTACTACTGCCTATCCCTTCAGGGATTTAGGCATGAACGTATGTATATGTTTGTGTAAGAGTTGAAGAAGAAGCTTTTAATCCTACAACAATTTATTTTAAAATAAAATTAGTAACGTTTTTAATTCTATGGTGTAAAAGACAGAAGCGAGATCTAAAGCTTTTACTAACTATTATATAAATAAGGCCGAAATAGAGCGCAAGCTTAATGCCGTCAATCAAGCTGCTAATAATAATGATAATAGTGTATATGAATAATATACTGTTTGATAGATGACAATCCAATCTTTAATCCCTTTCTATACAAACACGAAAACAGGAGATAGAGTAGCTCTTTTTTTTTTTATACCATAGGGGGACAGACGAACAGACGGGTCACCTGATGGTAAGTAACACCGCCCTCCATGGACACTTGCAACTCAAGAGTCGCAAGTGCGCTGCCCGCCTTTGAGGGTGATGAGGGATAGGGGATGCGGGGAGCGGAAAGAAGAGAGAAGGGGATGAGGAGATGGAAAAAAGGAGAAAGGAGATGAGGGGAGAGAAAAGGGGGGCGGAGGAATTGGGCCTCCGGAAACCTTACTTAATTCGGGGAAATGCAACGCAAGCGTTACTTTACAACCGGTTTTCTGTGAGGCCGTGGTATCGCACCGGTCGAGCCGGCCATTCGTGCCTAAGCATGGCTCTACCACTGAAATATTTTCTACTCCTCCGAGTACTACAACTTTTCTACGATGATGTAATATATTTTTATGTTCAATGCATATAATAGTACATTAAAATATAGACCGTCTACTCGCTTCTCTAACTCTAGCCACTTCTCAGTTCACCAACAACCATTATTTAGAACGTTAACGGAACACCTCCGATTTCCGTCCATACTATTATAGATAGGTATAAATACTCGCAGTTTCAAATGTAATAACCGGAGGCTGTAAATACAACGTACACAAAACTACATTTACTACAATTATTAGCCAATTGGGACGCAGGCTTTTAACACCAAAATGTTGTTTTCAGCAGAACTTCATTACAATGTTTATGTACCTCGTAACCCACTTACATTTATGATTTATGTCTATAGTTAATGAATACAACATGTTGGTGTAAATTTTATTGTCCAACTTATTATGCCTTTGGAGATAGAGGCATGAGTGTATGTATATACGAGTATATTTACAAAACAAAATATAAAATTCAGCGACAGCGAGAATCACTCTGAGAGAGGCCATAACCAGCAGTGTAGTAGCCTATTTTATTAATTGAGAATCAAATAACCACCTCTTTTTTCGTGTCGCGCTGACGGTAAAGTGGTATGTCGGACTACACCGACTAAAACCACAGGGTGATCCCGTCACAAGTGGGTCTATTGCAAGAGACTTCAGGAAACCCTGGGGACCCTGGCCACCTCTTTTGAAAGTGGCAGGGCCTTAAATTTTAAGAAGCGCGCGGAACACGTTGCACCACCGTCTAAGGCTTGCTTCTGCTAAGGCCCCCCCTATTACCCCCAGGCCAGCGCCACGGCGGCTGGAAATCGTTTCGCGTTATCCGCCGCCTCTTTGGCCAGCATGAACTTCTGAGACTGCGAAATCCCACACAATCTCGCTTTGAACCATGGACAGAACTATGGGCTCCAGTTAGAGACACCGATAATCGATGCGAGATCGAGAGGCTCGTGCGCTGTGTACACCATTAAGGTGTGGTACATGTAGACGTTGGCTCCCGGCCTATAGAAAAATCAACACAGCTAAAGGAGTACAGTATATACATATGTATATGTATACTACGATACGATAACAAACAAACAAAGTTTAGTTTTCGAAACTTCAAACCTTCAGTCCATCATATAAGGAGTAGCAAACGAAAAATGATTCTTCTAATAAAAAAGTATCCAAATATTACCTAAAATATGCACCGTTAATAGGAAGATAGACTTCACAGATTTCACCTGTTGAGGAACGGATGTTATGTCCTCCCTAGTCGGTAGAAAACTTATCGGTCGGTAGATTGACGTAAACAAACGGATAGCGGTCACAACATACGGGATTTAAATAAAGTATGTAATGACACAATGACTGTATAAAACGCAATCAACAATACCAGAAAAAATTATCATCAATTAAAAGAAAAATATTAATCTTCGGGAGCCAATAGTGTCTTAGAAAGAAAGTCCCTGTGTCTCTGCCGGGGTACACAGGGACTTCCTTTATAGGGTACACCCGCCATAAGACCCGTTATCGGGACACTGTTTAGTTTTAGTCGGTTCGAGTCCGACATACCACCTTACACATTAACCTCGATAATATGATGACCCGTGGGGAATTCCACACAAAAAAAAGAAAATTATGACAGGACAAGATAAATATAAAAAAAATATGTATAGCTAAAAAAAACATAAATCCGATGAAAGTTATGATCGAATTATTTACTCATTTACAAAAATTGTATAACAATGCTGTACTTACATTAACATTACGTAAAAATAGATTCTTGAGTGTAAGAATGTTTTAACTGTCACTTCTTAAATGTGTTTCGTGCCGTTAATAGTAATATCCAGTATACATGAAGAAATACATATCATAGATTCTATAGATTACAACGAAAAACTCTTGTCTATATGCAAAATAAAATATCACACCTACTTTTATAACCATAACAAAATAACTATACTAAAACAAAAGTACGATACAAAATCCATCCTAGAATACTTTCCGCAGGTAAAAAAGGTAATAAGATATTGTCTCCCAACTTGTGTACATATAATAATAATAACAACAGCTTTTTCGGGAATGGTTGTGTTTCTAATGGCACGGTATGTACCAACTCCATAATAAATTCAACATTCATATATGTTTTTCATCAAAACGTGTGTAGTATAACTAACAAAACAATTGATTTAGGAGTGTCTATGAAAAATTAAAATTATGTGTTTGTAAATAAGTGAGCACTTTTTAAATTACAGATCGATTCATTTTTTTTAACCTGGAAAGTTATTGCCTTCTACCATACAACACTGGGTGAAACATGCAAAGGGGAGGTACTTCATATTTGACACATTTAGATTTGGAATTAGAAAAATAAAAGCAATAAATAAAATATATTTATTAGGGAACTTGGAATTGTGTGAAGTTTTTTTTTTTCTTATTGTATACAGTGTAAGGAGGCAAACGAGCAGACCTCACCCGATATTAAGTAACCTCCGTCGCCCATGAACACTTGCAGCTCAGGAGTCACATGAGTGCTGTCCACCATTTAGGAGGTGAAAGAGGGAAAGAGAAAGGGAGGAGGGGAAAGGGGGTCGGGCCTCCGTGCAATGTTTACCAGCTGCTAATACTTCGGCCGAGCGGGCCCATACGTGCCGAAGTGTGGCTTTCCCACGTTAAAAATGTTGCTGCTATCGTACTTGATGTTTTCATGTCAAGTTTAGAGAAACTATTAGAGTATCTATCCAATAAAAATAATACCGCCGTCATAATTGGCGATTTTGATACTGATTTGTTTTAAGACAGTAAAAAAGGGTTTTTGACCTACTATAACCTTAGGCATGCATGTGCAGGGATGTGAAGTAGATTATGATAGATTAGCAGATGGCCATCGACCTTTTTTGCCAGTTATGTGTTAAAAAATTTAAAATTAATAAAACAATAATTTTACATAAAATAATATATAAAAATTAATAACAGAAAGCACCTGAATTTAAAAAATGCTAAGTATAAAGCAATCGTACTGGCATGACATGAGTGTAAATAAGTTTATAAAAACATTTAACTACTCAAAATCGCCTTTTAACGAAATTTTTAGTTAAAATGGGTTACTAAGGCCATAAAAACTTTTCGTTTTAACAGAGGCTCACGTTACACAGCTGGGTAAAGGGCCTCATGCAGAAGGCAGTCCTTCTTGATACGGCACGTACTGTGAGAAGGTTTCTGTCTCTGGAGCCCTAACCATCGGTAGCTTGGTCCCTGTACCCGATACCGGTGGGACACATTTTTTTAGATTTTTAAATATATTTTGTTTTTATTCTATATTTAAAAATGTAATTTGTATGTTTATTCATGTAAATAAAGAGAATAATAATATAAACTCGATAAATACCTTCAACAGCAAAATACCAATTAGTAGGTATTATTGAAATATATTCATTTTAAAATTAATCCAAACTACTTATTTTTTCTGGTTTAAGAGTATTTTATATGATATTTACTGATTTCAAAAACCTCTTTTAATTAAGTCTATAAATGTATCCCTACTTTATTAAGTTGCTAAAAATAAATTGCATGTGGCTTCTATAAATATTCCTGCTTAACAATTTATGGGTAAAAGAGGTGAGTGGTGCAGTGCGACCACTTTAAATGTTTCTAATGAGAACTGGATTTCAAATACTTAACACTTTAGATAAAAGAGAATTCGTGTTAGAATGTTATCTAAAATTAAATGCGCTTTAAATTGCGCTTTCAAGACCCAAAGTATCCATTGTCTGTACCTACCATGTTACTTTGTATATACATTTGCACTGCTTTAATACTTAGATTAATGCCACTAGGCATATTAATCAAAAGAGTTGTAAAAGCCGTTTGTTTCAAGGTGGAGTATCTCTTCCCGGTGGTCTCGTAAAAGGCGACTAAAGGATAGGGCTGTTATCTATCAGATAGTATGTATATAGTCGTACAGTGACCGGTTGCCGGCGATAGGCTTGCCCACTGTTACGTTACTGGGACAAAATTGTAATTGGGAAAATGTGGGTGTGTAACTCTAAGGGGATACAGGCGTGAGCGTTGTATGTGTATGTATAAAATTGTAAAAGTGGATATATCATTAGGGCGTTAGACCCATTCAAAATTAAATAAATAATACGGCTTCTGATATTTTTTTTAAATCCAATGATAATGTACATCTCCTTGTATAATAGGCAGTTTTGATATTTTGTAGACGAACACGTACAGATTTATTTATGGACCTCTTTTGTTTCTGTAGCTAACAATAGGGGCCCTCCAAATATGTTATGTGTGGTTTACGGTCCGAGTAGGCCGGAACACGCCTCGATGCTCAAACCATATAGGATATTGAAATAACTGTAAATGGGACGTCGGATAAACTTTGCAATTCCATTCATCTGTAGTTGTTACGATTGGAAATGCAATATCAGAGCCAAGAACATTTCTTTGCATAATTAATGATTGTAATAATTACATAATTGCATAAATTCCTTCCTTTGGTAACTAATGAAAGTCATGCGTTAGAAACCACGGGAAAAAGTATAAGAATATGTAATATTGGCTTACAGAGACAATACGAATACAATATTTATCTTCTTCATATTGCCTTATTTGTAATGTGTTAGCATCGTACGTTTAGTGGAACATATTTATTTATTAATAAGCCAATATGGTGTATTTATTTTTCCGTAAGAAAAGTTGCAATCATGATATTAGTATTTACATTATTTCATTATGTTACATTAACATAATTAATAATTACAATATTGTTATATCAAATAAAGTTTCAAAGAGACAAAATCTCAAGGCACAGTCGGTTTATTTAAGTTAAGATAACAGTCCCAAAATGTTGATAATCTTATAAAATGTTATTATTATCAAAAGTTCAACAATTAAGTGCTTAATATGTATTGACTATTTTAACACAATATTCATCGTGGCCTGTTGGTTGTGTGACTTACTCATATTTGTTTTCTTTGTTTTTACTCTGCGAGTTAGTAGTATCTCTGACCAATTGATATATTACTATTATTAGGTAAATAAGAACATCGAACGCGTCATAGTATAATATTAATATTTTTTTTTTGCCATATTTTTACTACCCATGTGAACATATGTCCAGGTAACATAAAATTACAAAATTTCATTGGACTCTGGTACACAAGGTAAGATTAAACTTGTGGTATGGTTACCCGGGCTCTCGCATAATCATAAACATATAGAAAATAATTAGCGAAACGTTGTTAAAATCTAGTCCATTATGAGTTTAAATAATTAATTAGGCTATATTTAATCAGAAAGTAGATTGGTGTGTGTGTGTGGCGGAGTGTGTTGTGTATTGACGCACAACAGGGTGTGAGTGTTATTTACGGAAATTATCAACATTGTGTTCATGTTTTGTTTTAAAGCATTGAAAATCGGAGTAGGTTCTCCGTATTATCGTAAGAATTATTCATAAACCTACCATACATTAGAACTTATAAAGAGGATATTTTTGCAGGATTTATTAGTGACATTGAACTAATTACACCCAAGATCTTTATGGTGCCGTGTTACCAAAGTGGTCTTGAAAGTCGAGATTTGGCAACATGACGTGCACGACGTTTTCACTAACATCACTAGAGTTGTATACTAGAGATGAGTGTTTTCGGGTAATAGTGTGTAATGTCATAAAAAAATATGGATAGTGGGATAACTGAAAGGTTTAAACAAAATCACTTTAAGTACCGCTCTGAGACTGTTATACAGTATGTTAATTTAGGCTGACTGACTGAATAAGGCTAAGTAAACCGTTTTCAGGGTATTGAAGTCGGGCGACGAAACAAGTAAGATCGTACTTTCAACAAATCTGATCAGTTTGTTTTCTTAATGCCTTAAAAAAAACGTACATACATGCGTATAAACACTCACACTTATATTCTCGAAGGAATAGGCAGGGGCGTCACAAACGCCACCTTTTGCCAATAATAATTTATCCTGGCACTGTACAAGTTACTTACTAAAAGCGTGTTAAATTCAACACTGCCACTTATTATAATTATATTATAATTAAATTTATATGTAGGTCTCTAGGTAAGAAGGCTATTTATAAGCACTTATACAATACGTTACTATTCACAAAACTAACAACCATTGTATAATATGATGTCCGAATATCAGCAACATACAAAACCTTTACATCACACGTGTTTCATGTTCTAATAATACAGTTTCCTCTCTGTATATAATTTGTTCCTTTGTGTGTATCATGGATGTCCAATACTTGGTCTTGAGCGCTGATGACCGTCTATTTATTA
Organism: Tyria jacobaeae; assembly: GCA_947561695.1. Lineage (NCBI taxonomy): Eukaryota > Metazoa > Arthropoda > Insecta > Lepidoptera > Erebidae > Tyria > Tyria jacobaeae. Next base: position 452,129 of record OX387217.1, read on the forward strand.
GACCCTTCTCTTCTTCAATGACATATCGTATCTCAAACAGTCGCGGTGGAAATAGAAGTAAACGTATATTCAGACAACGATGGTTTGGTTAGTATAGGTATCTGATGAATTATACATTACACAATGCCACATAATACATTACGACAAGAAATATAAAAAGAAAATTGTTTACGTATTTATAGGGGAGCCAACCTTACGAGGCTTACGAGAAGCTCTGAAGTCATTGAGATAACATGAAATAACTGTGTTCGTTCTGATTATTATTTTCTATTAAATCTTAATTTTATAGACCACTTTGATTTTTATTTTTATTTACAACTGTTTGAGCTAAATATGTTAAAATTTACAAAATAATAAATCCGCGTCACTTGTATATATAAATATTTAAACTGGACTCCATTTATCTACTCGTTCTTGAAACCCTATGAAACATTGCAGTTCATAAAGTAAAACTGTTTTAAGTCAACTCAAATTATTTTAATGACACAATACAATGTAATTTACATGTTTGCACTACGGCACGCGATTTTTCTTATAGAAATTTGAGTCTAACTATGGAAATTATATGAAGAAATTATATGGAGACTCTGTATTATTAAACATAAATAGCTGTTGAAAAATATAACCTTAAGATAGAGGTAGAGTTAAAACCAATTGTCTTTACATAGCCATTTTATAATTAGCGGTATTATTAACCTACAGTATCGTCAAACATACAACATGTAAAGGCACAATATGTCTAAAATAAAAGCAAACACATAATTTTAACAGCTATTTATATCCATTCGAGACCGCTACACCGTACTACACATCACTCTGGGCTATCTCTCTCAATATTTTACGTCAGAAGAACCTCCACGAGGCTATTAAGTCCCTATCTAATTGTTACGACACTGAAATATTGACCCTGTTCACCCTAACCTGAAGGTGGAACTCCATATGACTAATGGAGGGTTTTGATTACACTATGTACTGTATACAGGAAGAAATAAGTTCATTAATAAACTAACTGGCATATCGTATATACCGTTGTTGTAACAAAAAAGTGCTCTTGGCTGGATTATAGATGGTAGACCGATTACGTCACACTTCTTAGGTAATGACTTGGATAGCAAGTAACATATGGCAGTGCTTTTACTTGTTATTCATATCAGTGATAATTCACATCGTCAATGATACGAAACACCTCGAGTTTTTTTTTCATGGTAGTTATTCTATGATGTATAATAATGCATTTTACTGATCTTATATTTGATCCCTTTACAGCCCGAAATGTTCCAATAGATATGAAATTTGTATCCATCATTTCTGTTTGATGAGTCTTCAGTTATTCTTAAAGCTTTTCATTTTTTAAAAGAAAACAATGTTATGCACTGAATAGCATTCAAGCCATTTTTAGAGAAAGCTATGGTGTAAGAAATAGTGGCGTTTAAGTGTAGTGCACAATAAAGTGGTTTTGTATGCTGGGTCACTTCCCCAATATAAGTAAAGTATTAGCCTTATTTAGCACAGAGATTTCTTATAGCTGTAACAAGCAGTAAACGTGAAAGCGATCGATATTCAGACAGAAGCCGATTGCGTTTTGGTACAAGTGACCCATGTTTTGAGCTATATCTGAGATGGATGCCAAATCGATCGGTGAACGAATAATTTAATTTCATAACTTCTGATCTTCTACACCAAATTGCAAAATTCTCTTTTTTTGCAGTCTTCGTTATTATAAGAAAAATGTTGGTATAAAAGCAAATTAAATAAAACATACGGAACAGCTTTTAATTTCTATGGAAAGAGAGTGAGGGACTGAGACAGAGGATAGTGACGGAAAGAATTTCTTGACAAAAAAATTGACAGATTTAATCATGCCAAACCGGTAGAAGGCAGCTAATTTCCTTATTAAAGTGATAGTGGTGCAGATTCTGCTGCACACCTCACTGAACTAAACTAAAAAATAATAATATTGTGTCTAAATAATATTAAACGTCAATGGGAAGTACTAAATTAGTGTTTTTAGGAGTTTTGTAACAACAGAATTGCTACCAATGAATTCTGCCTGGCTTGTACTCCTGTTTATAGACACGATGTTATCAGTCATTTTATTAATTATAAAGATTGTTTTGTCATTCGTTGCGTACTTATTACTTCCACGTGTACAAACACTTGAGTGGTAAACCATTAATCTAACACTAACATTTCATCCAAATCACTATTAATACTAGCACGCCAAAGGCTACTCTAAACATTTTCTCAAATATGTCACCTGGTTGTGTTTAATTGAGACTTATTTATATTTAATTTTGTTTCATGTAATAAAAGTCTGCTATTTTATATTTGTAAACTATGTAAGTTAATGGGTAAAGAAAGTAAACAAATGTTGAATATAAATTTAGGTGATAGCTAAACCTGTGTTCGCGAGATCAATGTATAACATAAATAAATTAAAATAACATAAATTTAAATGCTTTTTAACTATGTATACCCAATAAAAATTAATTATTAAATTAATAAAATTAACAGATAAAATCTACATCAATATTTACAAAATACACTCAATTATTGCCAGTTTCATCGTTCTGCCAAAAACAGAACTCAATTACGGCAACAAATCTACAGATTGACAATAAATTACCTTTGAATATAAAAAAAATGTAAACTCGATTACTGCAAACATCCTGATTGCACTTGACGAGTAAAAGTAACTTAATATTAGCTTAACTTATTATATATAAAAGTAACTTATTATATAGTAACTTAATATTATTAAATTAAGTTTCTTTTATAAAACTCACGTATTTCATTGGTTTGTGATTGTTCTCACATGTAGGTTTTTGTTTCTATTGGCAATAAATTCTTTAAAACTAAATAATCCCACGGTTTGTCCAATTTCGCCACGTTTAAAGACTAAGTCTAAATAACGGTTGGGTCCCTTCTGTTATGATATCGTACAGTAATTTAATAAATTTTATGGGGAATTTATGGTTTTTGTGTTATCAACCTTCAACAGTAAGTGATTCTGAATTACCCCTGCATAACGTATGAAACTTTACTACGCTATTACTGGCTATAAGAGTGTTCACGACGTATGTACCTAATCCGTCTTATATTTTAAGTTTGTTTAAAGTATAAGAATCCTCGTCCTCCTTTACAGGCAAAGCGATTTCGTAGTACATCTATTTAAAGACCGCATCTTTTCATACAATTATGGCTTTATAAATTGGAATTTCTAGTCATCACCACAAGCTTAGCAATGATTTAATCCGACTACTTAACATGATGGTCTACTGAACACTATTCCAAAGTCCAGGAAAAATATCTGACGTGTAAGATGTAAAGATAACCTTTACATTCGCATCTACAGTAAGAGTAACAACAATAGGTGTAGTACTGCCAGCCAGTAGTACGACGAAATTGCTGTAAAAGGCCTTCAGAAACTGTGAACACTATGTACTAATAAAATTAATATCAGTTTTGTTGAGTATAAAATATTACCAAGTTTAATAAATTATGCAGGATATTACATAGTCGAATACTCCCAGTTACACAAAGAATAAGGGTAAAGGGCTCTAAGCCCAACATAACGCAAGAGCGCCGCGCTCTTTTGTTTTTAGAAGAATAGAAGAATTACTATTATTTTAGAGTGGTAGAGCCATGCTTAGGCACGAATGGGCCGGCTCGACCGGTGCGATACCACGGCCTCACAGAAAACCGGTTGTGAAGTAACGCTTGCGTTGCATTTCCCCGAATTGAGTGAGGTTTCCGGGGGCCCAATTCCCCCGCCCCCCTTTTCTCTCTCCTCATCTCCTTTGTCCTTTTTCCATCTCCTCATCCCTCCTCTCTTCTTTCCGCTCCCTGCATCCCCTATCCCTCATCACCCTCAAAGGCGGGCAGCGCACTTGCGACTCTTGAGTTGCAAGTGTCCATGGACGGCGGTGTCACTTACCATCAGGTGACCCGTCTGTTCGTCTGTCCCCCTATAGTATAAAAAAAAAAAAACTTATCATTAGAGAGTTGAAAGATAATCTATACTGTCATTTAAGGTCCAGTAGAAATATTATATTTACAATACTGTGGTCGGTTGATATATATATATAAACGATATATAAATTTTGATATTGATTGATATAGTTTAATTTAACAGCGAAACCCAGGCAGGCAAATACGTCTCAAATTCCTTCTTGACAAAAAAAATACCACCACTTATGTAAAAGAGGGCAAGCCAATTGCCGTCATCCGGGCACTGTATGGCTGTATATATACAGTCTGATATACATATAACAGGCAATCTCGTAACAATCGTATCTTCACACATAAAGGTATACGTCGCACAATCCCAAGTCTAACAATAGTCATAACAGTGTAATCGCAATACGTTAGTACGACATTGTTGACGCGCCCCTTATCTCACAGATCGAGGAGTGCTGTTTATGATATGAGTAAGTACAATGTTCTATCAGTAAATGCGTACCTTTCAGGACAATCTCTGTATGAATAGATTTATGTATATTTGTTTGAGTTTTCCTTGAAGAATAAAGAAAAGAAATAAGTTCAGAAACGAATAGGTCGTTCGGTTGTTGTTACAATAACCTTATTTCACATATAACGGCTGTGTTGACATCGAATCAAGAGAAGATGATATAACATCGTGTTTTAACGCTGATTAGTATACGTACAACTACCAAAAATAAACAGTTGAGGTTCATAATCGCTTTGATTTAATTTGCTGTTCACTTATGAACAGCAAATAGCTAGCTTTTAACTTATGGAACAAATTGTCCCCTGCCGTATTTACGAACCGATACGACCTTCAAGAAAAGAGCGTACTCCTACCTAAAAGGCCGGCAACGCACTTGTGACACTTGAGTTGAGGGTGTCCATGAGCGGCGGTAGTCATTTACCATCAGGTAACCTGTCTGCTCGTTTGCCCCCATCGCATTAAAAAAAAAAAAAAAAAAACAAAAAACAGCTTGAGACGGAGAGCTTGTGTAAGTATCTTGTACTGTACTATCTGTAGCAGATTGCCAAAACATAACATTTAGCTCATGTGCAGAAGAAACTGTATAGATAAAGGCAATGTGCTGCAATATTCACATTGAATCATTTTAAGAAAATCCTCAGGTATTTAAAAATTGCATCTTCGATAGATTGCATCTCTATTAGAGTCTAAATGATTTTAGCAGAAGTCTTTTATAAACAGGTACAGAATAAAACACATTAGAATCTATTACCTCACAATAATAAATCAACAGTTCCTAAAAGAACAGTATTTGGCCAACTTACCGTATTATTCTGCGCGACATGCCCTAACACAAAATAGTATTTATTTTAAAAATCCTTCCAAGAACTACGCAATCTCAATTATCAATATAGAAAACAATGCAAAATATGTATTTTGTGGATGGTTATTTGTGTATAAAAGGAAATAATTTTACGTAATCCGGAACACAAATCGACAATCTATGTTTGGTGCTTTTCTCTGAGGCTCGATGATATTTATCCCGATTTTATGATGACTTGAGTAACTGATTTTAATGGGTAAGACTATTTAGTAAGACGGATTTATTGTATAATGAAAGAATAATATAAATGATGAATAGATGTTTGAATATAATGTAGAAGTTGAATCAACCTAGTGACTTTATGATAATTGTTAACCGTTGTAATTGTTTAATGGTAAAAAAAATATTTTTTAAAAGCAAGAAAGAAGACATGTATGAGAGACGCTAATTTAATTTAATTTTAGTATTCTATACGTGGACTATGAAGTCCTGTTTTAAAGACTTTGTTCGTATTTTCTGTTGCGCTTCGTATCTTCGTGTCTAAATTACTTTTAGATTTTGTAGGCATGGTCATTCATGTTGCTAAAAGCTCCGAATTCTAAATTTGTTCCAATATTTGTTAATGGTATAATGTGTGTCTATTCTAATTTTAAAGTCTTATGCTGCTGTCGAGATTTTGTATTACATCGATGCTCGCTAAAATAGTACGTTTACCAGCTCCAATAGCACGCTTTGAGCATTGATTGACCGCTGAATCTGCCAAGGAGCACGTCTTAGGTTCGACTATAGGTATCTTTTTATGTATGTTGATCGATTTCTTAACCGAAATTGACAATTGTCAACCGTTTTTCAATAATCGACAATGCGACTTCCGTCGGGGTCGCTCAGCTGGTGATCTTCTCGTTTACTTGACTCACCGGTGGATCCGAGGGATCAAGACCAAGGCGGAATGTTTGCGGTTAGTTTGGAAGTAGCGAAGGCCTCGGATCTAGGATCGGGTCTGGCACAAAGCACTTCTTGCGAAGCTTCATTCCTATAGGCTTCCCTAGAACTGTGCAACTGGCTCACCAGTCTCCTAGAAGCATCAAGGTCTTTGCTGACGGAGCATGAGTGATTCCCTATACACCGGCCGCGCTAAGATTTCTCGGGTAAACGTCGTTAGGAGCCAATCCAAACTTGTGTCTAAAATCGAATCAAACCCCTTTAGAAAAAGTTTCAGATTGGGTTCCACTTAACCTAGTCCACTTCAACCCCACGAAGACACACAGAACAAATTTTTGGTTTTGTATTTCAATCCACCTTTGTTGGTATCACCACTTTGGGAGATTGTGCCAGTTTCTATTATTATAAAAAAAAAATACTCTCATATCCATACCGCCTGCTTGCACGTTTGTCCATTAATAGAAAAAGAAAAGTATTAGTATAAGTATGTAGCAATCGTGCATATTTAATAATTCACAAGCCTTAAATAGACGTATGATAAAACTAGAAAGCGTTAGAATGATGTCACGAATCTCTTAATCATTACACATTGTTGATACATTGTATTTTGGAAGCACGATCATTTATACTCGACGATTACGTGACTTCTCCGATGCATGTTGTACTTTATCGTTTTCATGGTAACGATCTTGCAACGTATTCAACTGCCAAACGTTTCAAGATGCTCAACAGGTTACCCGATGTATCGACCTATCTCACCATATCGACAATCAAATATATTTTTTTTTATACTATACCCCTATAGTATAAAAAAAAGGAGTATAAAAAAAAAGGAAAAAAAAAAGGAGAAAGGAGATGAGGGGGAGAAAAGGGGGGAGGGGGAATTGGGCCTCCGGAAACCTCACTCAATTCGGGGAAATGCAACGCAAGCGTTACTTCACAACCGGTTTTCTGTGAGGCCGTGGTATCGCACCGGTCGAGCCGGCCCATCCGTGCCTAAGCATGGCTCTACCATTGACAAATAATAATAAATATATCCTAAAAATGTATGAGAATAGTTTAATGACTTTTAGTGAGTAATTTTGGTGATGTAATCTATAATTTATAATTGATGATTAAACGAACTTACCTGTAGGTGAGGTACAATCATAATTATATGACGGGCTTCGTCCGCAGAGATTAGCATCAACAGATGTAGTATCGCATAGCGTGTAGCCATTCCACACTATTTTAGGAGGTATTCATTATTTTTATTTTTTGTTATTTTTAAATAAGTTATTTATTGGTGGACGCCGTCAGTTGCCGCATATCTCATATCTGAATCTTTGCACCCTTAGTTTTGAATATTTTCTGGGTATGGGAGGGAGGAGGGTTGCTAATCTCTTCGGACGAAGCCCTTCGTATAATTGTGATAGAACTTTACGTACAGGTATGTTCTTTAAATCATCAATTACAAATGATGGATCACATATATTATATATTTTAAATAATCTCTCAATGTCTACATGTGTTAATGGTAATCTCGAGGACGAAACGTAAGTATAATGGATGATTAAACGAACTTACCTGTACCTAAAGTACATATGCGGCAACTGACAGCGTGCATTAAATGACTAACTTATTTTAAAATAACAAAAAATAAAAATAATGAATATCTCCTACAATAGTGTGGAATGGCTACACGCTATGCAGTGTTAAAGCTAATCTCGAGGACGAAGCCCGAGTATAATTATACGAAACAAGAATTTTTATCGCTACTCTTTTGCAATGCGGACCGAGAAAGATTGCTCGTGGTGTTTTTTTTTTTTTTTTTTTTATGCGATAGGGGGCAAACGAGCAGACGGGTCACCTGATGGTAAGTGACTACCGCCGCCCATGGACACCCGCAACTCAAGAGTCACAAGTGCGTTGCCGGCCTTTTAGGTAGAGGTACGCTCTCTTCTTGAAGGTTTGAAGGTCGTATCGGTTCGGAAATACGGCAGGCGACAATTTGTTCCATAAGCTGGTTGTGCGAGGCAAAAAGCTTCTCGAGAAGCGCACAGTGGTGGAGTGCCAATCGTCCAGGTGATGGGGATGGATATTTTGTCGCGTAGGACGATGGCGGAAACCAGCAGCCGGTATAAGTCCGAACAATTCCTTTGAACACTCCCCATGATACAAGCGATAGAGGATGCAGAGTGAAGCTACATCTCTACGCAACGCCAAGGTGTCAAGTCGATCAGAAATATCTTGGCAGTCGATGATGCGAGTCGCTCTCCGTTGAATGCGGTCAAGAGGCAGAAGTTGGTACTGGGGTGCACCTGCATAGAGATGAGAACAGTATTCCATGTGCGGCCGAACCTGCGCCTTATAAAGTTGCAGGCGGTGGGCCGGAGTAAAATACTGTCTCGATCTGTTTAGCACACCAAGCTTCTTCGAGGCTAATATGGCCTTACTCTCTAAGTGACCGCGAAACTGGACTTCGCTTGATATATCGACGCCAAGGATTCCGATACTGGCTGATGCAGTTAGGGAAGTGCTCTCAAATTGAGGTGATACGACCAATGGCATCTTTTTAGCGGTGAACGCGCAAACCTGTGTCTTCGTGGGGTTAAATTGGACTAGGTTAAGTCGACCCCAATCTGAAACTTTTGATAAAGAAGTTTCGATTTCAGACACAAGTTTGGATCGGCTTTCGATGACGTTTACCCGAGAAATGTTAGCGCGGCCGGTGTAAAGGGCATCACTCGTGCTATCGTCTGCATAGCAATGGATGCTGCTAATCTGCAGCATTTCGTTGATATGCAGAAGAAACAGCGTGGGTGATAGCACACAGCCTTGTGGGACACCAGAATTAACAGACTTCGAGTCGGAGCATGCACCGTCAACAACGACCTTGATGCTTCTGTCTGTAAGAAAACTGGTGAGCCAATTGCACAGTTTCTCGGGAAGCCCATAGGAAGGAAGCTTCGCAAGGAGCGCTTTGTGCCAGACCCGATCGAAGGCCTTCGCCACGTCCAAACTAACGGCCAACGCTTCCCCCTTGGTCTCGATCGCCTGTGCCCACCGGTGAGTCAAGTATACGAGAAGATCACCAGCTGAACGACCCTGACGGAAGCCGTATTGTCGATCATTGAGGAGCTGGTGGTCTTCTAAGTACCGGAGGAGCTGGCAGTTGACAATGGATTCCATTACCTTGGAGAACAAGGAGGTGATGGCTATGGGTCTGTAGTTGGACGGATCCGAGCGATCTCCTTTTTTAGGGATTGGGTGCACTAGAGCTGTCTTCCATGAGTTCGGGACTACGCCAAGAGAGTAGGAAAGCCGATAAAGGCGCGTTAAAACCGGTGCTAACTCTGGAGCACACGTCTTCAGCACGATAGGAGAGATTCTATCGGGCCCACTCGACTTATGAACGTCGAGGGAAAGAAGCGCTTTACGCACTGCCCTTTGTGTAAACCGGACTTCCGGCATGCGGGTCTCGCACTGCGGTATGGTCGGCGGTGCGTTTCCCCCGTCGTCCAGGGTCGAGTTGGACGCAAAGAGTTTGCCCAGAAGATCGGCTTTTTCTTTAGCGTCGTGGGCCAACGAATTATCTCCTATGCGCAGAGGTGGAAGGGATGGCTTACAAAAGTTCCCCTGGACAGCTTTGGCAAGAGACCAGAATGCACGAGTTCCGGAGGGGAGACTAACTAGTCTCTCGCCAATTCTGCCGATGTGAGCCGACTTCGCCCCAGCAATTACTCTTTTGAGGGACCTGGAGGCAAAGTTAAATTGCTTCTGCTGGTCTTTACATCCCGTGCTGTCGCTGCATTAGCCCATGCTTGGTAACATTCCTGCTTTCGGCGGGACGCCGCTTTGCAGGTTCGACCAAACCAAGGCTGGGACTTGCCACCTGTGGGAATCAGGGAGAATGGAATGAAAAGTTCCATACCCTGAAGCACAACATCCGCGACAGAGTCAGCAACGACACTGAGATCATCCGGCGAGAAGCAAACCTGCCTCCATGGGTAGGATGCAAAGAATGTTCGCATTCCATCCCAGTCTGCTGACCTATAGTGCCATACGCGGCGACTGCCTGTAACTCGCGGCCGCAGCGAGTGAACGAGTGGCACTATACTCCTAATCAGGCAATGGTCCGAAGAGCCAAGAGGGGCCTCAACGGATACTTTGTAGCCGTCAGGATGTGAGGTCAGCAGAAGATCCAACAGTGAAGGCACGTGGCTTTCTGCATCTGGGATTCGCGTAGGCGTTGCTACCAGCTGCGTCAAGCCATATGCCAAGGCGAAATCGTGAACAGATCTTCCCGCATGATCGGTTTTGCGCGAACCAAGCCATTCGGCGTGATGGGCGTTAAAGTCGCCAAGAATCACGATCTCTGCGGATGGGACCTGCTGGAGCACTGAGTCTGTAGCCATTTGGACGTGGTCGATGAGTCGGTCCGTTTCAGCATCACCGCTATGGGACCTGTAAAGGCATAGGTAGATGCGGGGATGGTCATCGCAGTCTACACGTAGCCATAAGATGGAGAGGTCCCTACCTTCAAGATTGCCGAGGCGGTGAGAAGTGATATCATCTCTAACGTACACGCATACACCAGCCTTAGGAACAAAGGAGTGTTCCAGTCCGTACCCAGGGTAGCAGAGGTAGGATGTGTCCGCTGGAGATGATATCTGCGTCTCGGTTAAAAAGAGCAAGGCCGGCTTTGCTGTCTCAAGGTGGTGGTGGACAGTTTCGAGGTTCGAATGTAAGCCCCTGATGTTACAAAAATCCACGGTAAACGTGACAGGGGGTGCCATGGTGTGCCTTCTCTTGCCCCGAGCAGATTTTGAGAGCGCAGTTGAGCCCCCCCCAGAGGTGTGTTTCCATTTCACGGAAAAAAGATGTCATTGATATACAAAATCAATAGCACTATTCAGTCTCAACGACATTTATGCCATTAATGTATCTGTTGGTTGAAAGGCTTTTGGTATGCTAAGTTTCTCCGGCCTTCTGTAATGTAACAAGATACACAGAATACTCCTACTCTGGTTACAATTTCGTAAAGCACTGGCCAGTTAAAGTATTAAGTGGAAATTAAAATTATCAAGCCATTTGTGTCAGGATAAGCTACTACTCACTACTGAAAGTTTAAAGTTTAAATTATTTGCTATGATTTCATAATTATGTTATAACCAGAACAAATTAAATATAAGTGTTTTTTCAGCAGTGTTTTATCTAAGATTCTATCTTGACAGTGTTATGATGCATGTTACTGTGAAAGATTTATGTCTTAACTACAAACAGTGAACATTTATAGTTCAAAGTGAAGTGTGAACGATGCTCTACCAACTGCTCATTCCAACGACACCAAAATACTTTAAGACAAATACGTGTTTGTCAAAGAGTGTGTAGGAATGAAGTAGAATAGATTTATAGAATTTTTTCGTCGCTCTTTTTATTACATATCTACTACTACTATTACCACAGTTAAAACCAATCAAAATAAATTTCAAATATATGCTATGAAATGGCACACAAAGCAATGCTATTACTAATTATCTGTTTAAATTTTAAGATTTGCAGATGATCATCTTCATAAAACAAGATAATATATTCCGTTTTGTAAACATGTATACGCCACCCAATTTTAACCAATTTATCATCGCTGACCCGTAAAATACTTCAAATAACAACATCAAAACGATTCACATTCAGCGTGCATGCGGTATTCGTTCCGTATCGTCGCGAATGCTGACGGTGTTCAGTACAAATTGTACGTACTGGGGTAGACACGCTGAATAAAATATCTCAGATCGCCGGCACATCGATAAATGTCCGACACAGAAAACTACATAGAAATACATATTACCCTAAGAAGCCAGATATCGTTTAACGTGTTCTTTTAAAAGCTATGGTCGTCATATTCCTCATATAAACAAACTACAGTGCGGTGTCAAATATTTCAGCCTTTGTACTTTTGTACATACATATATGTACATAAAAATATGAATTACAAGTATAAACTGGTTATACTTGTAATACATTGTATCTCTATAGCTTTATATGTAATAATCAATTATGTAGCTTTCAGTTAGCTCTCTAATAAATTTGTTACCTGCGTTGACCCTCTCTGCACCTTACAAGGGAACCGTTCCCAGATTCCCAGATTCTCAGATCTGTGGAAATTATTCCGCAGGATTTATTTAAGAGAAAAATTGTTCCCTTTTTTGACCTTTAATTATACCGTGATTATTTGTTGTACCTACACACATTATACTCATGCCTATATATGAAGGGCAGCATCAAATGCCACATTTTGCCAAACAAAGGGCAAGCCCATTGCCACCAACCGGATACTGTATAAACTGTATATCGGATAGATAACAGTTCCATCTCGTTGTCGTCGTTTACACAATTTTAAACACTTTTTTGTTATTCTTCAAATTTGCAAAAGAAGAGATGTGAAGTTATTATATTTCTCACTTCTCCAATTTGCTCCGGATAAAATCGTTCTGGGCGTCATGGTAATTTAACTTTCCCCTCGACAGTTTAATTCGCCGAGTGTCAAACTCCCCGTTTTTGGGTCACAGTTGTTAAAGCTTATTTTGAGGAGTTACCGTGATGACAGTTTAAATTGGCCTAAATAAAGAATAGAAAATAATATATATATTTGTATGTATTTACATTGATCCCCAAGAGAATAATATGCCTGGTTTTGTTTCTTATAATTATGATAATTATTGTTACTACTAAAACATAGTAAGTACATTTCTTCCATTTTTTATTGTGTGGGACCCCCATCACCTCACCGGAGCTGATGGTAAAATGGTATGTCGGACTCCAACCGACTAAAACCACACGAGGTGGTAGGTCACGAGTGTGTTTAGACTTAGTTTTTTATGATCTACTAAGTACTTTTTTCTATCTAGTACGGATCAGTGAAGAAAGATTGCAAGAAAATATTAAATTTTTAAGCCTTTACCAAATAAAAATATGCGTCGTTCAAGTTTTTCAACTTTTGTCAAGACCAAATAGATAAGGATTGAGTACTCTTACGCACAGCTGGTATTTCCAAATAAATCTAGAACCCTGATATCTTCACAAAATAATTACTTTTCAAATTAAACGAGCATGAATTCAAAAATGCTTTCTCTTCAAAGCATGAAGTATAATCCCCTGACTTTATTCGCAGGATATTCGACAAAGACTTAATAAGTGGCTGAGCGGATATTGGAAATAGGACCGTCATCCAGTGTCGAGCCGCGGCGCGCCGATTCAGCGAACTTGCAGAGTGCAAACTTCTCTCTGATTTCCCCTTCATCGGTCGGGAATTATTAGTTGCCAATTTGGAATATTAGGTGAATTCTCTGTATCGAAGCTTGTTTCTATACAGAGAATTTGACTAATGTTTGCTATCAATAACTGTTTTAGTTATAAACACTGTTTGATTTAGATTGTATATATTTCACATTAAGCAGAAACTTGTAAATTCATTTTCACTAGTATTATTGAATATTGAGCGAATGCTAGTGTATGTGTGTGTTAGTATATATAAACTCATACATAAATCACAATATATTAATGTTTCTAAATTAGACGTTCAACACATGTGTAACACTGGTATGTACACGTAACACATACGAAAAATACTATTTATTTGACTTCTAGGTATAAACAAATAAAAATTTCTATTTTTTTCTATAAAACACCATCTTTAAAACTCCAAACGCTTTCCGTCGTCGAAAGGGGAAAAAAATCCGCTTTAGAGGGGAAATGATCTGAATTGGTGGCCCTGCTAAAGGCGATTAATATTCCAATTTGGGGCGCGTTAGAAAAAATTATGGCACCGTATTGTGAGGAAAAGAGGCTGCCATTTGTAATCACGGATTATAGGATTAACAGCTGTTTATTTGGAGTATCTATATAACTGAAAAAAGATAGCAGCAATCTGTCTCTTGAGAGGATTAAAAACTACTGACAAATTGGACGAACATTTTTATATCCATCTAGTTTCAACTTAATTATATTCTTTTAACTTTGTATGGCTGCAATTTTCTTCTCATTTCCACGTTCCTAACATAGTATTATTTATTATATGGCAATCTTTGTACCACATTTCTACGACAGTAAAAATATTTATAAATTTTTGCCACGGCTGAAACCGACGAGCGGCTTGACTAATTCAAAAACTAATCATCTTCCTCTGTTCGCCTTCATTTTCATACCAGCTAACAACAATCATGTTTTTTAATTGAATTAACAAAAACGCGTTTCATTTTGTATAAAATGTTAACACAAGTTAAATGATTACTACAAAAATTTAGTCTTGACCGTCCAAGGTCCATGACTAAAAACTTCGAGTCTGAAGTACAAAGAAAACTAAATTTACTTTTTTTGTCCAGACTAGCAATAAAAGAAAGCGTAAAGGTTTCTGCAAAAAATCTAAATTTATTTCAATAAGTAGTGTCATATGGGATGACTGATGTAATTGGACTGATTGTAAACCTTACATTTGGAATGGAATCTAGTTTTAAAATTATATGGTTAAGCTTTATAATTTTAAAACTCATTTGCTGTTGACTTCAAACGATGTTTTAGTTCTATTGCAGTTCATTTTAAATTTTGATTTGTGCATAGTAGTTAGAGTTCAAAATCCTTCACACATAAAATATTCAAAGCGATTTAGGAAGAAAAAATGGTGATTACAGTGAAGATGGATTAAGCTCAGCACGATAAGGGTGTAGTCTGACAATAAAGTGTCTAGGCTAACTTGGCAGTTTCGAGGTCATTGACTCGGAGCCACTTGGAGAAAAGTTCTACGAAGGTTTGCAGTTACCTACTTCAATAGTAGTGAGCTAAGGTGGGAATTAATGCAGTTTGTAATAGAGGGAAATTTATTACTCGATGAGCTTACTAACACCATCACCAATAAACTTACATCACTTAATATAGCCTATGTTTGAGTTCTAGTCTTACCGCAATAAAAATGTTATTAGGTTTTTCCCAGAACTCCATTATTTGAAAACAACTGATATAATATATGTATGAAAATATTTAATAAATTGCCATCAATTATAAAGACGGCCTTGCTGAAATTTAAAAGGAAAATGAAAATATGGCTTTTAGAGAAAATTATATACTCAGTAAATTAATACCTAAATGAGCACTAACTACTATGCTGCCTGATAACACTTTATTGTGTGTTCTGTTCTATATTAATAATATTACAAATGATCGAAAAGAAGAAAATTATTTATTGACATTAAGGTTATTAAATTACGTTAGGTTTGCATTTGTTTGGCCAACGTGGCGATTATATTTTTATAAACTATTGCATTTTCTCGAAACATTGGAGAACGGCGGATTAAACGATACGCGAGGAGTCCATAAACGACTAATAATAATAAAACATAAAAGTTTTATAAACTCGATCTTGGCGAAATTGTGGTGGCTACTCGACAAAGGCCACTATGAAGAATTGAATTAAATATTAATGTAATATGCATGTATGTACATTTAAAATTTTGTATGTCAGTAGAGACTGACGAAATATGTGATTCTTTTATAATAACTATCTACAGCCCATGTAATATATTTCTGAAAATAAAGTATAATTTAAAGTATCATTTCTTTTAATTTCATTCATTTCATTTAATAATCATATTTTAAGCACCATGAACTCTAGAATCGTGAAAGCCAGATGAAAGTATAATATAGTATAATACCTGGATGACCGGTATTATTTTTTTGGCAAATTGTGTAAAAGAACGAAAAAAAGTAAAATAAAACAATCATCAGGACTCGAACCGGTAATCTGGTTACGGATCCGCCCTATTACCCACCTGACCTATTATAACCTTGTAGATGGTGGCGAAATTTACTTGTGTATTATTTAAAAAGAGAGGATTGAGAAAGAAACTGCTCAATTGCTTAATAAGGAATATTAAGAAAACAAAATATGATCGTTGGAGTAAAATCTTGGAATAGTTTGAAGGAAAAAACGGTATTTAATAAGGAGAAGAATGAAGAAAGAAGGAAAAGAAAAAGTGTGGAGAATGATTTATAACAGAATGAGTTGACGATTCTTAGTGTCCAATGTTTCTGCTTCACACTAAAACAGTGTCGTCTACATCAGAGGAAAGTACTAAGTGATTGATGATCGTGACTCAGGCCCTGTGCCTAATGAGCCTGTCTCGTAAATGATTCATTAAACGGCGTAGCGTTAATACTAGCTTAGAAAAGATTACAAGGTAATTTAAATGAAGACCAATTTTCCTGGTGTAATTGGCAAGTCACATTACTGTCCAAATGGCAAATCACATTAGTATCCTTATGCCATTAAAGCTTAAACTGTAATTATATCATATTAATTAATATGGCTAAATAAGACACACCTTACGTAGTAAAATTTTATATCAGTGAGTTGGTAAATAACCATAATGTGCAATTGGTACTAAGCGGACACCATAAGCACCCTTTATATTTGATCAATAATTTAAGATTTTAGTTCCTTCTATAAATTTAAGCTTCTAATAACATCGTTTTGTTGGCCTGAAAACTTAAAGGTTCGATAGAACTTCTCTATATTATTATGAATACTTAATTGATATAAAGTCAGTAATAAATCTATTGCATTGTGGCTTCGCTAAATGGAGGTTTAATATACCCACCTGGCTTATATAAAGAAAGGGTAACAATGACCTTCTTGAAAACGCGATATCACTTTGATATAATTTCATGTTGTACAAGCTTAACATTAGTCGGGTGGATATTTTTGTGTAAAGTGCCGTGTTATGACAAATTCATAAGTGTAATAATAAATTGACAATTTCTCGTCGGTTTTTTTTCGGCTCAGACTTCCGTTTCTAGTTCCAGGTATAGGTATGAGACCCTGCGTTGCTTGACTTTATATTCTACTCCCCAACCCATTTGTATGAGCAATTACCCTTTCCTTCCCTTTCCTGTCAATATACAATATATTTTCCTATGTTATTCCAAATAATGCCCGGATGCATGATGAATGCAATAACGTTGCACTTGCACAATCACTTCTTCTTCCAATTATTGACTATGCCGATGTCAGCTATCTGAATCTCACTGAAGTACAACTTAATAAGCTTGAGCGACTTCAAAACGTTTGTATAAGATTTATATTTGGGCTACGAAAATATGATCACGTTTCTGAGTTCCGTCAAAAGCTCAAGTGGCTTCCAATTCGTTTTCACCGGAATACACACATTCTAACTTTTCTATAAAACATCTTATTCAATCCTAAAGCCTTTTTTTATCTCAAAAAACGGTTCAAGTTCCTTCATGACACACTGACCCGACAAATATCTAAGGTCATCGGAGAATTTAAGACTGGAGATGCCATTGCATTCCACAAGGTTTTACAAATCTTGCACTGTTGAAGCTGTACGCTTGTAGAATGCGTTGCCAAAGAACATTAGGCTAGCGGAATCATTGAACCTTTTTAATATTATCGTTCATGACTATTATTTATCACTGTAGTTCTGTTATCTAGTATCTATTATTTCCATATTAATGGTATGTAGGTATATATTGTTGTATGTAATTAAATGCGTACTTTTATCTGTATGTGTGTTAGTATGTATGTATGTTTATTTGTATTTGTATGTATGTTATATGTTGTTCATAAATATGTTTAGTTATGTTTATTGTTTAGTTTTTATATAAGTTTTATATTTGAAAATAAGTTAATATACTTTCATTAAAATGTTGATATGATCCTCCAACTACCTCAGTCTCTCCGAATGATTATAATCCATCCTAAGGTTGCCTGGAAGAGATTGCATATAGCAATAAGGCCGCCATTTGTACGTTATATATTTGACATGTGTATTATATGTATTGTATTTTACTGTAAGAATGGTGCACAAATAAAGAGTATTCTATCTATCTATCTATAGGCATGCCGCCTGCTACGTAAGCGGGCCTAAACTATTATCGGCAAAATGTGAGCGTTGATAACGCTTCTGCCTACCCATTCGGTAACACAGGCGTGAGTGTATCTACGTATTATATATATGAAAATGAACCTTGACATACGAAATTTAAGAGTATTCTAAGTAAAAAAATGAATTTTATTTACTTGTAAATTACTTTTAGCACGGTACACGGTCATAATACAAACACGGTATGTTTGTGTGCCGGGGTAAATAGCCGAGTTATTGTGTGAAAGGCGACACGTGCACTTAATGTTTGACTAATATGTGTAATCTACTTGCAGCTGGAAAACGGCATGGGACAATTTTGGGAATAATGACTTTATTAAGAAGTTTCGTTATTATGAAAGATTATCTACACGAACGACGTAGTAGTTTAAGTGGTCGCCTTGCCATTTATTGCCCCATCGACTGCAGTGTAATCTACAAATTGTTGCTCTAAGCCTGGTTGCTCCTTGCGCACGTTATTTGAATGTGTGTGAAATCAAATAAATATCCCCATCACCTGGACGATTGGTATCCACCACTGTGCGCTTCTCTTCTCGCACAACCAGCTTATGGAACAAATTGTCGCCTGCCGTATTTCCGAACCGATACGACCTTCAAACCTTCAAGAAAAGAGCGTACTCCTACCTAAAAGGCCGACAACGCACTTGTGACCCTTGAGTTGCGGGTGTCCATGGGCGGCGGTTGTCACTTACCATCAGGTGACCTGTCTGCTCGTTTGCCCCCTATCGCATAAAAAAAAATCACACGGGCATTAATCCTAGTGCGGGAGGGAGCCTTTGACACACTAGACCTTTTATTGCTTTCTGTGTTGATAAAGCCGTCCTGAAATTAGGATATATAATTATAATTAAAAAAAGGCAGTTTTTTTGGTTGTGTTGCGCGGTGTGATTTCACATGAAACAATAATCCGAAGGTGTCTTGTACGGAGAGGGTCGCCGCCCGCGCCCACGCCGTCTCCCTCTCCCAGCGCTCGGTGCTCGTCAGTCATTTACGCAGGTCACGTTAGGTATAATAGATATTTACACTCAATTTGGTTAAACAATGCAGATAACACATGGAGAGAAGCACCAAATAATATAAGTATTTTTGTTAGTTGTAACTCTTTAAAGGATTATATTTTTCATTCTTTCTTTATTTCTTAAACAGTAAATAAAGCAGTGTTGCCACAACACAGTAAACAGTGATAGAACGTTTCGTTCTAACAATCAAAATGTTATTCACACGTGTTTAACTAACCATTTAATCCAGACATTAATTCAATATATATATATTATTTCTCCCTCCGTCGACTGCGACACAAAATAATGAGTGAGGTGAATTTGAATAATGTTATTCATAGTGCAACCACAATAGCGCCTGTTGAACGTGACCCGTCTACTGTTTTGGTTCACAATGCGTTAAAATAATGTTTATCATCAATCCACAACTTGTTTATATAACCTAACGAAGTTTACAACCAGAACGATGATTTTTTACTATGAAATTATGCCCATGAACTTTGATGGACACTTTCATATATGTGTACTGTCTGATAGATCACAATCCCTTAGCCGCTTTTTACAACACCCACATGAAATGATAGGGTGGCCCTATTGTACTCTAGTGAGAAACACACGGCTTTTGATATTTATGGCTGAGTTTATACATGTAATGAACCTTTGCCTACTGAAATTATATTCAACGTAGGATATATTAATTTGTGTTTAAATCCTTAAGCCAACAGCGGCTGCGGTGATGTATGGTCACCGAGGCAGGTGAAGACCTCTCACTAATGAGTTTGGGCAAAACAAGGATTTAATTATTAAAGTTAAATATTACACGCATTACGTAGAGAATAGAAAACTGTTTAAGATGCGATTTTAATCGACGCCTGGGAATAAAAAATGTTATTTAATAACTTTTTATCCGTAATTACGCCTTGAATACAACATATTGTGAATTACATTAAAATCGTAAGCAAAAAAGTTTTGATTAAATTTTTACATTAGCAAAAATTTAGCAGTTACTAATAGGAATATGTGTAAACAGTTGCATAAAAATATAAAATTAACAAACATATACGTACATTCATGACTAAATCCCCGAAGGGGTAAGCAGAGGTGACCCACACCCACTTTTTGCAAACCATAGTTTAGTCCTATTTACGTAAGAGGGGGCTTATTTGAATAGATGAAAGTCCGAATCTAGTTATGTAACACATAATTCCAACAATAACTTGATTTAAAGGCATGCGAGAACTTTTTACCATTCATGCAGACTCCTATAATGATAAAAGTATAATTTTGAAGACACACATTTTTGAAAATGCTTTGGATTCCTTTGCTTTTTAATACTACTTGACTTTCAAAACAAAGGAGGTCTTTTTTTCGACATCATGTGTCGTTTTTTCTGTATGTGAGCAGATATCTTTCCCAATTGTAGCCCAATTTTCATTTTTTTTTAAATTGTAAACAAATCATGGTATACCAGGGAAATTACGAATAAGTTTTTCGTAAGTTCTTAATTTAATATATTGTGCAGAGGAATTGGGAAGGCGAATTCAAGGTGGTTGTCTCTTAAAAGTCAATAATGTAAAATATTCCGTAGTACTATGTCGTGAGTTTTACGTTACATAATAAGATGAAAGCTTTTCACCAAAAAAAAAAAATAAATATTACGGACAAATTCGACTTATAAAATCTATGTATTTATTCACTGAGTTACGATTCACAAGATTTGGGATTCAAAAATAACCTTTGCACGCGACAAGGCTACTAATCTGATGATAAAGTAAATAAATTCAATCAGTTACGGATTGAATATAATCGCAGTGTTTTCGTACCACGCACTGCTCGTATAATAATTTTGTCGAAAATTAGGTAACTAAAACAATTTGCAAACATACATACATATACTCACAGACGCCTGTATCCCCGAATGGGTAAGGAGAGACGTAACTAACGCCCACATTTTGCCTATTACAATATAGTCACACACGTAATAGGGGGCAATTCTATTTACGTCATCCGAGCACTGTTGGGAATGAGATGGAGAAATTGGAGTTATTGACTGGAAAGGGAGCACCGAAAGGAAAACAAAGGGATACTGCTTTTACACATCCTTCTATCGTCAATATGAGTAAATAATGAAAGAGGAATGTCTGATTTCGGCTCGCCGTGTACACGATTATGAACGTGTTGATAATTTACTATTAATTTTGTAATTACTCATTTTACCTATTTATATAATAATACTATATTTTTTGTTATAACATAAACATTCATTACTAATACTACTAAATCCTTAAACTATGCAGTTAATCATATTATTTTTATATTAATCCTCAATCCGTCATCTAGGACTATAATCGGAATTGTTGAGTGGGGATTTTACATGAGGATGCTGACAGTAACCACTGACAGATCCATTAAAATATAGTTTTCCTCTTCAGTCTTGAAGTACTTTCCTCAAGAAGTTCTGTAACAAGAGGGTTTGGGTGAACTGAGAGCCTTAACGCATATTTAGTTTTAATCGTTGCGATTTCTTCAAAGATTGTTGGCATTGAGAGGTATTCGTGGATTTCCTCGTTTCTAGTAAACCAAGGTGCATTGACAATGTCATATAAAAGGTTTATAGGAATCTCTATGTCATTCTTCATAAAATCATACGTCATCATAATAAACAAAACAAAACGTATAAAAATAATGGGTAAAAGTGTGAGTGTGTGTGTGACGAGTGTGACGAAATGTCACTAAGTTTCAAAGCTTAGCTACAGAATAAATATCTACAACCTCTATAAATACAACCTCTTTTTTCTTGAAAGTATTTTGAATTGATCGTTAATTTCAATTCAAATCTCTTTTTGCTTTTGTGTTTTGCAGACATACAACAATTCTAAAAAATATTGGTTTGGCTTCTGTTGATCTAATAGGGAAAAAAATTACTAATGCTTGAGTATCTATAGTGTATAGACAGCGGCATGTTATAATTTTATTATATGTAAAGATAGATTGATATAGCCTGAACAAGGATAATCATTTTTTGATTAGAGAGGTGACAAATAGAATTTTGTTCTGTTTTTCTTGTGCATTTCCAAGGTTTAAAGTTGGATTAAATAATTTTCATTTTGTTTTGCAACTAAACGTTTCGGAAATTCTTTCTTATGTCTGATAAGACGAATGAAAATATATTTTTGTAAGATTACAATCAATAAAAAATTCTAGACATTTTACTTTCGACGTCGTAAGGCCATCGAAGATAGGCAGGGATTTATTTTATTGTTGTTGAGCTGCCAGCTTTAACCGCTGGAGTTTTCAATGGATCTCCTTTAAGCCTCTACGATTTGTTCTATGAACTTTTCTAAGGTAAATCCTTATTGATTGTATACCCAGCTGCCGATATTTTTGAAGAAGATGTTTCTAAGAAAACTTGAAGATTATCAACATATTGTTAAATTAAGTATATTTAAATGTTTACTCGTTTCTAAGATCTTATTTTGTTTTGTTTCAGATTTCCGTGGGATGATTCGTTTGAAGCCACGTGTTTCTAGGTCAGTATAGTATCGAACACCAATCGATGAAACATACAAACACGTACATAATCACACATATCTTAGATATGACGGTCATCCGTAATCTTTATGATGCGGTAAACTTTGGCGGCAACGGCACAGAGAGCACACTATACATATGTGCCGTATATTTCTTCTCGACTTAGTGATCGCACTGTTATCTGTCATCCACTGGCACTGCCACTTTCTGACTACTATGATTACATAGATACAGTGCCCGAACGACGGCAACAGGTCGCCCCCCCTTTGGCTTAGGGGAATTAATTAATTATGGTTGGCAAACAGTGGGCGTTTGAGAGGCCTTTGCTACCCCTTCAAAGATGTGGGCTTGAGTACATATATGTTTGTTTTAGTGTATGTAGGTATGTTTATAAAACAAGCGGTTAGTGGCCCTGACTGCTCAGCCAAAGGTTCTGGATTCGATTCCCACCCAGGAGAAATATAAACGTGATAAGCATGATCATTTGTTCTGTGTCTGGGTGTAATTTATCTGTTATATGGATGTATTTAAAAGTATTTAAGTAAGTTTATCAGCTGTCTGCTTACCATAGTACAAGCTCTGCTTATTTTGGCCGTGCCGGCCATGTGTAAAGTGTGTGTGTGTGTGTGTGTAAAAATTGTAAAGAAAGGTATCTCTACTACAGCTACCAGCTATACTAACTGCAACGAAATACTCAAATAAAAACAATAATATAAAAAATTCACACATCTCACACAGCCATTTGGTCCCAAACTTAACAAAATTAATTATTGTAACCAGGCTGCTGATAAACATAATTATTTATTACTGCATACAAACATATTACTGATAAATAACACCAAACACAGACAAAATTACCGTGCTTATCACACAATTATTAGCATTCATAAACACGAGTACTTGAGAGTTATATCAAGTAACTTAAAAGTAAAAAAGAAAAGCAATTGGACACTAGTATACGTAGAATAAAATAGGTATTATAAAATGTATAACCAACTACGAATTGCACAAAACCTATTTAAAGTAAACATTTTAAACAATGAAAGTCAACCATTCAAACTATACCCGTCATATTATATTACGGCTAGACTTTCGATCAGCATCTAGACAAAATACGGTTGCATTGCAATCTACTCAAAATTGACACCGATGTACATCACTCTCGTTTAAAGTTATATATTAAGTATATATATATACATTATTCTAAATACAGTATAGGAATAAGTTCTGTGTGTTTGATTTTATACAGTCGAGCAACCTTTAGTTGTGTAGCTTATTATAATTAGAGGTTGTGTAAGAGTTTTACTATGTATAGTATGCCTTTTACCGGGCACTTGTAACAGGTGTGATCAAAACGAAACGATTTTTACTTGATGGATTTTTAATGAGTTTTTAATTCCAGCTAATATTTGGAAACCAAAAAGGCAGATAGATACCTTTATTCTTTCGAAATATTAGAACTTCATCGGTCAATTTCAAATACACTTTGTCTGTTTAAAGATATTATTTATGTATTATCACGAGTTTCACTAAAAGTATTAGCAAGCTGGGTTTCGGAGCGGATATGGCACCATAGATCACATCCACACAGTGCGGTAGATTATGCAGAAGACCGATGAATATAATCAGCCCCTGTGTCTAGCATTCATGGACTATGAGAAGGCCTTTGACTCGATCGAGATCTGGGCTGTTTTGGAGTCCCTACAGCGTTGCCCAGTAGATTGGCCATATATCCAAGTGATGAGATGTCTCTACGAAGCCGCCACCGTGTCCGTCCAAGTACAGAGCCAGCAGACAAGGCCTATACAATGGCATCGAGGAGTGAGACAAGGATGTTATCTCTCCGAAATTGTTCACAAATGCAATGGAGGACAAGTTCAAGACGCTGCACTGGAAAGGGCGTGGCATCAATGAGTGGAATATTTTAACTCTCACACTACTTGTATATATTCTGTATAAATCATACACTTACTTTTACTATGTTTGTAAATGTGTGGGCACCATGTTACTATCATAAAATTATTTTTTTAGTTTTCACAAATATTTACTTAATGATTGAATTTAAACAAAACACTTCAAAAGAAGATTTTTCTTCTCAGCCATATCCCAGAGAGAGCCCATTCTTCTCCATACGAAACTACGTTTTGGAAGAGGCGGCTAGAATCAATTCTATTTCTCTGGTAAATGTTGACGTTAAAGAGTGCTTTTTGGGCCTAATTGAAATAAATGCTTTGACTTTGTCTTCAAAGTCAATGGCAAATACATATTCACTTGCGATTTGCAGACGACATCGTCATCATGGGAGAGACGCTGCAGCACCTACAAAGGATGCTGAATGACCTAGCTGATTCTTCTGTAGGCATCAGCCTACGAATGAAATTGGATAAAAGAAAGGTCATGTTCAATAAACATGTACTACCGGAATCGATAGCGGTACACAGGGACGTTCTGGAAGTTGTTCAAAAATATGTACATATATAGTAGTTAGTAGAGCCACGCTGATTTCAGCAGGAATGGGCCGGCTCGACCGGGGCAGTACTATCCTCTCACAGAAAACCAGCCTAAAGCAACAACATTCGTGCTGTTGTCTTTCGCTGGTGAGTGAGTGCGCCGGAGGCCCAATGATGCAGGGGTGACAGTTATCGTGGTATGTGTGTGAGCAGTGGAGTGCTCGTAGAATCATTGTGAGGGTGGCGTGGATCGAACCGTCGGCCAGGGAGCCACGTAGAAACGATGGTGCCGCTGGAAGCCCGCGGCATAGAGAGGGGCCCAACCACGGCTAACCACCTTGGGAGGCTGCCCCGTCAGG
The DNA here is from genome assembly GCA_947561695.1 of Tyria jacobaeae. Lineage (NCBI taxonomy): Eukaryota > Metazoa > Arthropoda > Insecta > Lepidoptera > Erebidae > Tyria > Tyria jacobaeae. Next base: position 477,618 of record OX387217.1, read on the forward strand.
TCTCGCATAATCCACGGAGTGGTTCGTCGTGCCGGTTGGTACCGGACGGTGGGATCCGGCGATCATTTCCGGAGCACGGGGGCCCTTCCGTCTAACGGTTCGGTCTCCGCCATGCCTCACCGTTACATGATGACACAGTATTTTGTTGTTATACTTGTTATACTGCCATGCCTTTTACGCCCCCTTTCCCAACTCTTATCATGGCAGTATAAACAAAGAAAAATGGTCCAACAGGGGCATCCTCCTCTCCCTCCAACCCGCTTTTGGAGTTCACTAACATACGTGGACTCCATGCAAACCACAGTGCCGTACACCAGCACCTTGAAACGGCCCGGCCGGCCATGCTTTTTCTTACGGAGACACAAATACGCCGCCCTGCCGACACGGCATATCTCTACTATCCCGGCTAGTAGCTTTTCATCAAGGCGGATGTTTGTTGTCGCCATCTGCAATGCCTAGAAGTCACATCCTTCTCCATCCTTTGGCTTCACGTGGATTTTGGCTCTATGAGCCGGATCTTCGTTTGCCTTTATCGGTCCCATTCCGGAGACTCCGAGACAACTCCACTCCTTGACTACATGAGTCACGCAACGGATAAAGCGCAGGAGCAGTTCCCGACCGCCGAACTGGTGTTTTTGGGAGACTTTAACGCCCTGACCGCCTAACTGGTGTTTTTGGGAGATTTTAATTTTAATGTAAATGAGTCCTGGCTGGGATCTTCCAGAACGGACCACGCTGGTCGAACTGCCCACGCATTCGATCTCACGCATGACCTTACCCAACTGGTACTCCAGCCCACCAGGATACCAGACATATCGGGTCGCGCCCTCTTTGCTTCCTTCTTCTGCTGACGAGTCACCCAGCGCAGTACAGTGTAACGGTTCACGCCCCTCTGGGAACCTCCGACCACTGCCTGGTGTCCACCTCGGTGCCTCTTGTTTCCCCATCACGGCCTATGGAAACAAGGCGACGGTTATGGCACTACTCGTCAGCAGACTGGGATGGAATGCGGGATTATTTTGCATCCATCCCGTGAGCTCAACGCTGCTTTAATGACAGACAGACAGAAATCACTGTCGGTATGGAGTATTATATAACCCCTACAGTGAAGTCGCCACCACAAAGACCCGTCCCAGGTTCAATCGCGAGTGCACACGTGCTGTCGCTCAAAAGCAGTTGGCCTACCACGCATGGATCAGGGCCTGCGCTCATTGTGACCCAGACGTTCATCGCCTAAAAGCAGCTTTTAACAAAGCCACTAGGGAATGCAAGAGGGCTTACATAAGAGCTGATGCCCAGCGCATTGCACGGTTTGGTCAAGAACTCGTCGCATACCCTACGAGTAGCCGTAAGTTTTGGCGATTGGCCAAAGCCGTGCAGTCCAACTACTGCCAGCCTTTGCTGTCACCGCTGAAGTACCCTGACGGATCACTGGACCACGAGCCGCAAGAGAAAGCGAAACTACTTGCTAACCTCTTTGCGGCTAACTCCCGAATCGACGACCGTGGCGCTCACCCACCCACCATTGTGACTTGCGACTCCGCAATGCGGGATATTCGCATCCGGCAGAGGGATGTCCGTGCGGAGCTTCGGTCACTCGATGTCCGGAAAGCCAGTGGACCTGACGGTATTCCAGGGGAGGTATCGCCTGTCCTACTCCTCGGGAATTGTTCCGGTGGCCTGGAGAGAGGCGAACGTCCAACCCATTTCCAAAAAAGGCTGACGCTCCGATCCAGCTAATTACCATCCTATAGCCGTCACCTCAATACTCTGTAAGGTGCTCGAGCGGATAATCAACACAGAATTAATCCGTCACCTAGAGGATCACTCCTTGTTAAATAATCGGCAATATGGTTTTAGGCCGAACCGATCCACGGGTGATCTTCTAGCGTACGTCACACACCTTTGGGGTGACGCTATGGATAGACATAAGGAGTCCTTGGCCATCAGCCTCAACATTGCCAAGGCCTTCGATAGGGTCTGGCATCGCTTGCTTCTCTCCAAACTTACTGCATTTGCATCTGCCGTCCAAGCTATGCAACTGGGTTGCTGCCTTCATCCACAAGCGCCGCATTAAAAAGAACGACACATTTCTCTGTGACGGCGCGGCCTCTGATTTCCAGGAGGTTAGCGCTGGTGTACCTCAGGACTCCGTTCTTTAAGGGATCGCATCAGGAATGAGGTGATCCGGCAGAAAAATTAGGTAATCGGCATAGACCACCGGATTAGCAGGCTGATGTGGCAGTGGGCTTGCCATATTAGCCGCAGAACCTACGACCGTTGGGGCAAATGAGTTCTTGAGCGGAGACTGCGTCTCATCAAACGTAGCGTAGGACGCCCACAGGCCAGGTGGAGTGATTTGCGAAAGTTGACTGGCAGGAGTGGGCTGCCAGAAGCCGAAAATAGATCGAAGTGGCGTGCAATGGGAGAGGCCTATGTCCAGCAGTGTACTGCGATAGGCTGATGATGATGATTAGCACTTTACAAAATGCAGTGTCTTCTACACGATTCTAAAATATGACTCCACCCTTCAATAAAACGCTTTACATTTACAAAAACATACTTCTAAGTATGTTTACCTATCTGTTTTCTTGAACCAAAAATCGAGATTTATTGTTTAAGTTTGAGTTTAGAAAGCTCTTAGTTTGTCAGAATGTCTTTTGGCTATTTCACAAAAATATTGCCTGTCTGCACGTCCACAAAATCTCACAAAATCTCAATATAGAGCACAATATTCAGCATTTCCAATTTTCAGATCTGCTCGTAAAGAAATGGAAACATAATGAGGCACGTATGAAAGTATGATTACATTATAAATTCCAAAAGTGCTTGTGACGCCTGCCTTAGTGACGATTTTTTCATGTGGATATGTTTAATAGAACATATTTAATAAATAAATGTATATTAGAGGTTAAAAAGCCTATGTGCTATTCCAGACTATAATCTATCTCTGTGCACTCCATTCAAATTTTGTATATCCTTTAAAATATTTATAGTAAAGTGTTATAAATATTTTAAAGGAAATAGTCCAACACTGTGTAGCCGAAACAGTTAAACTTAAACAGTAAAACTAAACACAATTTTAACTCTTATTTTTATATATGCTTGTGCATAAAGTTAAAGTTATTTAGAGATCCAAAGGCGGTGTTTGACTAGTGGAAGTTCACGTGGTTATTTTGCTTGAAACACGTTCTGAGACTGTTCGTTTCATTTAATGTATTAGGCTGTCCCATAAGTAATGTCGGTTTCTACACGTTCGAACATCTCTTCACCTATTTCATAATATTGTGATAGAGAATAGCAGCAAAAAGAATATGTGAAATAGAAGGTGAAGGATTGGTAAATGAACGCACAGCACAGCAATGGTTCAAACGCTTTTCTAGTGGCAATTTAAGACTCGAAGACAAAGAACGTCCTGGGCGACCGGTAGTATGGGATATCGAAAATTATGTTATGTGTTTGGTGGAATTACGAGGGCCTGATTTATTATAAGCTGGAATTGGAAATTTTGAATTTGAATTTTTGAATGATAAATCGAGAAGCAGCATTTCTGCAGCAAGATAACGCCACATACCGCAAAAAAGACCAAGGAAAAAAATTAAGAATTAGTAACCTTTGAAATGCTACCACAACCCGCGTTTATTCCCTAACATCATCCGATTATTATATTTTTCGATCAATGGCACAATTTTTTATTGGAAGATATTTTCGAGTCGACACTGCGGTGACCGAATTTTTTGCATCTAAGTATAAGGTTTGGTTCTATCAAGCTTTTCGAGAATTAGCTGACAGATGGGAGAAGGTTATACAACATCATAGTTAGATGGTTTCAAATAAAAGGTTTATTCGTAGACACAGGAGTTTCAACGCTAGAAGTGGAAATTTATATATGATGGCAAAAGTCGATTACTCTTATGTATATATACTATATATCATACTATATATACTATATATTACATACTTAGATAATATTTCTTAAGAATAAAGATGTACCACGTTGTTTACGTGGTACATATTTATTCTTAAGAAAATATCCAGGTGGAACGTGTTACAAACACATGTACAAGTTGACATTATTGCTTTAAATTAAAATTTGCATTAAAGACACCTTGAATCAATTTGAATATTACAGACAACCAAATGTGCTGCGAAATAGAATCAGAATTTATCACTCAATGCGTGACGGTATATATTCTGCTTCGGAGCAATTTCGCTACACACTTTTCGTGTCAGTAACGTCAATTCTAGTTTAGTGATTTTTCGATAACCGATGAATAAAATTCAAAGTGTGTATGGGGATACTAATATTTACATAAAAAATGTTTTATTCTTTAGAACATTATAACTTGAACATCACTGTATATACTTATCTAATATAATTAAAAAGAATAAAGGAATATTTACATATCGTTTGAAAGGGTTTTATCAATTTAAATTCATTTGCGGCTTTTAGTCGTACCCGAGTACGACCCGGGTACGACTAAAAGCCGTACAGGTATTCAAATGTTTATGTGTTTTTTGACATTGGTTTTCTTGCTCTACTGATATGACCTTCGCAAGGTGCAAAGAGATTATTTACAGTCAAGGATTACTTAATTTAGACTAATGTATTATTTATTAAGTAGGCTATAGGTTTGGCCCCTAGGCAATAGTTTGATAAAAAATAGGTGTTTGTAAACCTGTCTGCCACTTCGGGGAACTAGGCATTAGAGAATGTATGTATATGCATATGTTATTCCATTACTTATCCTTTGCAGTGGACGCAAAATTGATTAAAGAAATAATAAAACTTATATAGATTATTATTTTACTAGATATATTTATGTTATTGATTTAATACTTTAGCATAGAATGTACGTAGGTGGACTTGATTTCAAAGGTATTCTGTACCAGTTTAAATTAGGGTATATAGGTAATAGAATGCCAATCAGTGTGCTAAGAAAAAAAAATAGATATAATTTACAAAGTCCCTTCTTGATCCCAAAAATATATCTATACGTTTATGTAACACGTTGTTTATTTTCAGTAATAAATTTATAAAAAAATTATATAAAAACGAAAAGCAGCAAATGCGTACCTTATCTTTAGTAGTCTCGTAAACACTTGTATCTGGGAGCGATCATTTCTATATGGCTTCACGAACATTATTAACGTACGTGAATTGTTTCATAGGCAACGCATCGAAATAAAACAAGAAACATTTTTAAGTTACACCTCCAGCAAAATAAAAAAATAATAAATAAAAGATGTTATATTATAATAAAAACTATATACAATTACTTCGGCTTATAAATATTTAACCATAGTAATGGATCGAAAAACATCTGTACTAGCTATACTCTGTACTCGAAGTCAGTATAACATTATAATTATTGGAAACCTTACTCTCGACAAAATGATTAACTTCAGCGGTTGTAGTCTAGCAGTAAAACTCTAGTACACTCTCCTCCAAAACAATTTTAATCATTAGTCATATTATCTTCTAACGTACTATAGCAATAGAAACTAATTCAATCCTACATAAAGCTAGAGACCCTTATTTGTACCTAAGTCAATAATTAATAATCGAGTTTATGACGTATCGCAAACTAATCTCAATTATTTGCGTCAAGGGTTAAAGATCGTATAATATAATACTACGTTGGACTACTAACTAACTAAGTTGGACTTTCGAATATTGAACCACTCCAAGGGGATTAACACAGTTTTCGGCGAGTCAAATTCACCGTCTCGAAATATTCGATATTTCGAGTCACATGGCCGAGGTCAGACAAAGGTTGACTAAACACCTACCTACATATATTAGTCCGTAATGGCATATCAATGATCAGATCAATAAGTGTAGTAAAGAGTATTGTATTTCTATAATTACGTGTGTCTTATACATTTACAAATGCACAAGCCACCTTTATTTAAAAAACGGAATGTTACAACTTTCTAGTTTCTAGAGTGTTTTGAACTAAGTTTCCATAAACGTTTTCCATAATTACAATAAGTACTTATGTCGCATAATACACTTAAATATACAAATGTATAAATATTTATGAAATTCATTCACAGATGGCACAAATCCCTATAAAGCTCCACTTTATCTTTTAACGCCAAAACCCACGTACATATATCAGCATCATACTCCTGTCCATCGAAGCCGCCCTTTGTGCATTTTATTCTGTTGTCATAAAATCTGTATTTGTGTATTCGTTTGGTGTATAATAAAGAACATTATTCTTATTACGTCTCAATAACAAAAAAAAAATAACTATGTAGGGATTTTCAAGACGCTTGCCTGCAATTCGAAATATCTTTATAATATCACGTTGGTTTATCAATAAATATGAATGTGTAATACGTATTCAAATGCAATGAGGCCCAATTATGGGTGTAGCATAATTTAATTCGAAAATTATTAAAATAACTAAAAATAATCATATTGTAGTTGGAGATTGGACTTCCCTGCACCAACCAGTTCGAGTTATAGGTATATGCGACTATCTTTTTTACTCCGCAATGCAATATACTCTAAATTTTCCCAAAAGACCCCTGATGCCGTTAAGAGGCTTGAACCCGGTATATACCTAGTCTTGCCATAAATTTACATTTATTTGTTACAAGGCAAAAAATCTACGACATAATACATTTATTACTGTAATGAGTAATAAATCTCTTCATTACATGTTTAGTCAATGCAGCATGGACCCACACTATGGCGGCCTGGTTAGATGCTTTTTCACGCCCCGCTTAAAAGGCCCGGTATTAAAGTGGGAGGGAAACACGTGCGCTGGTAGTGAATTCCAGGCTTTCACTGATCGGCATAGAAAATAGCAGCCAAACCGTTTAGTCGGGTAAGTATATTTTTGACTCTCAAACGGTGACTCTTCAGCCCAGCACGTAGTCCTGTAGAGAAAAACGTTCGTTTCCAACCACGGTTGGGTGGCTTAAGCTTTATGACCCGGTGCAAAGTCTTACTGAAATTCTATTCTTGGTTATAGAACCTGGTGTTGTTAAGAGGCTTAACCTTCATCTTAAGAATCGTGTCTTAATTCAGTTGTGCCGATATTTTGACTCCTTTTTAATAAAAAATATGGCTCAGCCCCTCCTTGATAGCTAACACCGTGGGGTGTTAGCTATCAAGGATAAACCGTCCCTTAACCCACGTTGTATTTTGCTGACAAATTGGGTAGCTTCTATAGAGCTTCGAGCATAAACTCGGTTATTCTGTTTGTTAAAATATTCCTTTAATATATAAAAAAAATCGCCTCCTTGACCTACCTTTTGCGTACCGCTTAAGAAGTAGTTTTGATTTAAATAAGCAGTGCACACCAGCCAGCAGCTCTCATAGGCTGCAAGTCTTTAGTAATAGTTTAAAATGCGCCACATTTTAAAGTTCTAGGTGTTATATTCATTTCCCGAGATAAAATCTTTTGCTTTCAGATTTTTTTAATTTTTTCCCTTGCTTTGATCGCCTTTTTTATACGAATACCATGATGCCGCTACATCTTTTTCTGTCACAAACAGAGGAGGTTTCATTGTACCGCAAACAGTAGCCCGGTACGCAATCATTCGATTGATGACTTCGGAACGGATGGAATTTAGAAAATTGCATTTAGCTCTATTCCTACTTTGTATAGTGCTATTACAGCAATTCGGTTTTCTTTAAAACCCCACTCCATTTTTATTTAAGAAAAATATTTAAGACCGATTGGACCGAAAATTAGAAAACACGATGAAATTTAATGAATATTCGTGTAATAATGGCACTCCAGATTCAAATGTATTGTGTTTTAACATTATTTATGGCAAGACTTAGTATATACAATATATATTTATATATATAAATACATGTGTGCGTGTACTGGCGGGGCGTACATTGGTGGGGGCGCGTAGAGCGACAGCTCACTGTCAGTTGTAGTCCGACCATCAAGCGATTAGAAGCAGAGGGCAAAGAAAGTGTAGTTTTATTGCTACCAAATAAGGTCAGTACAACCCTTATTACAGAATTGGTTGCAATACTACACCACTGCCTACGATACAGGCGTGAGAGTATACATATATGTATGTAAAAATAATCATTCGTTAAGTGCTTATCATGAGTCCAGTGTGATTTATTTAGTGTTAACCATGAATAAATGTTTTTAAATTCTACTCTCTTCTTGTTGCGTCTTTTGCAACAAACATAATATGTATGTTTCAAAAAGTTATAAAACATGTTTATAAACAAAAGAAACTGTCGCTAGTTTTCTTTTCTGATATAATATAGTGAAAAACGAAATATCAAAGTGTGAACTTAAAGTGAACAAAAAAAAAATAAACATTTAAAAACTCACAAAGAATAAAAACTCAAAGCCGTCGTCATAAGAAAGAAAAGTACACAATAAAGGACACAAAGAGCGCTTCCTTACGCTGATGAAGTGTTTCGGTGAGGTAACGAATGCTACGACGTATCTGTTGGGGACTAAGCATTTCTTAAAGCCACAATTCTTTGTTTTGATTAGGCTATGAAAAAAAAAGTAAAATTAAAAGTGAGTCCGGTGAGACTAAATTCATGTTATGCTGCACTGCCACCAAACTGTTATATTCTACTGTGGTTATTGAGCCTCGGACTTTTCTTTAAGTCTTAAACTTTTACGTTCCATGATATATAATTTTGTCTATGGCCCTTATGCCTTGCGTTATTCAGGTTACACTGGTCGTGGTCGATAGATCCTCCCCAATTACTGCAGTGGGGGCCCGACGCTACGCCGACCAAGCTGGGCAATCCGCATATGTTGCGCCGAGTCCTCACTGCAGTCGCAGTGGTGGTAAACGGGACTCAATCCCCTCCTAGCGACCGAGTGCAGGTACTTTCCGAAACAGCCGTTCCAGGAAAGTACCTGCGTTAGTCGGAAGGAAAGGGTCCTGTGCTGCCGCCCTGCCCACTCGTGGCTGACTCAGCCTAACCTAACTAAAACGTCAGACTATTCAAAAGGTATGTATAATATAAGCCTACTGAGGTTTTAATTGCTCTTTGTTATTTACAACGTTTTTCTAATTTCTTTCAGCATCATATTTCGTCGTTTTTTGGGAGTCGTTCTTTTTCTTTTTAAGAGTTCTATTTTCACGTGAACGTTACGTATTCAAATTTAGTGTTTGTTATATTCAAAACAAAAACAAATTTTATAAGGTTCACTTGTAAAAGTGTATTTATAACCAACACAATAGGGCAAAATTATAAATTGTTATATGCTTACATCTGTTTTTGTATTTCGTATAAGATAAATTATTGACATGTATTGAGATACTCAATCACAAATAACACGCTGCTGTTTACCGATTTACGATCATGAATCTATTTGGCTATCTCTGTTTACTATAATCTGTTTCCATTATCTTTTTGCGTCATATGCAGTGCATTATTCATGTAATACTACGATGCACATTCGAACTACTAATAATGATATGGTAGGTGTTTTTTTCCTAACGTTGTACTTACATTGAAACTTATCACTTAACTAAGAGTATTTCTTTACACTTTGGAATTTCAATGTAAGCTATTTTTACATATCACACAGCACTTTTCAGGCGAAAATAAGCAAAGCAGTATTAGATTCCATAGTAATGAGAAAAACATATAATTAGCACTTCTTTTTGTAATACATATATATTATACTAAGAGTTAGAAATAGAGATTAATAAACAAATATAAATACTTTTTTATCATGTGGAAACCCCCACGGGTCATCACCTCACTGGAGATAACAGTGAAGTAGAATGTCGGACTCGAACCGACAACACAGCACGGTGTTCCGTCACGACTGGGACTATTGCAAGGGACCCTAAGGAGGAAGCTTCCAAGAACCACCATAGACCTTGGTCGCCTGTCCATCAGCTCCAGCTAGGGTAGCGGTTAGCTCGATCCGCTACCCCCAGGAAAGCGCTCATAGAGGTCGGAGGTCGTTCTGCGCCCTCCGGCGGCTGGTGCATCCTCAGCGGGACGAGAGAGTGCAAGTCCTCTCCCGTTCCCGTACCGCCGCCCCTTTGATTAGCATCACCTTTTCGCTGGAAGAGACGGCGGATTCCCAAGCATTCACTTTGTACCATTGACTGAACTATGGTCTCTAGCGAGAGGCTTCCCACACCAATAGCCATCACTTGTATGGATTACAGTGTCCTCGCGACAGTCAAACATTCAAACACCGCATCAAATACTTGTCAATATGCCGGTATTTCTTATCTTTAAAATTCATAATTTCTTTACCTACCGCTTCCATATTTTTTTGATTGTAAGACTGATAAGTCGAGTCGGTAGGGCAGTTTTTATTTCAAAAACCTTACTTGATTTTAAAAACAATATTTTAATGTATATTCAAAAACACAATGACACAATATACATATAAATAAACTTTATTCCGCATCAGAAAGCCTTTTCAAATGTTGTCGACATTGTCGAAAACTTTTGATTTCACCCCAATTGTTTAACACCCAGTTTTTGTTCTTTGTTATTATAATGAATGATGTTTTGAATTGTTTCGAATTCTTCTATAAATTTTGAACCGTTAACCGTTGCCCTTTTTTGATAGTTGGAATACACAAAATGAAAATGAAAAAATATAATTTAAATTGCTCAGTGAAATTCGAGATTTAGAAAACGGGAAAACTAGATTATTAAAAAATATGTTCTGATAAACTAAAGTACACTAATGTCCTTTTCGTAATATGTTAAAGAGATAGATGTTAACATCAGAAGATATTCAATATTTCCTTATTTAATATGGATAGTCAGTTGTGTAAAAAAGTGCCGGCTGTAAGTAAAAATATATTAGTTTATTTGCTTTGAATAGTTTTATTATACACATTTGAAGAAGTAATAGTATTATTCGTACTCAATGCACTTTACACAATGTCAATTGAATTTGATTGCCCTACAATACAAGAGGACTGCACCAGCGAGTCCACGATGTCATACTTTAAAGGACAGTTGTCTGTACCGATCACGGTTAAAGAAGCATACTGATATACTTATGTTAAGAATTACAATAATTTTATAACAATGTCTCTTATTTTATAAATAATGTAAGAATCATAAATACATATATAATAGCTGGGATAACTGTCTACTTATTATACTTATATACTTTTTACCTGTTTCGTTAAAGTGATATTGTTCCGGATTCATCGCTTCCATACATAATTTTAATTTTATATAAAAATTGTATGTATACAAAACATTTTAAAAGAGTAACAGTGGAATTTCTTGCCCATTCTTCTCCATACGAAACTACATTTTGGAATGGGCGACTAGAATCAATTCTATTTAAATGTAAATGTTTCGAACGTCTGAAAGTGCCTTTATGGGCCTATTTGAAATAAATGCTTTGACTTTGACTATGACTATTAGTTACACTTCAAACATTTTTACATTATTAGTTATACCTTGATAACTTGATGATAACTCAGAAAGTAAAGAAATATATCTGGATATAAATAAACCATAATAACTCCACATAAAAGTAAAGACACTTTGCAAATATATTATTATTTGCTCTGCTATCATCAGATTTCATGTTTACAGACATTATGCTTCGTAGAAATTGTAATTTAAATATTTAAGAAATATATTCTTCCAAATAAATTGGTAAAGCTATTTTCATATTGAAGTTTCTTCATCAAAAGTTAATTTTCGAGTACGTGAACAGAAACAGTAATAGATTTCATTATTAGTTTTAAAATAAATTTCTTATAATATTCAAAAAATATTTGAAAGAATAAAGCAAATATGAATGAATGAATTATGGCGTACACCGCGTGCTTTTGTATATATATTTGAACCCTACCGAATGAGAAAATTATAAATATATACATATATAATAATTATAAAATAAAAAATACGCCTACATAGTTATAGAATTACATAAGCCCCATTCTTGCTAGTCTCTCGTCTAATAGTCGACTGTTAAGTTAAATCACTTCAAGTTACTTTTTAATAAACTAAACGACGTCTAAACGTATTTTACGTTTTATATAAATTTACATTTAATGTCAATTATGAACTCCATTAGCTCATATTGTCTAATCATTTTAAGTGTTTCGGTTTATACCATAACCATATCCAAATTAGGGATTTTGTGCTTTGTGTTCTAAACGACCACAAAAAAATATGATCTTCGATAAGTATTTACTTTTAAATAAGTGAAACACAGATATATGCAGGTTGTAATATTGGATGTAAATATTTTCAGTCACCCGGTATATACCTATACATACATATATCTATATATTATACGTAATATTTATATGTCTATTAATGTATTTAAATTAATTACGTATAGAAATAAATATGATTGATGTTATTTTGTACATACGCGTAAATAGGTACGCGAACCGCTACAGGACCTACCTAAATAGTTAACCCACGTCTAACACGATATATTCTTCATTGGCTTTATAAACGGCGCAAGAAAGAGGGTTATGATGTTCGAGTGTATGTATAGTATATGTATAAACGGCTTCACGGAGTTCAGTGTAATGTAATCGGGTTGTTTTTTTTTTAATAAGTATATTAGTTGGGTTGGTTTGGGGGAGTGGCACGGTTCATTCGAAGATTATTGCTACTCTGTGGCAGTTCAAAGAACTTCGTTCATATTTCACACAGCATTAATGGTCGCGAGCCTTCAACTAAATGTTTAAAAGCTCCGAATACTAACGAAATCGAATCCGAATAATAACTTTCATGATATCTTAAATCAAGTGATGGGTAAATCCAAATTATATGAATGTAGACCAAAACATGAATTTTGTTTGGATTTGACTTCCATAGTGGCGGCTTTCATGATCTTGGCGAATGCGCTAAATTGTAGTTCCCATTTATTTATATACAAAATTAAACTACTACTACTCTGAGGACAGTGTTGCCTTGTTTTTTGTGGTACACCGTACTAACAAAAACCTAGATATTACGTACGGGATGGACGAGTGTACGGGAGAGGAGGAGTACTCTCTTGTTCCGCAGAAGTCCCACCAGGCGCCGAAAAGCGCCGTTCGATCTCCAGCCTCCATGAGCGCTGCCCCGAAGGTAACGTCTGAGCTATCCGTTACTTTAGCAGAAGCGGGCCCGAGACGGTGGCGCGACGTAATCCACGCGTGCCTATCTAAACTGAATAGGGGGCCAGGCCGCCTACACGGTGCTGCCATCTATTATATATGAAATATTACAGTACAATAAAATACGGCATTCTTCATTGTATGCCATTTCGATAGCTTACAGACTATCTAGATAGACAGATTCGATGGATAAGACTTGTACAGTTAGGTTATTGCATAATGGAAATAAGTTCATATTTACTTAGTTTTTTTTTTAAGTACCTACAGCTTTCATAACAATGTCAGCTGCCAATTACCGTTATCAGTTACCACGCAAATTCTGTGTTGCAAGCCCACATCTATTTTTTCTCGTGCATTAATCATACTCGAGTAAACAGGGAAGCTGTGCTACTGACAGATTATTCTGATGATTTCACAGCAGTAAGCTTAAAGCAAAACAGTGGCTATTCTTGTTCTCAAACGTACCTTGACTAGTTGTTATGACAGAGATATTTATGATTTTTTTAAAGTTATTCAGGCGGTTTAAATAGTATTTTTGTAAACCAATGTTTTTAATTTTAAAAGCGATCTAGTTTTTAATGTTTTAACTATATTTCTAAATCATTAATTACGGTAATTAATTGAATTATATTACAGATAACTTTTGGTTGTCAAATAATGCTTGCGTTGTGTTTCACCGAATGACTCAGGTCACCTAAGGTCTAACCCCTCCTCCCTCTTCCTACCCCTCTTTCATCACGGCACTCTCACACTCTCTCAAAAGGTGGGCACCGCACTTGCGAATCTTGAGCCGCAGATGTTCAAGGGTGTCGGTAGTCACATCAGGTAACGCGTCTGCTCGTTTGTCTCATATATTATAAAAAAACAAAACAAAATCGTAAATGACGATTGGTAAAACGTATATCTTTCTAAACACGTAGAAGAACAGAAGTGCACCTAGCCTACAAATAGCCATGGCCTACATAAGCTATCTGAACCTAAAAAAAACATAATGCATTTTCACTTTTTGATTTATACAAAATTATATTTATATTATAACTGAGATTTATACAAATGAAAGCAAATTACATGCACTTAGCGCATAAATGATACTACAACGATAGTTCCATAACAAACCGTACTTTTTCAGGCATAATAAAAGTTCCTTTAAAAGTGAATGTTTTGTTAAGTAATATATTGGTGTAAAAGGAACGGGTGGTTTAATTAAGTGCAATAAAAGAGACGAACTAAACATTTTATTACGTGCAAGACAAACAAATATTTTGCTGAACAATAAATGTTTAATTCAGTTTTTCTATCATCGGACAACATTTGTGCAGAGGCATTTCAAGCGCTCACTATTTGCCGACCATGATTTACTGCCACCTACGTAATAGCACTTATGCAAACTTTTTGCCGTCATCTGGGTACTGAAGAACTATCTATATACTGTCTGATAGATAACAGTCGGATCATTTAATCTCCTTTTACGTAGAAAATGGGGTTGATCTAATATAGTAATATATACCACGGCACAAAAAACAAACGGTAGAAAACTTTGTTTTGAGGTTAAAATACATTAGTGTTCTTCATTTATATCTTTTCATTATTTATATGTTAAAAAACCTGTTTTTATTGTTACAGATGTGTTCGAGTCCAGCTTGAGAAGTAATTGTATCTGCTTACAGAAAATGTAAGTAGTTAATATCAAGCAAACACACCGAATACATATTTTTACGTTTTATTTCGAACTAACTGTTGCCGCAACTTCCTATGCTAAAAAATTTTAGCGTATGTGCTACTCCAGACTGTAATTAGTCACTTACCATCAGGTGACCCGTCTGCTCGTTTGCATAAAAAAATCGCCTATCGCATAAAAAAAAATAATCTCTGTGACAAATATCCTCTTACTCTGTTCAGTCCCTCTCGTGGTTCAATAAACGTCCATACAAATTTTCGTATTTGTAAAATAGTACGCAGTAAGATTAGATAAGCACTTCACTAAAATTCAGCAAAAAATATTTTACGATAATATCAATAGCTTTTTAAATTCTAAAGCTTTTCTAAAGACAGCTAAAGGGACAACTTTTTCATCACTCATGTTCTTTATATTTCATTCCTAATATTTCGTTGGCCATTTAATATTGAATTATGAATAAGTATTGAATTCTCCATCATTAATGTTGAACCAAAAATATCGCTCCGTATTCATATCTTGAAATCTTCACTAATATAAAAATATCAAAACTTTTTAGCTTACGATTGTAAACTTTGATCAAATTGAAGTAACCTTAAATTTAACTAAAGTTAAATTTAAGCTATACTAATATCAATTTACACACCGAAAATGACATATTTTTATCTGAAAATTAAATTATTTGAACAAAATAATATATATATATGTATATATATCTAGTTTCAATAAAGTTCATTCCTATTTTACTATCTTTCATTACTATGACATGATGTTAGACAATTAATTATTATGTGACTGTTAATTTTTTTACTTCCTATTTAGTTTATTATTTACTGTGGTAGCTTTAATACATCAACTTAGACTATTTGACGCTTAATTTCGATTTTTTCTTTGACAGGTAAATAATTTCTTCAACGAACCTGTAATCTATATTATTGAAACAATGGAGCTCGTTGAAGACATAGAAATGTACCACGGTAGCAACTACTCTTACCATGAGAACGGCACTTACAACGGAACTTACGAAAACTGTCCAAACATCAACTTGCCTGTTGTTTATGTCGTCACCCAAGTTCTCTACGCCCTGGTCTGTGTGATTGGCTTGCTCGGCAATACCTTAGTTATCTATGTAGTCCTACGCTACTCCAAGATGCAGACTGTTACCAACATGTACATCGTGAACCTGGCCATCGCAGACGAATGTTTCCTTATTGGAATACCATTCCTAATCACTACAATGTCAATCCGCGCGTGGCCGTTTGGACGCTTCATGTGCAAGGCTTATATGATCTCAACAGGAATTAACCAATTTACCAGCAGCATATTCCTGTGTATAATGAGTGCCGATAGGTACATAGCAGTGTGTCATCCCATAGCTGCACCACGACTGCGTACACCGTTTGTGTCACGATTAGTGTCAGCAGCAGCTTGGTCTGCATCGGCCCTCGTTATGACTCCAATATTCATGTATACTACTTTGATACCCACTGAAAATGGTCTATCGTGCAACATTGTATGGCCCGAGCAAGAGTTTACCAAAGGACAAACGTCTTTTACTCTATACTCCTTTGCCCTAGGCTTTGCCGCCCCGCTTACGCTTATCTTTGTGTTTTACTGCCTTGTTATACGGAAACTAAAGACAGTTGGTCCCAAAAATAAATCAAAGGAGAAGAAGCGATCACATAGAAAGGTAACAAAGCTGGTCTTGACCGTTATAGCAGTATATGTGTTGTGTTGGTTGCCGTACTGGGCGTTCCAAGTAGCATTAATCTACTCTCCACCGAATGAGTGCGCCAGTCGAATCACTATCACTGTTTTTCTTGTGGCCGCTTGCTTCAGCTACAGCAACTCTGCTATGAATCCCATACTATACGCTTTCTTATCTGACAATTTTAAAAAGAGTTTCCTTAAGGCGTGCACGTGTGCTGCTGGAAAAGATGTTAATGCAACCTTGCACGTAGAGAATAGCGTAATTCCGAGAAAACGCGGTGGAGGTGCAGCTAGAGCACAGGCTCGAGCCATAGAGTCACGTGGTGCACTGTCAGTGGCCGCCGCAGGTGGTGCGTCGCGTTCTGAAGCATCTACAGCATTGACTTCAAAATCAGTTGCTGCTAGTGAAGTGCTACCCCTTGAAGCTAGACCTGCAACATTGACTCCACTCATAGCAACCAACGGGTTGTCACATACTCGACTCTGAGTGCGGGCCTCTCGCCGTCGCGAGGCCTCCAGCGCCATGCTTGAGGAAGACACGCTAATCGTATCCATCGATTAGAGTAGTAAGACTGTG
Organism: Tyria jacobaeae; assembly: GCA_947561695.1. NCBI lineage: Eukaryota > Metazoa > Arthropoda > Insecta > Lepidoptera > Erebidae > Tyria > Tyria jacobaeae. Next base: position 494,657 of record OX387217.1, read on the forward strand.
TATGCGAGTGAGAGTGCTCGAGTATTGCCGTGGGACATGAGCCCTGTCCCGTGGCCACACCCGTCTGCACACGCCCTCTTGTTTTATAACAGTTCAAGTTAAATATTAAACATCTAAATGTAAATGGATCAATATGGTGTTTCATTTATTTTAACAGGTTTCACATTTTATAGAGTCGATTCGGCCTAGGGTTGTAACGATGAATTTACTAAAATGTAATTTTTATCGCATAGCGAATGTAAGGTTTACTGTTTGTATACCAGTAATTACGATGTAAAAAATTGTACATATCGTGTAAATATTCGTAAAATTGTCATAATGTCACAAGTTGTAATAAAATTACGTTCGTGGAAATGTGTATTGTGGTTTTATTTGTTTTCAGCCAAATGCTCATGACAATAATGATGCGTATTTTACTTTAATACACGTACTTTAAGTAGAGATAAAGGACGGATTTGATTAAATGACTGTTATTTGAGTTATGAGACTCGAGTTTACGAGGCCGTTGTATTTTGTTTGTGCATATATTTTATATATCACTCCCAAACTGACAAACATTAAATCCATTTAGAATGAGTGTTGTGTACAGAGAACACACGCTTAAAGTCGTAATTAAATTTTATTACTATCGGGTAATGAATTTAGGTAAAGTTACATTAATGATGTTGTTGTAGATGGCGACGGAATTTTAGGGTACATTCTTCTCGTAAACGACTTTCATGTTCTAATTTATTACTTCGCCTGAAAGTTCTGTACAAAATACAGTACCTAATTATTGCAATAAATACGGCCTCTAAAATGGGTAATTTTTCACAGGGTGGGAGCAATTATGACTAAAAGAATTTAATCTTAAGACGACACGTATTCGATATTTGGTTGATATAACTTTGGGACCCTAAAATATCAAGCCGAACTACAGATCGTTATGTGACTAGAAATTTAGTTTTTCTGGACTGTGTTTTTAAGGGGCAACATGACACACATACAAAGACCTATCAGAGAAATCAAAGAAACCCAGGAACATTTAGTTAGTTTAAGAATATAGCCTAGATTATATCTGAAGTAGTTTCAATTGTTGCCACGATCCAAGGCTAGTTGTGAGAAGGCTAGTAGTTATGAGAAAAATTTGATAAAGAACAAGTTATTTCATGAAACCATCTATGTAATTAGTTTCTCTGCCGATAAAGCTTTGGCCCTCTATGCAGATTTGGATCTGACAAAAGCTCAGTACGCATTTATAAGACTCAAACTTTTAGAAAAAAACTCCAAGATGTTGCCGTCATATAACATAAATGACGCAATGAACATGCGCTATCCGCCTATTTAGAGTATTGAAGTACAGAGAGACACAGACACACACAGACACAAGTCCTAAAGTAAAGTTACAAGATTTGTTGGATTTTACGGACCGTCACAAAAACGTCTCAAGTTGTTAAGCAAATAAAGATATGTTGGTTTATTAGGACAAGATGAATACAATCGAGTTCTACAGGATTAAAGTGACTTAATTTTAGTTGCTAACTTATTTATAATTTCATAGGTTCCTTTGAACCTGACAGATGAAGAAATAAATGACCTACTTTTGAATAATCCTGCTTGTTATTCCGTCCTGTATTGCCATTCTATATTAATGGATTTTTTAAAGAAACTCCTAAGAAAACTCTGTCTGTAGTGAATGATATAAGGACACAGATTAATAATCTATAGAACTCATTTATACATAAAAATCATTCTTCAAAACCTGAAAATGAGACAGCTTACGAACATGGTGTATCTTACCTTACACCCATGGATAAGGACCATGGAGATGATTTTATATATCTCATATAATCTTTTCTTTAATAATAATTCCTGTAATATTAATAGGGGTGCACGATATTGTTAAAAATGTATATAGAATATATTTTTCTGGTTTTATTGGTTAAATAGAGTTTTGTTATTGCATGTGCTCTATCTTTGACTATTTAACTTTTAGCATTCGACATCGCTTTAATAAGAAATCGTTTTGTTGTTGTTTTATTTATTTTATTAATTCTTAGCAATTAATGTTCAAAACTCGACTTATAATTGATTTTTGTAATCGATCATTTTGTAATCAACACTAGATTTTTTTAATCAAAGAATCTTGCATTCAGGGAATCTGCGCAACATGTTGAACATATTAACACACACATCTTTGTAAAACCGTGTTTCAGGCAATTAATGATTCAAAGTTAAAGTCAACGCATTTATTTCAAATAGGCCCCAAAGGCACTTTCGAACGTCTGCATTAACATTTAAATAGAATTGATTCTAGTCGCCCATTCCAAAATTAGATTTATTATTATTATTATTATTTATAAAAAAAGTACCGCTAGAACTCCAGAGGTTAAGAAATGTAAAGAAAAGAAGGTTTTCACTTTGAGTTTGAATAATCCAAAGGGAAATCTACGAGTATATAAAAAAGGCAAGATGAAACTGATCAGAACCATTTTCTCCAATATTTGTCATCCGATTTTATTTTTTTTGTTGTTGTATTTTTGTCGCTTTCGGCCATTTTGATTTGTCTCCATTAATATTATTGAACATTTAGTCAGATAATAAAAATTTTTCATTTTCATTTCAGTAAAACCATTTACAAAAATCGAAATGCATTCATTATCTTGTAATCTTGACCTGTAACTCTTGTTGTTGTGTAAAAGACAACTATTTGTTATTTGTTGTTCATAAAATACAACTCCCGCACTAGTATTAATTCCTGTGTCACGGGAGACTTTACAAACGGACACATGGAACACCCAGACTTCGAACAACAATTTGAGGATTATACAAAGTGTTGTCCAGTGCAGAATCCATAACACTCGTCACGGCAACGTAGTGGCGAGGTGGCCACTTAAACCGATACGCCATCCGTTCAGTCAATGTACAGAAAAGTTACATATACCATTAAAGTTATACTGTCAATACATTCTAAATTTAAGGAATTCAAATTACTTTTAAGCAGCTGCTGTCAGTCCTTGAAGACTTCAAGGACTGACAGCAGCTTTCATTCGTTTCATTTTGCTCAAGAATATGTCCCGAAGGGGGCACATTGGGCAGAATTTTTCACGTACGTTACGTTACGCACGCCTATAGTATACACGTGCTGAAGTATCCGATGAATGTAAAATGAGAGTCTAGGCAAGTGGAGGTAACTGTCAAAATTCAATTCAAAGTTTTCATGAACGATTGTTTTTCTGGTTAATGTTTAATGACATATCAACTTTTTTAATCAATACCTCATTTATTTTCCTATCCAACTATATAGAACACTTATATGATTAACTAAATAAAATTTGAAATATGCTTATTTCACTGCACTAAAACTTAAAGTTCAAGGTCAAGTACTGGGACCGAAAGTACATTCCACTTTATATGATTTAGAGACACAACTCACGCTTTCATACCATATGGCGATGGCACATATTGAACACCAAGAGAAAACAGCGTCTTCAATCTTTACGCGCTGCTAACGTCCGCACAGGTAACTATAAAACCAGCTAATCTCTGTTAGAGATATGTTAAGGGAAGCCAATATTCTGAGCAGAACGTCGAAGTCCACGTTAATGAAGGGGTCGCTAAAATCTAGCGAAGCTAATACTGTTAGCTCACCGTCTTCCGAACCCAATCTGATGTCAACCGTAATATGAACTAAGGTTGGTGAGGGTGCAGGAGAACATTTGTGGAAACAAAATTAATTTAGATAGTTGGTTATATATAAGTCACTCGAGGACCTTAGAGAGGAAAGTGGGGATAGAGAAAAAGATATGGGAGTCTTTCCATGCTGCTGCATAAAAATGCTGATTTAAAACATTAATATCAATGTTATTGCAAACAGAGTCTTGTCAAGATTTAATTACTCCTAGTAACTTTATGAATTTCCAGACGTAGGCTGGATTCCCGTTTTCAACGGAGATATGGATATGTCTAACTACTAAAAAAAAACTTTCGTAAGTTGTAATTACCTAAATAGAATGAGCACACGGCATGGTTAATTTTTATATATTTTTTAAACTATTCATGTGTTTCATTTGTTACCTTAAATAAGTATGTATATAAACTGAAACAAATTGCCGATCCGAGGCTTGATGGAAATTCATAAAGAAAAATCATATCACATCTATGGAAGCCAACATAACGCACATCTCTAAAACCTGTACTACTAAAATAATATTACGTATTATTTACTGTTTAACATTTCCTCGCGAACCCGGAATGGGTGCCAGGAATAACATTAACTGATTGTTTTTGTTAGAGTCATCAAGAAATTGTTAAAAATGTTAGCCATGATTAAGACAAAATCATCTATTTCGCATATCTATTTAGTGTAAGTAGAAGACATTGTATGTATTACTGTACATAATAATGTTATCACTTTGACAGTTGATAAAAAAGTAGAAAGCTCGCTGCAGACAGGTGTGTTTAAAAGTTTAAAATTATTGACATATTAATTATTGAAAGTGAAGATGGTAAAGAGACGGACGAAAATAACACCGATAGGTTTATTATTTAAGAAATAGAAACCTTTTAATAGTGTCAATCGGTTTTACTATAACAGATGTAAGAGTATTCTCGTGAAAATAACTTATAGATATTAGTTCAATGTTAGTTATCTTTATATCAATTAAAGTATTTACTTTACTTTAACCAAAAAAAACTGTTGAACTATTTGTGCTGTAAAAATAGTCTTAAATGACTTTAAGATAATCCAAACGACAGTGGTCAGACGGTAAGGATGCATAAGCTTTCGAGTTTTTACTAGAAATAGATAATAAATTTGTATTACTGTGTGATCTAAAGAAATCATAGGCTTCCTTCAATGTGCACCATAGCACCCAATCCTATGCTTTATGAATCCAGTCTGCCATATTCAGAGTCATCGGTCCAAAAGGTGACATTTAGATCGGGAAGGCTTATGTCCAATAATAGACTGCAGTAGGCTCATGATTAATTGATTGATGTAAATTACAGCGAAATTATTATTACTAGCTTTGATTAAATAATTCAATCACTTTCTGAACATACAAAAAAGGTTAACAAAATAGCCGTCAGATATAAAACCTTTTTTAACACTAATCAATATATATATTTTTTTTATATATATCTCTAATATACGTAGACATCAACAAACATAAATCTGTACACAAACATGCTTAGCTGACAGGAGTTGAATTATGCCTCGCCTCGTAAGGGATCACCCATAAACAATGTTTTCGAGTCTCAGACATATTGCCTGTAGCCGGTCATGTCAGCTTGCCGTATCAGATGGACGCCACCTCCCTTGGTATTTCTCTTGTTAAGAAACACTTCCTTATATAAATCACCTTTGGAGAATAAGTAATAGTTATGCATATAAACGTGCATTATCTTCTTTTGATAGTCAGCTCATAGTTCCGCCTACAAATATAGTTAATTGAATATATATAATATAATATATAAGAAGTTAGAGATTTACGTTAAACTTCATCGTTATAACAAGAGCCAAGAAGATACTAATCACGGGTCTGTGAAACTGACAATTTAAACTTTAAAAATAAACAAAACTTATATTATAAGAATACTTTAATGATTTCAGAAATAGTTATAAAATGGTAACATCAAATAAACAAAACATTATACAAAACAAGAGGACTTATTACTTAAACTAACTCTGACTCTATCTCACTGACCTACCTCACACAAACACTGATACTTCACAGATCTTTTGTTTATGTTGGGTTGTTCGAAATAGTTTTAAAATGGTAACATCAAATAAGCAAACAAGCGCTATGGTTGTACTGTTTGAAATAATTGTTCCTGGATAATCTGTGCATATCTATCATTTTAAAATACATGAGTCAGTTATCAGCTTTCATAGAAATACGTTGTTTTATTTCATTTATAATAAATGAAAGCATTAGTAATTAATACAAAGGAAAAGAACATATTTAAAACATTTATATATCGACACTACATAAAAACACCAAAAACTGTATAAATGAATACATATAGGTAAGTAGATCAGACAAGAAACAACGTGCATTTAATTTTCAGGCTAATTCAACTACAGGCAACAGTCTAATTCGGCGTATCTACCGATCGTAAAATGTGCCAACAGTTTCCTCTTACGAGTTTCATTTGCGGCCGTCTGCTTTTTCTATATTTAATAGGCATTTGCTTTCCGTAGAGGCAGACATTTCTAAATTTAATAGAAAAAAAATGTTTACGTCCTTCATAATGAAATAATGATGTATGTATATAATAGGTCATATTTGATCTTCCTCGTGATAAATATTAAGAACCCAAACGATTCATGAATCTTGGTACTCTACATAATTGAGGATCTGATGGAATCTACAATATTCCGAGGCCCACGTTACCTACCTGTCTGTACCCTTCTCAATCGTAATGAAATCGGTTTCTATACATATCGTTCTAACACAGAATTTATAATAGTACTCCTTGCTGTAAAGGGGGCCTTTTCTACGAACCTTCTAATAATGCACATTTTTGATCCAAAATACATAGCTCTTAAATTAAAATAAGTTTGATAAAAGTATTCCATGTCAAATTTACTCAAATCTATTTAAGACTATTTACTTATTTTTTAAAATTGTTGTTCAAACAAGGTCTTTAGATAAAAAGGAAAGGCATTTTTTTTTCTTTAAAAGCACAACATTTCAAGCTTGTTGAATGTAACTAGAGATGTGTAATAATTAAGAATAAAAATATATATGTAAAAACTATTAACAAAACAAACATTGCACTACGATATCTAATTTGATGAAGTAAAATTAAGCGGAATGTATTTAAGTTTTGTTCGTGTAGTATAAAACATAGGTTTAGAGAATAATCAGCAGAATAAATAGCTTAGCGGCACTTACATAAACCACCTATCTACACCGGTGGCTCCGAAGACCAGGCATCGCAATTAAATTGGTAAACACACTATTCAGCACCCTACAAGGTCCAAAATTATGTTTTTTATTACTTAACTCGGTTTTAATAATATTTATGCGAAATATGAAGACGCAGGATGCTGATCAAAAGCACCCACTGATATTATACGCACATTCGTAATCGACGTAACAGACAACGTCGGATATAAAAACTAGCAAAATTGTGAATGTGTGTGAATGTTGTATTGTGTGTGAATGTTGTATTGTGTGTGTTTGTGTGAATTGTTTATATTTTTGTTATTGAAATTAAATTAACGTAAGATAACGTTTTTTGTTTTTTGTTTATTTCTGATATGATAATTATATACATATCCTACTCCTTTATTTTCTATAATTTATTTGCAGTTTACCTACTTCAGTCGTTTCTACATCACCCTAAGGTAGACTGGCAGAGAATGCCTTTCGCATTAAGTCCGCCTGTGTGCATTTGGTGCATGAAGTTTTAAATAAATAAAAATAAATAAAAATAAATAAATAATAAACACAGAATGTATTTACTTGTCGTATATTAAGACCATTAGCAGTCTTGACAGTAAAACTTGCGCCATTTTATCTGAGGTCGCTATAACACTGGGGTAAGTTCGTCGAATTCCACCACAACATAGTTTATTTATATATTTGTTCTATGAAAGACCTGCAGCTAAACTAATAGATTAATAGTACAGTAATAAAGTAGTAGTAGTAAGTAGTTTGCACCTGACTATGAATGACTATGAATATAATCTTAGTAACATAAAGGGGTACGTATTTTGTTATTGCAATTACTTTCTTTATCATTTTCGAAGTTCTAATTAATAAATAGACATACAATAGACATATATTTAACTATTTCTGCATGCAGCTCAGCAGTTTAAGACTCAAATATCTTAATAACTTTATAGAAGTATATGAAAAAAAATTGTTAGAAGTATTTAATGCACAGAAGTATTGCTAGATGTAATTATATCGAAAAATTGTGGACATTTGATGGACAAGTAGCTATTTATGCTTGGCCCCTTAGTTAAAACGTTTAACCGAATATATTCTTATCAAACACAGTAAAACGTCATCGTCTTTCGAGCGATTGAAATGTCTGCATTTTGTATTCCCATTTGTTCCCTTGTATTGAACACGATAAAATGAATATATTTTTCATAATCTACCGACCGTAACCAGGTTATGGTGTGACCCACATAATACAAGAGGCATTTCGAAGGCATCGGATTGGAAATACAAAAATACCCATTCTATATGCAGAAATAATGTAGTGACCATCATTTCTTAAATTTATTTATAAAATCCCAATTTTACATGGGTCTCCAAAGGATTTCTTTAGCGTCTCACCTTAAGCTTAACTCTTTTTATGCTTATTGAGACCAGAAGGGCAATTTACGGGAAAGTGATGAGAGTGAGTACAATTTATTGATATTTCGTAAATCCTGACTCTAAGCGAACATGGTAATCCATAATTATCCCGTAACAGAGATACATTTTAGACAAGTAAGGTTTTAACAAGTTTGTGTTATTTAATAAGTTAAAACCTAAGTAAGCATGATATTCCGAATGAACAGATATAAAGGTCACTCTACACAAGCGACGCACAAATGTGGTGATCAATCAACGGTCGACAAGCGATGACACGCCGGCCGTCAAGTAGATATCGTCCAATGAATATTCAAAAGTCGCCACTCTCTTGCTATCACCCTAAATGACATGTTGTATTGACGCTTTGGTGTATATTAAAAGCCTAAAATGTGCGTACACAACATTGACTTCATCAATCTTCGAATTGGGTTGGATATTTGTTGGATAGTTATAAAATTTGTTTCTCAGTCTTACTTGAAAATGTTATTTTTGCATTAGTTATGACCGGACCGTTTAGGTCATACTTCTGTATGGATGTAAACTTATTAATCAACTTTCTATAAAACAATCTTAACTCATTTTGAAAACTGGTTTGTTAGAATGTTCTTATACTGCTCATTTTAGTTTTTTTTTAATTTTATATCGCCATCAATTGCTTGACAAAGGCCTAAATCAAATCAATCTTATAAAATTTATATCAAATAAATACTTGAATTGATATCTATAGTTGTCTAGATATCTTTGAGTTGTCTAGTGAGGAAGTCAGTCAGACTAAGTCAGCAGTGAAGCTAGTTGCCTGTTCTAATGCACAGGCAAAAACTCAGATTAAACTCTTTTTCAATTATTCAACACAATTTGCTCGTAACTGTTTATAAATTCAAATATAATAAAATGTAAGGACAATGCAATAGATCATTCTGAAGTAATATTTATGATTATTACTACTGTACATTAAGTAATAGCAGTCCAAAGATGACGTTTTTCTTACATGTGGAAACTCGTTCGGGTCGTCATTTCACAAGGGTTTTCAGAAGAACAGTAAGTCTGAGCTGCGTCGAACCGGCTAACCACATAGTGGGTCACACTGCGCTTAAATTAGAAGGGATCCGGGAACAGCTTGATTAGGACATCCCGATGTGAGGGCTAAATTTTTTTCTTCTTGCTTTTTCAATATAAAACGTTAATTTCATGTGAAGAAAAATAATTAAAAGCATTTAACCCCTGTAATTATAAAATCTCTTTAAGTTTATTAAAGTGGAGTAAATATGTTTTTATAAAAATTAAAACGAAATTTGTTATTTGTACTTTAAGCTAAAGAAGAAATGAAAATGAATATACTAAAGGGGCGTGCACAAAGCCGAGCTAAGATAAAGCCCGTCTGCATATTCATAGAGACTTGAATATGAACGGATGGATTAAGAACGTCTAAATTTTCACTCATTTCTAAAAGGAATTAATTGAGATTTAACTTCACTATTTAAGTGAGTATTAGAAATATGAAGTCATGTGAAATAAATTAATTATATAGTTACATATAACGATGAGTTTAGAAAATTTTCCTTCATCCAGAGCCTCTATAGACCTATTCTAAAATACTCTACTATGCTCGATGTCAGTTCAAGAAAATTATTTTAAAATAAATTATAAAGTAAAGGTATTGGTTGCTACGTATTTTTTTTATTTTTTTTTATTTTATTAAATATTCTATAAGTATACTAAATTTTTTGACTCTAGAATTTATGTTTAATTTTTATGTAATGAATTTCTTTGCCTTTTCATTATTGTGAGTGTAAAACATGACTATAAAGCATTCCACCACCTACCCTAAAACACAAGTAATAATTTCATAGTAAATCCCACAAGATTAAAATGGGTAGAATATTGTAATCCCACAGTTAAGCACCGAATGTTGCATATGTATGATGAATATTTAGCATATAAATGTACATGGAATCGACACAATGTGTCTGGTGGACACAAGTTTGTATCCACCAGATACATTGTGAGACTAGACATTTGAAAGCTTAAGCAATAAGGCATAGATATATACGCTTGCGTTTTGCCTAGTACAATATTGGTCCAACTAACGTTACAAAGACAGGCCCCTTATTTATCCCAAGATGGGAATATCGGCAGTGTGTGAAAGAGAAGGATAATAGCAAGTGAGGGCAATCGAAGAAAAGAATTTTATTTATACGAATAGAATTAGGGAGTGTTACATGTGTACATATACAGGGTTCTATGGTTGCATCGCACTCGATTTGGCTATTACCGGAAAGTACGAGTCCTCAAACCCGATTAATAAAACCAACATCTTTTATAAACGCAAACTCAGCAGCCTAGGTCTGAGCCAGAGGGCAAATAAATTAATGTCTACTTATCTATTCAAAGTGTGTTCAAATAAGTTTATGTAAACAAATTTGACTAGCCTGTTGGTCTAGTGGTTAGTGGTTCTGACTGCTGAGTCAGAGGTCTGAGACTATCAAGTCCTAAAAACACATACTTTGGATTTGAACATGAAAGAGGCTAAGCGCATAAGAGATTGGAAATGCTCCTGTAGTTAATGTCTAATATGCCATTTGTTCCTCTTAAGGATATTATTAGGAGTCTAGAACTTTATTTAATAATTTTAAATCCCTGCAAGTGTGGCCAGGTCTACTTCCCTCCTTTTTTTTTTTTTTTTTTTTTTTTTTTATACTATAGGGGGACAGACGAACAGATGGAAAAAAGGATGAAGGAGAGGAAAGATGAGGAGATGAACCTCACCCCATTTCTAGAAATGCAACGCAAGCGTTACTTCACAACCGGTTTTCTGTGAGGCCGTGGTATCGCACCGGTTGAGCCGGCCCATTCGTGCCTAAGCATGGCTCTACCACTAAAAAGCCTCATCGATTTATATACATAACTGGTATCTTTATACTTAAAATTACAATTGTCAACTATTCGTTTCACTTCCAATCAATTACGCTTTTTTAAGATAATTTTATATTGAAGACAAACTGAAAACCCTTATTATATTAAAGCGTTCGAAGAAACGAAGCAGGAAAAATATTTAACAAAATATTAGTAAAAGTTCATTACAAATTTAATCTAACCTTCTTTTCCTGAATACGCATCTAATTTCCTTTCAATCAGATAATAAAATGTACTAAAATTATTTGGCGCAAACCTTTTAATTGGTTTCATCTACAATTGGCTCAACGTGCGGCTTAGGTGAACGCACCTTTATTTTCGACTCAATTTGTGAGGCAGATTAAAATCTGGCTAACTTTAGACCAATTATTTGTAGTGGGCTTCGTGAACGACGCGACATCTAAGTATTTTGATGGCTTCAGACTTTAATAATAAAGTAAAATTGCCTTTGTATTCATTAAACTGTAAAAGAAAGTGGTCAGAAACCAGGACAAAAAAACGTATGTTGAGCACGATCATTGTCTCTGTGTCTGGGTATTATTTATCTATATGTATTCATACATTTATATATATATATGTATGTATATATATAGTACAAGGATGGCTTAGTATTGGATACGACACAAATTTATGAGATGTGTCATGTTATTATTATCTGATTATATTATTGTATATTTAACAATGAAAACGTTTTGAAAAATTAGAAAGGTTTACCAAAGACATTTGTATATATATGCATAAGTAGTATGCAGTAAACACACATTCACAATATTGCATATGTCTAGACGAAATCTTTATTATCTTGACGTCTGGTCCATTGCCTATCTGAGATATGAAGGCATAGCTCTGTTATATCGGCATTTTACGAGAATGCATGCGGAGTATTTCATACTTCAGTTTCATCTATGAACCTCATTGTATGTTTGGGAGTATTTATGGCTCGGTCTCAAAACTGACATGAATAATTGTATTGAAATAGTGTGTGTATTAACTAACTACTAAAGAAATACGAGCAGACTTGCGATGTCACTCGATGTCCGGAAAGCCAGTGGACCCGATGGTATTCCGGCGGTGGTTCTTAAGAACTGTGCACCTGAGTTGTCTCCCGTACTAACGCGCTTGTATCGCCTGTCCTATTCCTCAGGAATTGTTCCGGAGGCCTGGAGAGAAGCGAATGTTCAACCCATTCCCAAAAAAGGCGACCGCTCCGATCCAGCCAATTACCGACCTATAGCCGTCACTTCCATACTCTGTAAGGTGTTCGAGGGGATCATCAACACCCAACTAATCCGCCACCTAGAGGATCACTCCTTGTTAAATGATCGGCAATATGGTTTTCGGCCGAACCGATCCACGGGTGATCTTCTAGCGTACGTCACACACCTTTGGGGTGAGGCTATGGATAGGCATGGGGAGTCCTTGGCCATCAGCCTCGACATTGCCAAGGCCTTCGATAGGGTGTGGCACCGCTCGCTTCTCTCCAAACTTCCTGCATTTGGTCTGCCACCTAAACTCTGCAACTGGGTTGCTGCCTTCCTCGAAAAGCGCCGCTTTAGGGTTCTCTGCGACGGCGCGGCCTCAGACTTCCACGAGGTAAGCGCTGGTGTACCTCAGGGCTCCGTCCTATCGCCTACGCTGTTTCTTCTGCATATCAATGACATGTTGGCCCTTGGCAATATAAATTGTTATGCAGACGACAGTACAGTGCACGGGCGATATTTCGGGCATCCTACTGCCAAGCTGGCAGACTTTGAGGAAAAACGACAGGAGCTTGTCGCTGAGCTCGACCGGGTCTTGAGCTGCATTTCCCAATGGGGCTGTGAGAATCTGGTCGAGTTCAGCGCCAAGAAAACACAAGCGTGTGTGTTCTCTAACAAAAAGTCTCCATTCCTTCCCCTTCCTACTCTTCAGAGCATTCAACTGCCACTGCAGGATAGGCTTAGTATTCTGGGTATGGATATTTGCCGGGATCTCAATCCGCGCGATTATATCGAGAGTGTCACTAAGGCGGCCTCGCGCAAGCTCGGCGTTTTGAACAAGGTGAGACGGTTCTTCTCGCCCGAGCAACTGTGTCTTTTGTACAAGACCCAGGTTCGCTCCTGCGTGGAGTACTGCTCTCATCTCTGGGACGGCTATGCGCAGTATTTGCTTGACGCTCTCGATCGGTTGCAGCGGCGCGCAGTCCACATTATCGACTGTCCTGAGATCACCCAGTCTCTTGAGCCTCTGCAGTTGCCAAGAGATGTCGCCTCTATGGCAGTCCTCTATCGCCTACATCACGGGGAGTGTTCTGATGAGCTCTTCCAATTGGTCCCACCTTCTCCCTTCCTCTACAGGACTACACGTGCTGGCCTGAGGAGTCACCGTTTGTGCGTCGAAAATATACGTACCCGAACTAAACGGTTTGGCTCTTCTTTCTTGTTCCGATCGGTAAAAGCCTGGAATTCTCTACCAGCGCACGTGTTTCCTTCCCACTATGATCCCGGGTCTTTTAAGCGGGGCGTGAAAAAGCATCTCACCAGGCCGCCATAGTGTGGGTCACCATGCTGCATTGACTAGACATGCAATGAGGATGGTGACCACCACTCTTTGACTCCACCTATTGCTTTCCATCAGGCAAAGTGGAGTCACTATGGTAGGCTAATATATAAAAAAAAAAAAAAAAAAAAAAAATATGATATTCAATGCGATAAAGTCCTAGTAATTTCAACATCAAAGATCGGGAAAATCATAGTAAAAAATATTTAGTCCACGTCTATGTAGGTTTTGAAATCGGTCTTCATTTTCATTTAGAGTAGACATAATTATAATCTATCTATTCGACCCGCCTGTTGGTCGTTTTCGTTCCTCACAAACACAAAAAAAAATCTGTGATATACAAATAGTTGTCCGTAGTCTGGTAGTTCATTGTAACTGTTGTTTTGTTTGTACAGTCCCCCGCTACACAAGAATAATTCGTGGTGCGGGAGTTTCTCTTTACAAAAATATCATGACATTTCAAAGAATATAACATGTCATTTCATTATGTTAATTAAAGCACTTATGCCTTTAATACACTTTAATGACTGTGCTACTACTACATTAATTTTGATGTATTAAAATATATTGATCGGGAGTATAAACAACCAAAGCCCAGAATGGCAAAATGCATCTTAGAAACTTAACAACCTACCTTTGCATGCGAAGAACAGCAGCTCCGGATAACACGCAGCCAAATGATAGTTATATCACTCAACACGGGTGTAATGATTTATATAATAAAACATAAACATAAACAAAGGGGGTGGCAGGATAACAATGCTCCAGCTGCCCCCACCGGATTTGCTACAACCGACCCGAAATTCTTGAAGTGTCGAAAAAAAAAATTCGAGATTTTTTCCGACTCCATAGACTCAAATGAAAATCCCATAACCGCGACAAATGTGTTTTTTTGACATTTTAATTTTTTTTGAGCATTCAAATTGTTTTTTTAAAGGTCGCAATGCATCTAAAAACTTGTTTTAGATGTGTAGATGTTCTCTGATTTTTTTTAGATTTTTTAGTTGAGTTAAAATATGTGAAATATAAGTTTGAAAGCAAAAAAAACGTGAAGAATGCGTTTTGTTGTAGATATAAGTCTATGGGATATAGGTTCAATTTCATGCTTATGCTTGGAGCTAAACAGCATTAAAAGCGACAGTCTTCCTCTTTCGAATGAGACCAACTATGCTCGATTTGGTCGATTCTACGACGACGGCACATATTTTTGAATAAAACGTGAATTAATAATTTGTTATGGTTTTCGGACACTAGAATCGACCAAACCGAGCCAAGTTGGTCTCATTCGAAAGAGGAAGACTGTCGCTTTCAACGCTGCTTAGCACCAAAAATAAGCATGAAACTAAACCTATATCCCATAGATTTATATCTATTACATAACGCATTTTCCACGATTTTTTGCTTAACGGAGTAATACCACTGACTCACGGAAAACCGGTAGACAAACAATGTTTGCATTGTATTGTCGAGTGAGTGAGGGTACCGGAGGCATAACTCCCACTTTCCTTTTTCCGATAACCTCATCCATCCACCTTCATCTCCCCTAATAAAAAATGGAGAGGTAAACGACATTAAAGGTTAGCAGTGCACGTGCGACCTCACGTTGTTAAGAATATTTACAGGCATAAATACCAGCTACCTTTAGGCGATTTATCTTTACGAGGGCCATCGTTAAACTAAGTGCTTAATATTTTAGTTTGTACCTAAGGTTTAGGTAGCCTTTAACATGTTTTGTACCCAGCCATTTATCTCCAAACTATTCCCAAAAGAAAATCTCTGACATGTGTAAAGACGGGCAATTTATCCAAATAAATCCCTAACGGGGACCTAAAGGTGTTCAGACACCTGAGTCAGGGGTCCGTAACGTTTCGCAGACGACGGGGCTTAGGCTGGGGCCCGACAATGACTTGTTGGTTCTTTGACCCCTGTAGCTGTCGGACTTTTAATTGCGTTGGTAAGGAACCCTATTTTATGTATTCCAAAACATGGATTCTGGTATCTTTTTTGCAAAAGTGAAAACCTTTCTTTTACCCAGCAGTAGAATCATATCAATTAACGCTCATTGAAAATATGCATTATTAACGTCTTTTTTAGTTGCGTTTCTTACCTATATTTAATATAAAAAGTTAAATTCCATTTTTATAATCTTATTAAAAATATTATCATATCATATTCTATTAGGAACAGTACATATACTGATGTTTAAATCTTATCTGAGTCGTATGTTCCTCGCTCCTTCCGCTTACATTCTCTTCTAAATCTTAATGTTAAAATCTCACCTGATGACGATGAAGTATCGATAAGTGGGGCTTATTTAATCAAAGTTCAAAGGGGATCAAATTTAAAAATGGAATCGATTTTAAAACGTTTTCTTTTTCTAGTCTATGTTTATGATGTCCCTTGCTAGATAACCTACCAAATATGTACCTACGCTGGATGGTAGATTATAACGGCGCCTTCACGTAACATCTCCATCAAAGTGGCTAAGTTTTAAATATGCTGTAAGGATGACATGATTAGTATATTTAAGTTTCTTTTAAGCTGTGAAGATGTGTTTAACCGAAACTAGTTATGCGGTATTTTCATTTTGAAGGCTTTAAAATGTAGAAGTTGGTTTCTTTCAAAACTTATCAATATTGTGTAGGTTATGCCTCTGCTCTCTAATTAAATATTCGATGAATATCTGTCGTTTGCCATACAACCGTATCGTTAGGATCAATTAATTCTTGAAAATAGATGCGGTGGGAAAGGTCCGGAGGCCAGTGCCTATTACCTAAAAACATATTTGACGTAACCTATATGTCATATTTTGTAGTTAAGGTTAAGGTTTATATCTGTTTTGTATAATATTATGTATACTAAACAGATAATAGGTAAATACATTAATCTTTTAAGAAGGCCTTTTTTTACATTACAATATAAAAGGATTCGGAATTAAGTAAAGAAAATATGTTCCAACAAAGGTTTTTCTAACTTAAGTTTCTAATTTTCATGAAACAAAACGTATAATAAAATAAACAGCTCGAATTTCCATCGGAATCACTCGCTACTCTTATATTATTAAAGGGTGAAGGGTTGTAACGTAGCACGTGAAAAAAGTAATAGAACCGATATAAAAAGTACTCCGTCGCACATTAACGTTTCTGAGACATTAACTTCAAATCGGGGCACTGAACTTACAATTTTTGCTGAACATAATTTTAGTATCTAGCTTCTAATTAGTATTGAATTTCAATTTATTAAATTAGTTGTCTTCTAAACTGAATCTTCATTAATATATAATTATAAATAATATATTAAATATAATAAAAATACATATATTATATGTAATTCTTTGAAAACAGAGGTCCATAAATATAATCACGATCTAACAGAACAAATATATGAATTATATACAAATATTTGTCTTAGGTATCGAATCTGACTGTGTACATACCACGTGCACAGACTCCATCAGTCTTTGAACAACAGTCTGTACTTGGACTAACCTTGTGATGAAACATAATTTTTAACTTTATCAAAAGTTGTTCCTTATGCAACGGCAAACAGTGTAAGCGTTAACTCTGAAACCATAGATACTTCATTGAATTTTATGTATCGAAAATTGATGCCACGTCCGAAGCCAATTTGATATACATACATACTGGTAGCAGTGTTGGGCAACTTGATAATTATAACCCTTACTGGAATAGTAACGAATTTACTTAACGTAACATTAGAGATGTAAACAGAAGAAATAAGTATTGACTCTTGAAGTCTTCCGGAAACCTCACTCATTTCGGGGAAATGCAACGCAAGAGTTACTTCGCAACCGATTTTCTGTGAGTCCGTACATCATTGCACCAGCCCATTTTACCTGTTCCACTGTTTTATATTAGCGTTATCACCCTATACGACCATGCACTTTCAAAGGTCGTATATTTATCAAAATTTTACAGCCATGCCTTCATTTTTTAGTCTAAGCCCGTGGCTCTTATTGGTAATTTGACTGATTAGAATTAGAATCTAAATACTTTTTTCGTGTTGAACGTATAAATGGTCAAAATTACTAAAAAGATAAAAAAAATATTGTAGCTTTCGAAAGTATACCTACAGAACGTCTTTAAAAGTAGAGCAGAGCTCGTAAAGTTGGATAAAACGACTGAGAAGTATCTACAGATTTCTTTGTTCCCAATAATAATATCACGTAACATACAATATGCACTATATGCAAAATATCTGAAATCCAAATCAAAACATCCAAATCTTTACGGCATTCTATTTGCTCTCGCTAGTCTGTAACTAACCAGAAATTTAAAACTTTTTCTGTGGGATAGGGGCAAACGAGCTAATAAAATAGGTAATAACTGTCTAACCCGTCTCTCCCTTCTTTTTCTTGTCTGTAATAGATATTTAAGTGTGTTATTTAAACATTCCGGGATCAACACATTTCAATTTTCTACGCAATAAAAGAAAAGTTTAACGCTGTGCTCAAATAAGGCATCATATACCGTACCAGTTATATAAAACTGTAAGATGAAAATACTATAAAATTATAAAAAGTACTGATCCGAAAATACCAACTACAAACTAAATGTATACTATGAGATGCTTGACTACTGTAAAAAATCTAGCGGCACTGGAGCGCGTCATAGAATTAAATATACACATATATATATAGATATATATATCTTAAAAACATTAGTCTCATTCAGCAGATGGATAACAAGAAGGAATCGATGTAGAAGTAAACGCTAGGCAAATTGACAAATCTAAACACTGAAAGTAATAAAAGGCGTAAGGGGTCAATGGATCCTCGGTCTTAACCAAGTTAAGTTCATACACGGCTGTAACAATAACAAAAAACATCGGAAAAAAGTCGTATTAAATCTTTTTCTGTCTCGCTCCATTCCGCTTAGGGCACGTGAGGCGCGATAAAGAACTTCGTTTCCAAAGTCAAATGTCATATTTCATAAAAATAACCACTTTTTTGTGCCTAAAAAAAGATAGAAGCTAGAAGGATACTGCATAAAAGCGTGATCTGAGTGTTAAAAGCCACAAAATCCAATGAGAGAACACATAATTATGTGAACGATTCACCTGAGTTCTGGGTACCGATATTGTTTACATTCTGCACTCTCATATACAGCTTCTGTAAGATTTCAGCAGAAAAATACTATATGTTTTATGTGTATAAGTACATACAGATATTCGGTTCATGAAAAATATTCGGGACTCGGTGCGTATTTTTTAAAACAAAAATACTTGCGGTGAAAATGTGGACGATGTTAATGTATGAATATATAATATTCCTTTTCATGTGGTGCTTGGTGCTGAATAGCCTTTTATTATAAAGTTGAATTAACAATTAAATTCTCATATTTTTTATAAATAAGGCTCTTTAAGTGACCCTCTCATTATAAATGAAAGTAACACAATTATTTCAACTTGCATTATTCTGAGGCTAAATACTTGATGTTAATGTGTAACTTTTTACATAATTTCTTTGTACATTTCTAAGTAATAAGACTGACTTAGTTATAGATGTTCAGAATAAATTATTTAATTATTATAATTTTTATTTGGACTTATATTTACCTTACTAGTACTATTATATATTATTTTGTTTGCATATCTTAGTAAACAACAAAACTAAAACATGGTAGAGCCATGCTTAGGCACGAATGGGCCAGCTCGACCGGTGCGATACCACGGCCCCACAGAATACCGGTTGTGAAGTAACGCTTGCGTTGCATTTTCCCGAAATGAGTGAGGTTTCCGGAGGCTCAACTCCCCTCTCCTCTTTCCCATCTCCTCATCCCTCTTCTCTTCTTTCTCCTCCTTGCATCCCCCCATCCCTCATGATCTTCAAAGGCGGGTAGCGCACTTACGACTCTTGAGTTGCTCTCTTGAGGTGTCACTTACCATCAGGTGACCTGTCTGTTCGTCTGTTCTTCCCCCTATAATATATATATAAAAAAAATAAACATATTTCCATAAAGATGTTATATGTTACTATACCACACTCGTATATATCACTTCGGACACTAGTGTATCTGTCAGTTGTACCACATAACCGTAAACCGATATAAGCGGTTTTATCCAATTTTGTTGACAACTACGGTATTTCGGAACTGATTCAGCTTTGTGAAAACATTTATGGCAAATGGATTGTAAAAAGTTTTAATGGATTGTTTCCACGCCATTTAGTGCCAAAATAACACACACTTGGTAACTACATGAAATAACAAATGAATTAAGTAATGAGTTTATTTTTTATAGAAAGTGTAAAAAGTTCGATTACTTTTATGAAGCTGCTTTAATTGATAAAGGATTTGTCTTGGACTTATATCTTGCTTGTCAACCGAATGTGCTATTAGGTACAGTTCATAGTTCAGTACAATGTACATAAATAATTATAAAATATACATAATTAAATATAAAACGTGAAAAATATTACATTTACTTTTTAAATTGAGTTCCATTTCGGTTGGAGCTATATTCAAATACTATACGATTGTAAACTAATGGAACATTTATTATTTTTTTCTCTGTAGATGTAGTGTAAACGTAAACAACCATGTAAAGCGTAATGGTGATGAATCAAACTATTTTTTTAGTGTAACGACGCGTTTTATATACACACATATATCTATATATAACCTCACATCTTTTACAAGTTGACGAGAGCCAGTCAACCTGCCTGCCTGCGTGCCTATTTCAAACCTTTCGTACAAGCCCAACGGTTAAAACTATTTGTAACACATATTATAAATATAAATGTTCTAAGTATACTCTTCAGATACTAATGTATGCTACTAAATATGGCACGAATTGCTATCAACCCTAGCCATATGTACCGATAACTCACGCTATTCACGAAACAATCTCCATCGATCAACGACGACAAGTTGATGGACGAGCCCAAACACACTCCTAGATTGATACTTTTTCAACCACTGACGCACTCCTTTGTGTCATTTGAGCTCGGGGCCGGATAGATAAACACCAACCGGTACACATGTATACATTAAACGTTCTCTTATATTAAGTATGTAAATTTTCCTGCGTGATTTCCATGTTAACCTTTGGTAAAAAGTTTTCGCAACACACGGTTACTGGTAGATAGGCATATCGAGGGCATATAAATATCAAATCATTATCTCTCATTCGCATTATGTGTATTTCTTATACGTGTTCAAAAAGCGTTGTAGCGGGAGGGTCAGTAACTACCGCCACTCATGGATAGCCACAACTCTGTGACAGCCTTAACCCGTTGTGGGCGTCGTAAAATTGCATTACGGATTGTCATGGTCTCCGCCCAAATTGGGGCCCCATATAGGGCCATGGACCGCAGGATTCCCATACTTCATTTATACTCAGGATAAAAAGGCTCGTTTTTTTTTAAGTATACTGAAACAATATCGATTAAAATCTCCAAAGAATCAAGTTACAGAACAACGAAAACTTAAAACTAAATGAACTCGGAAATATCACACTTTGATTTTCTTTTTATCCCACACAACAGTCGACTGTGTCAGTACTATAATAAACACAAAAAAGTATTTGATACTTATCGCCGAAGGTTATAAGTCCGAAAATTTTTCTTACCTTTTGTTAGAATATTGAATTTAACTAATATACGATGTGCCACTAGAAGGTACAATTCCATGAAATAACCGGATAAATCCGCTTTAAACTGAGTAAATCCAGTTAGAACAACTTAAGCCCTCTGTTCACGATTTAGCTATCGTTGCGATCCAATAATACGACTATTGTGTATAGAAAATCCTTTTATACTTTGTTCTATTGATTTATTTGGCTTTAGTATGCATGATATTGTTAACATACATACACTCACGCCTGTATCTCCGAAGAGGTAGGCAATGGTGTAATTAACGTCCACATGTTGCCATTGCCCTGCTATTTGGTTAGTGGAACTAAATTCTAATTGGCAAAATGTGGATGGGCTCGTACATATGTAGTAGTAGTATTCTCGTAAAGTAGTACGCTTACATATTTTTATGAAAATTTAATAGTATTTTGCCAAGTGGTGTATATGTTTATTATACGTATGTTTTTGATTCGCTGTCATGCTGAATCTTAGCTTAATATTCTAATCTTAATTTTCTCGTTTTAAAATATATGTATAACATCAAACTGTTCGTATCGTAAATTTCAATTAATAAGATATGAATTATGTTAATTTCAAAACGTGACAATTTTATTCAATATCCTACTGAAACCGGCTTTCTCTTCTCACCCTACAATGAGGGCACGTCTCAAATCACCCATCAACTTAATAATGTAATTTAATGTTTACAATGTATAGCCCTCTTTAAATGTTTTTTGGTATCTAAGATCTTTAGAAAGAAGCTTCAACAGCTTCTCCTTAATGTATGTATGTTTGCATGACGTCATCCTATGTATAAATGTATCGAAATATAAGATTTTACCTAAAATCAAAATAAATATGTATCCAATTAAATTAAAAAGTTTCATTTCAAGAGAACTAATATTTAGTTTTAATGATAATCATCGTAAAAAAAAAAAACAAAAAAATATTTGAACTTATCTCTCAGGATCGTCGACATGTGGAATGTTTCGGCAATTCGGCAATTAGTTCCGATAGTAATACTCGTATCTGCTCACGGATTGATAGCCAAGAGCCTCGATCAACACCTTAAGAGGCTCTCGTTAGATATCTGGGTCAAGGAACTGACACAGACGTTCTCATTCTCAGGACGTTTCTATCTTTGGGGCCCTAACCATCGGGATCTTGGTCCCTGTACCCGATGTCGGTGATCTTCAATTTTTTTTTATAGTCTTCGTTTTTATGTACGTATATTTAAAACTTTAATGTATGTTATTAAAGATCCATAATGAGAATAACAATAGCCGAATAAATAAACAGAAAACAAGAACGGTTTACATAATTGTACCTTGGTTTACATAATTGGCCTTTTCGCTCTATGGCAATCTCTTACAGGCAACCATTGAATGGAGACATAAGTCTGTCATTTTACGGATTGATTTTAGGGCAGTGTGGTGAATTTTAAGTTCATCGTTTTTGAATTAAATATTTTACAACTAACATAAGGAATGTGTACAACAGTGGTAGAGCCACGCTTAGGCACGAATGGGCCGGCTCGACCGGTGCGATACCACGGCCTCACAGAAAGCCGGTTGTGAAGTAACGCGTGCGTTGCATTTCCCCGAAATGAGTAAGGTTTCCGGAAGCCCAACTCCCCCTCTCCCCTTTCCTTTCCCTTCATCTCCTTTCTCCTCATCCCCCTCTCTTCTCTCCGCTCCCTGCATCCCCCATCTCTCATCACCCTCAAAGGCGGGCAGCGCACTTGCGACTATTGAGAAGCGGGTGTCCATGGACGGCGGTTGTCACTTACCATCAGGTGACCCGTCTGTTCGTCTGTCTCCCTATAGTATAAAAAAAAAAAAATGTACAAGTACATAACACATATATAACGTTATAATAATAAACTAAAATAAACCTTTTTTAAAAGGGAACAAATCCATATGCAATAATAGTATGTGATTACTTATTAATAACTATTTCCATATTTGGTGTCAGAGTTGACGAAGCGTTTAATCCGTGGACTTCCCTATTAATTTATTTAAGACATCTTCCGCACTACGATTTAATCCTGTACGGGACTTTACAAAAGTTTTCCTTTGCAAATTAAGGACACAAGAATACCCAGACTCAGAATTTACCATCAGACCCAATTGGAGGGTTACACGAAGTGTTGACCAGAGTGGGGATCAAACTCAAATCTCGGCGCGGCAGCGTAGTGGTGAGGTGACCACTTAAACCACTGCACCATCCGTGAAATGTTAATGGCATTTTATGGTTCGGATTTAGTACTGCTGAAGCAGGATCACTCTATGATCATCATCAAAGATGAAACCGATGACGAATCAGAGTTTTTCCGTTACCTTAATGAAGGTAGCTGTTGTTGGCCCAACTTAATTTTTCACGGGTTACGACTTTGTGGACTGTGTTCCAGTCTAGATTATCCGGTAAATTTATCTCATTTTCCTCCACCGAGTTTGTCTCGTTTACTATTCGACATCCTGGAAAATGAGTTGTCATTAACAGTTCAGAGGTTTCTGAATCTGTTTTGGTCTATGTCTTATCATTTTTCTTAAGATAATTACTAATACTACATTACCTACCGACATGAATTCGTTAAACTTGTTCATTTAATAACAAATGCCTTAACCTTGCAACTGATACATTGGCAACGCAAATTAGATCAATAATTCAGAGACATAATAAAATGATCCGAGTTATATCTAAACAAAGAATTATGAAGCCATGAATTGCCAAGGGTTTGTTTGTAAACAGCTTAAAAGTGAACCCAACAACGGTACACTCAATATTATGTATGTGACCGCAACTTATGTTACAAGTTACTTAAGCGAATAAAACAATGTAACCAAAGAGCTGAACTTAGTAGAGTACGAAATAACTCTCGAACTACCTATAAATTTATCAAAACATAGTTTACTGTGATCCTAAGAAACTCTCACCACATGACTGATGGTGTAATGGTCAACACAGTCAATGACACTTTTTTTAATATAGGTAATAACTTTATCAAGTAGGAGTATAGCAGTGTTGTTAACTCGTTTGTTATCCTTGCAGTGGACAAAGCTGAGGTTGAGCGAGTACTATTGAGAAAACGGAAAGACACTACTGTTGGGTGGGATACACTCTCGGCACATTTATTACGGAAATGTTATAAAGCCTCGGTTCCAACAATTACGCATATATGTAATAATGATATAACGATTACGAATAGTATATTTCCTAAAGCCTTCAAAAAAGCCACTGTCAACCCAATTTTTAAAGGGAAGGAAGTGAAGAAAAGACTGTGTTAAAAATTAGCAGCTCTTTCGCATTGTAATTTAATATTAAATATATTGTGTATCCATTTACATCTAGTATATTCCATAATTTGGCTTAGAAATGATCTAATTATAATGGTGAAATTAAATGATAGCAACAACTAGAGAAAAATATTAAACCATACCAAAAATAATAAATACCACAATTTGGCTTTGCGGTATTTATTATTTTGGTTATGGTTATGGCTTTGCAAAGGATAAGTTTTATAACACTTTAAAATTTAAACATATATACATACATATGTATATCTGATATCGAGTATCACAATATGTTCAAACTGTGTGGAAATATTTTAACATAAATTCTGATGTGTTATTATTATGTTACGTATTTGAAAATTTAAAAAGAAATGTTTTCAGCGTTACAAACTCGATCCCGCGTATTACGTAATATCACCTGGATTGAGTTGACATGCTATGCTTCTTTTCACAGGTGTTCGGTTAGAATTGATTAATGATTACATAATTTATAAAACGTTTGAAAAAGGAATAAATGCGTGGAGGACAGGACAGGACAGGAAAAATACATTCTTTGCTTTCATTAAAATACTTATTATAAAATACTATCCCTCATGCTTAAATACACGCGAGATAGTATTTTATAATTTGTATTAAATATTGTTATACAAATATAAAATATTTTTAAGTAGTGTATTTGAAATATATAATGCAGTTAATTTCTTTTTTAGTATTTTTTTTATTTAACTCTCAATGTTGTTATATATGCACATAGATATATAAATAATATCACACCTCCTTCACATAGGGGAAGGCAGAGAACACTTCCATCCATTTGCTACGATTCTGACATTGCTTTCTCGCTTCTTCAACTTTCATTCCATTCCGCATACAGGCTCGTCGGTTAATCCTCTCCCCCCTTCAAATCGAGATGGGGTCCGCTCCGGCGGACGGTCACCTGCTGGTCGCGGAAGAATGTCGTGTTCCCGCGACCTTTAACAGCAGGTGCGAGCGAGGTAGGAACACCGTGGCGGTTTTAGCCGGTCAAGTCCGGCATACCCATCCGCCGATAACCACGTTAAATAAAAATAAAAAAAAAAAAGGCTCGTCGGTTAAAGGTACTTTTGACCTGGCTTTGCTTAGATTGTCTTGAACTTGGTTCAAGAACGTTCGCCTGGGTCTTCCTCTTCTGACAACTCCATATACATCTGCCATATAAAGACCTTTTGTAAATCTTCTTTCATTCATCCTTTCGATATGACCGAACCAGTACAGCATACTTTATCCTATTTTAGTCACTACATCTTTCTTTTTTTATATGCGATAAAATGAGCGAACGATGCAAACGAGCATACGGGTCACCTGATGGTAAGTGACTACCGCCGCCCATGGACAACTCAAGAGTCAGAAGTGCGTTGCCGGCCTTTTAGGTAAGAGTACGCTCTTTTCTTAAAGGTTTGAAGGTCGTATCAGTCCGGAAATACGTAAGGCGACAATCTTTCATACCAAACTGCTCCCTTATCACACTATTCCTCACTCTGTCACTCAATTTCACATCAGCTATACTCCTCTATGCTCTCATTTCTACCGCATTGATTCTACTTTCGTGCTTCTCGCCATTCGATGATGCAAGTCGCTCTCGGTTAAATGCAGTCAAGAGGTAGAAGGTACCTGCATAGAGACGAGAACAATATTCCATGTGAAGCCGAACTACAATTAAAAAAGTAATTCAAAAATAATTTTACATTATAATCAATGCACATGCAACCTATTTTTGAAAGTGACATAGTTACAGCCATATGCTCATTATCAAACACAAACATGATAGGACCTGACGGCTTGTAAACTATCTTATATATAATATATTTAAATATGTGAATTAAGTTTTAGGACCAACTCTAGCACACATTCTTAATCTTTCTTTAACTAATAACCCCTACCCAGATAAAACTTAAATGAAATAAAAAACTATCAGCCTAAACTATTTGAGTGTTTCCAAAAAAAATTGAGAATCTTTAAAAACAAGTCAATCCTACTTAGCAAAATCAAATTGCTAAGTTAGAAACAAAACGGTTTCAAAAAAAGAGATGATATCTGAGTTAATTCGTACCATGCAGACCGAAATTTAACAAAAATCAGAAATAAGCTATGTCTGTCAAGGTCCTCGTAAACAAGCTGTACTGCTAAAATCACACCTCTGTGACAGATTTCAAAGAAATAACTAGGATTTGTAGAAAAACCAAACAAGAGAATTTTTTTTTATCCAATCGAGATTAGAATAGATAGGGGCAAGAGAAGGCATACCATGGCACCCCCTGTCACGTTAACCGTAGATTTTTGTAACATCAGGGGCTTACATTCGAACCTCGACACTGTCCACCACCACCTTGAGACAGCAAACCGGCCTTGCTCTTTTTAACCGAGACGCAGATATCATCTCCAGCGGACACATTCTACCTCTGCTACCCTGGGTACGGACTGGAACACTTCTTTGTTCCTAAGGCTGGTGTATACGTGTACGTTAGAGATGATATCACTTCTCGCCGCCTCGGCAATCTTGAAGGTCGGGACCTCTCCATCTTATGGCTACGTGTAGACTGCGACGACCATCCCCGCATCTACCTATGCCTCTACAGGTCCCATAGCGGTGATGCCGAAACGGACCGACTCATCGACCACGTCCAAATGGCTACAGACTCAGTGCTCCAGCAGGTCCCATCCGCAGAGATTGTGATTCTTGCCGACTTTAACGCCCATCACGCCGAATGGCTTGGTTCGCGCAAAACCTTGGCATATGGCTTGACGCAGCTGGTAGCAACGCCTACGCGAATCCCAGATGCAGAAAGCCACGTGCCTTCACTGTTGGATCTTCTGCTGACCTCACATCCTGACGGCTACAAAGTATCCGTTGAGGCCCCTCTTGGCTCTTCGGACCATTGCCTGATTAGGAGTATGGTGCCACTCGTTCACTCGCTGCGGCCGCGAGTTACAGGCAGTCGCCGCGTATGGCACTATAGGTCAGCAGACTGGGATGGAATGAGAACATTCTTTGCATCCTACCCATGAAGGCAGGTTTGCTTCTCGCCGGATGATCCCAATGTCGTTGCTGACTCTGTCGCGGATGTTGTGCTTCAGGGTATGGAACTTTTCGTTCCATTCTCCCTGATTCCCACAGGTGGCAAGTCCCAGCCCTGGTTTGGTCGAATCTGCAAAGCGGCGTCCCGCCGAAAGCAGGAATGTTACCAAGCATGGGTTAATGCAGCGACAGCACGGGATGTAAAGGCCAGCACATTAAAGAAGCAATTTGACTTTGCCTCCAGATCCCTCAAAAGAGTAATTGCTGGGGCGAAGACGGCTCACATCGGCAGAATTGGCGAGAGACTAGTGAGTCTCCCCTCCGGAACTCGTGCATTCTGGTCTCTTGCCAAAGCTGTCCAGGGGAACTTTTGTAAGCCATCCCTTCCACCTCTGCGCATAGGAGATATTTCGTTGGCCCACGACGCTAAAGAAAAAGCCGATCTTCTGGGCAAACTCTTTGCTTCCAACTCGACCCTGGACGACGGGGGAAATGCACCGCCGACCATAACTCAGTGCGAGAGCCGCATACCGGAAGTCCGGTTTACACAAAGGGCAGTGCGTAAAGCGCTTCTTTCCCTCGACGTTCTTAAGTCGAGTGGGCCTGATAGTTGGCACCAGTTTTAACGCACCTTTATCGGCTTTCCTACTCTCTTAGCGTAGTCCCGAACTCATGGAAGACAGCTCTAGTGCACCCAATCCCTAAAAAATGAGATGACTCGGATACGTCCAACTACAGACCCATAGCCAACACCTCCTTGTTCTCTAAGATAATGGAATCCATTGTTAACTGCCAGCTCCTCCGGTACTTAGAAGACCACCAACTCCTCAATGATCGACAATACGGCTTCCGTCGGGGTCGTTCAGCTGGTGATCTTCTTGTTTACTTGACTCACTGGTTGGTACAGGCGATCGAGACCAAGGGGGAAGCGTTGGCCGTTAGTTTGGACGTGGCGAAGGCCTTCGATCGGGTCTGGCACAAAGCGCTCCTTGCGAAGCTTCCTTCCTATGGGCTTCCCGAGAAACTGTGCAATTGGTTCACCAGTTTTCTTACAGACAGAAGCATCAAGGTCGTTGTTGACGGTGCATGCTCCGACTCCAAGTCTGTTAATTCTGGTGTCAAACAAGGCTGTGTGCTATCACCCACGCTGTTTCTTCTGCATATCAATGACATGCCGCAGATTAGCGGCATCCATTGCTATGCAGACGATAGCACGAGTGATGCCCTTTACATCGGCCGCGCTAACATTTCTCGGGTAAACGTCATCGAAAGCCGATCCAAACTTGTGTCTGAAATCGAAACTTCTTTATCAAAAGTTTCAGATTGGGGTCGACTTAACCTAGTCCAGTTTAACCCCAAGAAGATACAGGTTTGCGCGTTCACCGCTAAAAATTTGCCATTGGTCGTATCACCTCAATTTGAGAGCACTTCTATAACTGCATCAGCCAGTATCGGAATCCTTGGCGTCGATATATCAAGCGAAGTCCAGTTTCGCGGTCACTTAGAGAGTAAGGCCATATTAGCCTCGAAGAAGCTTGGTGTGCTAAACAGATCGAGACAGTATTTTACTCCGGCCCATCGCCTGCAACTTTATAAGGCGCAGGTTCGGCCGCACATGGAATACTATTCTCATCTCTATGCAGGTGCACCCCAGTACCAACTTCTCCCTCTTGACCGCATTCAACGGAGAGCGACTCGCATCATCGACTGCCAAGATATTTCTGATCGACTTGACACCTTGGCGTTGCGTAGAGATGTAGCTTCACTCTGCATCCTCTATCGCTGGTATCATGGGGAGTGTTCAGAGGAATTGTTCAGACTTATACCGGCTGCTGGTTTCCGCCATCGTCCTACGCGACAAAATATCCATCCCCATCACCTGGACGATTGGCACTCCACCACTGTGCGCTTCTCCAGAAGCTTTTTGCCTCGCACAACCAGCTTATGGAACAAATTGTCGCCTGCCGTATGTCCGAACCGATACGACCTTCAAACCTTGCGCGTCAGCGTACCCCTACCTAAAAGGCCGGCAACGCACTTGTGTCTCTTGAGTTGCGGGTGTCCATGGGCGGCGGTAGTCACTTACCATCAGGTGACCCGTCTGCTCGTTTGCCCCCTATGGCATAAAAAAAAAAAATTGTTTACTACAATGAAATGAATTAAATTAGTTACATAAACATGTAGTTTCATGTAGCGATCCATGAGGAATAGTGCGTCCTCACCGCCACACTCCTCACCAGTGATTATACGTTCAGTTGAGACTTCTTTGATAGCCCCAATAGGAGTTGTTGGTGATCCTGTGAGAGTGTTCGGCTGTGAATGAACTGGGAACAGTTAACAACGTTCACAGTATATGACGAGTTCTATGTATGATTAGCCAATCAATTTGAGTTCTTTTGGTACAGAAATTATGTCCAAATAAGACACATGTTACATTAATTTGGATAAAGATTATTACTGGCACTGTTTTTGTTGTTACTGTAGCACACAGGTCCGTTCGTCAAAACGGCAAAACGAGACTAAAGAATGAACAGTATTATAAATATGAATGATATATTTTATACACCTCTGTCTACCCCATGTAAGAGAACAGTGTAGAAAGTGGACATATCTTCAATGTGCAAAATACTAGTTGGGGTTCTTGTTTTGCTGGTAAATAAGGTTGCCGTGATGATGAGTGAGTGACTTGAGAAGTACCAGGTAACACAGGAGTTTCACAAGTTAGTCGGAAACAGTATCCAGTAGAATTATACATATCATAACATTATGTTTGTCACCCTATAATAATTACCACAAAAATATCTGCCAGATAGAGCTCACATTGCTATGACTACTCCACGCAATAATCTTTTGTTTGTACATTGGTATGTGTAATATGAGTGATAAGGATTTTAGTCAGTAAGAAAATTAAGGTTAGAAAATTAGTTGCCATTTACAAATGTCATATATAAAAGTATTCGACACCTATAGCTGTGGTAAATGAATATTAATTTATATATGTCAATACTAATAAAGAAATACTAACAAATAAAGAGCTAAACTAATGATATAGTATGTCATGAGTTTAGCTCACCATGCACGGCTTACTAAATTCAATTTATGATTATTGCTATTAAATTGCGAACCATATTGATAATATATTCTGATCTATTTCTATTTGTAATAATTATTACCGGCAGCAGCTTAAAGCTCATCATCAATATTTGTTGTAATGGAGTTATTTATCATTAAAGCGATGTATAATAGATAGCTCGTTAGGTTTGATATACGGACTTGTAAAATATATTATTACTGCAGGCATATGAACATGATACTGAACTGATTGATGAATGACAAAATGAGTAACAAATATATACATACGGGGTTCACAGTGAAAATTTTATATAATATACAATCCTGTTCATATTTTTATTGCTTTAACAATATATCCAGTTTTCATCACCTGTAACAATATCATATACAGCATTTGAGTCACCTCTGTCATACTTTAAAAGCATTACACCAATCCAAGCGACTTCTTAGATCTTCCGTAAAATTATGAGGTATCCATCGCAAACAAAGCTTTCTGACGCTTAAATGTTCATATATGAGTTTTTAAACTTTACACATACATATGCCTAAAACTGCCCGAATCTGTTGATATGTCACGCTACTATTAGCTTCTATCGTAAGCAGCACAGCACTGACGTCTTCTTCACTGGTACCCCACTCCCTCCCAACCCCTCCAATGGTAAAGGACGTCCTTCTCGAGAATCATCAGTGAGTTTGCTTCAACCACGTTTAAACTCATTAAATCAGTTATAAACATAAACATGAAATGGGGCTTCATAATGAAACGCCAATCAGAGTCTATCAGGTCGCCAATCTAGTCATTGTTGTTGAAATAGTTCTCAACAAATGTCGTACTAAATCATTAAGTGATTATTTTTTTCAGACAAATCCATTTCGATGCACGATAGATACTTTTTAAATTGCCGCCAAATTTGTACAAACAAATGACATATGATATCATTACACATCTACAGATTCCTAAAGAGTTCCTAATTGGAAGTTTAAATAAATTTTACATGGGCTGCTTTTCGTACTGGCCTATTCTAAAAACTTTCAGTGTGTCCCATGTACATACATACTTTCGTATTTTTGCATTCACGTTGTCAAGAGCACAAAACATGGTACAAGACATATAGAATCCTTCATTTACAAAAGCTTTTCCATTGGGTAGATGACTATCATCATCATCATCATCATCATCATTCAGCCTATCGCTGTCCACTGCTAGAGATAGGCTTCTTCCATGACTATCATGTTATAGTATATATATATATTATATCATATCATTATTTTGATATACTGAATGTTCCATATCGATAATGTGTCGATAATTTTCATGATACATTTTACCTATTTTAGCAAAATGTGTCAATGGACAGGGTAAGTGACTACAAACTAAGTTTAGTGCTTTACTCAAAAAGTCAAAAATATCGTTTATGAGACATATCACTTCATATAAGGCAATGTTATTGTATGTTTTATTAATTTTTACTTTATGCTTTCAAATTTCCTACTGAAACTTTCGCTAAACAGTCATAGGTGAAGCACATGCACAGCCCACATGCACAGGTAACGCACGGATTCCCTCAGACTTCACCTCATCTGAGCTAACGGCGAGGTGGGCTTTTATTTATTTAGTGCGTATTAAATGAGACTGAGCCGTCACAATGTAACGCTCGATCGGGCAAAGTTGGCTCGAGTCGAGTATTATTTTTAAATGTCAGAAAATTTAAGTTTGAATTTTAGAACGTTAACCTCGCCAAGATGAAGTTTTTACTTCTGTCGTGTGGTCTTAAGTACACATCATTTTCCTCTTAAGTACATTTACAATGTAATAAATTTCAGTAAATAAAAATAAAGTTAAACAAATAAGGTATTTTTATCGAAAATTATGTCCCATCCCTAATATTAGTCAAATGGACGGTAACGCTGCTATCAGCGTTAAAATGACAAAAATCAAATGGTATCATTTTGAAGTCTGCAAAATGAAGACTAGCGTACCGTATTAACGAGGATGGTGTCTACAAGCAAAGACAGCGACTAAACAAACACTTTTTTTTAACAATACAATACTTCGCTTTCTAATGTCACATTATATAAAGTATACATACTCTTTTTAATCTATTTCTCAAGTAATAAAACGCTTGATCTATCATATTTGATACTCTTTGCACAAATATCATTTGTTGATACTCTCTTTACATCAACTTTAATACAGGGTATATCGATTTTGATCGGACCGTTATCAATTAAATAGTATACAGTCATACAGTACCGGGTGATAGCAGTAGGCTTTCGTTACGATAATAGGACTAAATTATGGTTGGACGTTCGAGACACCTCTACCTACCCGGGGGATATATATATAGGCTAGAGTATATGTATGTATGCATTCTATAATTATATCCATGTAATAAAACTGTTGTAACTATGATACTACAACTAATAGAGTTAAGATAATTGTAAAAAATAAAACTCTTGATTCTGGTCCAGTTTCAGCCTCCGATAACAAACCGAGTACAAAAACGGATATATTTTAGGACAAGAAAAAGTAAGGTTGAATGAATATAAAGACACAGCAAAGGAAAATTTTATGTATTATATAATAAATATACCCTAAAATTGGAAGGCCAGTTTAGTGTTCGACTACACGTGACCGACCATGTCATTCCGCTCGGATCGTTGATCACTGTTACTATAAACGAAATATTATGTTCTGACAAAAATAGGTTTTTTTGACGGTAGTATTAGGATGGACGGTACTCGTCTTACGTCGTTGGAGAAAAATAAATTGTATTTTGTCACCGATTACGTAAGTGACTAACATTTCAGCCTAAAACATAAATACATGGCCTTTACTCTTTGATCACGTTCGGTATGTAGTTACGTTAAGTTTTATGTAGAACCTAAGCTACCTACTCGCTAATTATTCCTCGACTTATAAACAAAGGATTTAGTTAGTAAATGACAGTTGGTAAATGGTAACATTAAATCAAAACTAAAAGACTTTTTCGCATGTACTAGTAGTATAACATAATAGTGATATAATAAGCTAACAGTTTGTCTAGAGGTAAATGTTAAAAATATTGTAACAATGCGATATTATCTGTCTTTGTTACACTCCACAAACCACAGTAGTTTAAAGTGTTATTTTTAAATAATTATTCTATTATTTTATTATTTAAACGAACATTTATATACCCACCCAACGGTTGTTGGGAAGTCGTACATATGTATACTAATCGGGGAGAGAAATTCACTATCGTGATTCAGGATCATACTACGTCATTAGAGTAGTTATAACGTAGTCAGCTTGTCTTTGCTAGATGGTGCTGTTGTATGATTCTGCCGTATCTGGAAGTCACCACATCACTACTCTCCAAGAACGGAGGTCGATATCTTGATGAGATAGCTGTCTATACTTATTTGTGTAGCGTGCCAGGGCCAGTAGTAAGTTGTTCTAGTGAGTCGGAACAATGTGCCGCAACTTCCAGTGCGTCGGGGCTGAAGTCTGCTGGTCCGAGTGACTTTGTGTTGCGGTGTTGCGGTGGGTGCTGTGGTTAAGTTTCCAGTAAGTCGTTGCGGTTGCTGCGTAGAACCGGCTGCTTCGTAGACCTTTATTATCGTGATTCAGAATCGTGCCACGTCATTAGAGTAGTTGCTACGTAGTGCAGCTTGTCTTTACTAGATGGTGTTGTTGTATGTTTCTGCCGTATGTAGAGGTCACGTAAATAAATAGTAGAGAAAATTCTTGTTGAACCTTTTCATTGATTTATCTATTCCATCTAAAAATGTTATGATTTTATAGTTCAAATAGTATTAAGTAACAAAATTACTGCTCTTTAACAAAACGTTGAGTAAAACAAAAAAACAGAAAACAAGGGGGTGCAGTAATGTGAAATATTGCTTATAATTCATCTTTCATAATATAAATAATACTTCAATCCTGATCACCTATAACGAATATTGATCCCAGTAATTGATAAAAGCTTACCCTTTAGCACTAATGTGCATAACCTTGCATTTATTGCAACTATAAATAGGAAAATATAGTAAACCTACTTTTGATGCTATACAGTTAGATCGATTGTATTATAAGTGGATCTGCTATAACCAAATACAATTCTTATACTCTGCTCGGACTTGGACTCAGACTCAAACTTTCCAGCATCAGCAAGCCCTTTCCTGTACTCCCAATTTTTCCATTATATTCAAAAGGGCCGAATGAGCGTATTATGTTAATAGAATATTTCTATATATACATACATATATATGTATATAGTGTACTTTTGTTTTATATTAGATGGAAAAAAGGGCGGGGGGATCAGGGGAGACTAAAAAGAGGTAGTAGTGTAATTATTGTAAACCTATTTTTAAATAGTATTGACGGCACAAGTAATGTACGATACTGTATATGTCAAAGATAGAAAATTTATATTATTTCTACGAGTAAAAAGGCTAATGATAATACTTTGTATCAAAAGCCCTATCGGATTATTTGATAGGTATCGGGCTCGAGTCAAGGCACCTTTAAATTATCATATAAGTCTCGATTATTGATACTAAATAAAATAGAATAAAAAACTAAAAACTTGCCAGCATGGAAAATTATTAACTACAAATTTCAAAATTATGTAATTAATAGAGGAACCTAAAAAAAAACAATTTGAAAATTTGAATATTTTGCTTTGAATGAACTTGGTTCACAGTGTTCACAAACGCTGTCGGACGCATAAATTTATCATTCACCGTTTGCTCTTTTGATGGTACTATGGGTAGAGCAAGAAAGTATGTATG
Organism: Tyria jacobaeae; assembly: GCA_947561695.1. NCBI lineage: Eukaryota > Metazoa > Arthropoda > Insecta > Lepidoptera > Erebidae > Tyria > Tyria jacobaeae. The sequence goes on from OX387217.1 coordinate 530,198, forward strand.
TAGTGTGAGAAGGACACTGCCTTAGTTATCAGATTATAACTACGAAAGTGAGTTTGTTGGTTTTCTTTCACACAGTCAAACGATCATAATGAAATTTCCGTAGCTACAGTTTAAACAGATTTCGTAACACAATAGAAATCATAGTCGATGTATTGATACCTCCGACTGCGTTTGTGGAAACTGTCCATCTTTCAAAATCAAAATAATATATTCAGATTTTCAACTTGTTTCTATCTTTACAGTTCCTTTACTGATTACTTAAGTTTGAAATGTTAAGGGTTTTTTTTTTATTCACTTTATTTCTAGCATTACTTATTCTAAATTAAATTTAAACATATAAGGTAAATACGAGTAAATATTCGTAATCACCTGTTAAAATATTGTATTTGAACACACCACTCGGTGTATTTTCAAGAAAATATTTCTTTATAAATACATATTATAGAGCCAAAAATCCGTGATTTTATTTTTTAGTACTTTTGATCCGTTGGTCGGTTGGTAAACCTATTGTAACGCTTACAACTAAAATGAATTTTAAGACACTTCTTAAGCTAAAACGCAACAAGCCGCTTAGGCTCTAGGGTGTGCCATAGAAATTAACATACACTCAAACAACATAACCCTCCCTCTGGCGCTGTCTAGTAAAAAGATAGAAGGCTCACCATCTTACTGGAAGTCTAGAGCCAATTTGATAATATTACTTGATAACATTGAAGAGGGCCACCCCTCTTCAATACTTTTATGTATTGCAAAAGCCTAAAAAAATGATTGAATTTCACCACAATTTATATAGATTTATATGATGCGATTGGAAGCAGGGAAAGTTGTTTATCTACCTTTTGTTGAGTTTTTTTTTTTTTGATCGCTCACAAAATAGATCGATTGACAAAAAGAAAAATGTTTACTTCATTTATTGAAACCCATCAAATTCTAACTTTTCACATTACTTGAGTCTTATGTAAAAGTACATTCATATTTCGCCGTTGTTTTCCAAATCTCCCCATTTTAGAACTTTCTTATTATAAAAAATAACAACGAAGTTACAAGCGTTCAAAGCAATGAACATTATCATAAATATTTAAGGTAATGATGGTAACATAATTGTTAACTTTATAGATGTGACGTCATAAATGTCACTGTACGACTACCCACAAACTCCTATTACAGCAAGAAAAGCGGTTATGTTTCCAACTTAACAAATTGTTTCCTAGCATACGGTATCATTATTTTAACGCATAATAAGATCAGCATCTTGTTGAACAAGATGGGGTAAGACGTTAGATTTGATCACTTCAGTAATAATCAAGGAGAATAACTACATATGTTGTTTACTAGTAATAGTGATTACTGCCTGAATGTGTACGCACTTAAAAAAGACATTGACTTGCATAAATTCCCACCAGCACTAAATTAGCATGAATGTTAGGAATACTATTTGAGAAAGCGGCTTTAGGTAAATAGAAAGCTAAGGCGTGGGACTTGCGATCAAATTGCGGGTTCGAACCCCACCCAGTTCACTACCGTCATGAACCCACCACTAATACAAGTATTTAAATATATTAGTAGTGTGTGACCTACGTCAGTATTCTATATTTAAATAACTGTTGGTTTATGAAAATAAAGTAAAAGAAATAATGCTCATACCAAATTGTATATTATGCAATTTTTAACATCAATTGTCCTTACACGTTTTTTACACATTTACCATATCTGAGACACAATCATTTCTAAAGTTGTATGCTCCATATTATGCGCATTTTTTTACGCCATCTATGAGGCTAGTGTACTTGGCTCGTTTTTTTGTCTAGATTGGTACCTGGTAACCTGGAAATTTACCCGATAAAAATATTGGTGAGCAGAAGCCAAGATAGGGGACAGAATAGCTAATTGCGCCGTGTTTTTTATTACTTTTATGTTTTAAAATATAAGTAACGTGTGTAGTGTACAGTAGACCTAAAAAAGTTTCGACAAACACAAACAAATTATTAATAAAATTAAAAATAATTGAATACACAATCGTCTATTTATATATACGGCCATCGGGCTACCTGCGCCTTCACGTGCTCGCCGATACCCGAAACGGGGTGTGGCCACGAGAAACGCGAGGGCATGATCGTTCACTGGATCACAGCGCAGTATTTGTTATCCTGGCTATTTTCGCATTATATAATGATTCAGTGACATATAATGATTCAGTAATAGCATATAAATCAGAAATCATTTACATTTTTTCTAAAATCTGCCAATATTCGCGTAACGTATTAACTAAACAAGTCATATGTATAAAAATCTATTAATTGTTTTTCGAAGTATTCTCTTTTACATTTCAAAGATTTTTTCATACGTTCGAACCTTTTTTTAAAACAACATGACCTTTGGTCTGGTGGTCTGGTGGTGGTGGTGGTAATGTTTTTAACGTGCTGCTTGTAAAAGACTTCGTGCTGGATGGGTCACGAGCTCTACTTTTTCAGAGGCCAAAAATGTTTTTGTCTTATTGGCAGTCTGCGAATAAGCATTGTTGAGGTGCAAGAAGTTGCGGCTTCTCCATCTTCTTTCTCGTACTTTTTCAAGAACAGCGGGTAAACAGATGATGGTGTAAAACTCGGCAGTAACACTTCTTTGATCTTCAAGTGGGACTGTGACAACGGGACAAAACATACAATCATTTTTTTCCGACGTTCTTCGCCTGCTTCATTTTTGTCGGTCTGTTCTCGCTTTCAAACACCCATTTACAAGATTGTTGTTTTTTATCAAGTTAAAAACAATAAATCAAAGTTTCGTCTGCTGTGATGATGTCGTAAATAGCATTAGAATGTCAATGGTCGTATCTAACTAACACCTGTTTGCACCTGTCCACACGAAATTGTTTTTGTTCTGAAGTCAGTTCATGGAGAATCCAACGATAACAAAGTTTTCAAACTTTTAATTCTTCGTGTAGATTTTTTTTGACTTGACTCATGCCATTACCCAAATGTCCCTGATTCGTCTCATAGGTGATTCGCCTGTTTTCTTCAATTAGCTTCTTCATTTCAGCATACCATCGCCTCACGGTGCTCAGATGAGGTGCTTCCCTCCCAAAAGAATTTAGAAGGCGAACAGCACAATCTTGCAGAGAAAGAGCACTTTTAAAATCATAAAAAATCATCGCTCTAAAATCTTTTCGCGTTAATTTCATTTTCAGTGTGGATGATGAAATCTGAAAAAAAGGCTGAAAATCATCTGTCATTTGTTTTGTATTTCACCGATCAAGCCGGTCCTTTCGTGCTTAAGCATGGCTCTACCACTGTTATATATATATATAATACACCTCTGTCAGTCCCTTAGGGGACACAAGCGTGAGTGTATGTGCATATGTATGTGTAATAATTAAAATATCGAATTTACAGCCTAATTTGTTAAACGTGTACCTAAAATACTTGGAACGTATTAAAATATAACTAACCGAACTGAGAAAATTAATTGTTTCCCGTATCCCGCAGTTCTCAATTAATATCTATCAGTATTGCGTTTACTTTCCCCCTTTCGAGATGTCGAGGGTATGTCACTCTTCTGCTGATCGTCGTTTATCCCTGTCGTGAACACGCCAAAACCCAAGCGTAATTAATTCTCATGCACTGATCCACAACGTTTTTCTTATTGTTTGCCTAGGCTATAGGTTCCTAAGGTATTAGCGACTTCGTAGATTGTAAATGGCTCTCATGGCTCTCTATTGTAAAATGAAAATCGATTATATATCTGCAGCCCCCCCCCCCCCCCCACAATAAAATACCATAAGACATGATACTGTGGAAATAACTAAAGTAAACTAGTCTTGTAGTATCCATATCTGTAGTTGGCGGACCTTCCTTGCGGAATACGCTACAGAACTGAGCCTCTATGAAAGAGTTGTTAAATGAGGTCCTCATTGTAATCTAGAATCTAGCGTTTTTTTTTTTTGTAAGCCTACCATAATGACTTCACTTTGCCTGATTGTAAGCAATAAATGGAGTCCAAGAGTGGTGGTCACCATCCTCATTGTATGTCTAGTCAATGCAGCATGGTGACCCACACTATGGCGGCCTGGATTATCCCGTTGTTTGCGTTGTCCCCTGCGTTATTCCTAAGTAAACAGTTTCATTTACAAATTCCAATTTTTCGTTATTAGGTAAAAATACGTGCACTATGTCTGACCTAACTGCATGTAGTTTTACCTAATTTTTTACCTAATAATGCAAAGAGATTACTACTAAATTATTGGCAGTAAACCAATTATGTACTCGTTAAATAATATTGTTTACAACGTCAAAGTTATTGCCGTGTCTATCTACTTTAAAAATCAATGAAGTGTCACCAGCAAGTAAAATTATTTTGGTTGGCTATCCAGTAACTGGGGGAGATCATTAATATCTAGTTAACTTAAAAAAAATAGTTAGTCTCGCATCAAAATATATGTTATTTCTTTATATATAGCTTACTTTTAGTTCGTTGATATAATTCATTAAAACGTTAATGTAAGCTATTGCGAACAAATCGAGGATTTGAAAGATTGTTTACCAAAGACTCAGAATTGGCTTGCTAAAAAAATTCTGGCGTAATTATGTAAATAAAAGGTTACTGGTTTTATTTTAGTAGCTCTTTTTATATGTTTGGAGAAAGCAACGGCAAGGAAATCCAGATCATATTAACATCACAATATCATTTTAACACGTGATATTTTCTTCATCATCATCATTACGCCTATAGCAGTCCACTGCTGGGCATAGGCCCCAGCCACCACCTTTCGTGTTCAGTCAGTTTAGTATAAAATTAAGCATATATTAGGTAAAGGGCTGCAAATGAACAAATACCTGACAGAACATATAAAAAAATATCAAAATTCAAATCTGTATATATGTACATATAATATATCTGAAGTGTCGGTTATATTGTACACGTATCACTTACACTGCTCAAATTAAGCGAAGAACCTTTTTATGCAGGAATATTTTGTGTTATTTGTGTAACATTTAAGCTTAGTTAAATCGCGATTTACTTACTTTATCGTGAGAAAAATGTTTTCTTTTTTTGTAACGTTACTTCAAAAGTACACTAAGAGCTGCTATTATAGATCAAAACTATTAACGGATTTGCACACATTAAAATTAAAATACACAAATTAACACAAAAACACAAAGTATGTTTTTCAGACAAATAAATAATAAGTCGTAGTTAATGGGAAAAAATGTTAGTTCGATACTTTTACTCGAAGATAATTTTACTCAATTATGCAAATGATTAAAGTTCCATTCGTTGTCATAATGTTTTAAATATGGACATATTATTTTTTTTAATTTAAGGCTATTAAGCGTTATTAGTATTTTACAAAACAAATTATGGTCTTTACAATGCGGGAATATTGTGTCGTTAATTAAGGAAGCAGGTTTTCCGTATTCAATTGTGTGTTGTGTATCTTTGGATGTCCAGGTTTTTCTCAACAGCTATTGATCCAATTTGGATTCAATTTTCGACACATAAATGCATATTTTTAAGGGAAGGTATTATTGTATATATAACATATTAGGATCTAATGAAGACCTACCTACCTACGGAGATACACGACGTTACTCTTTAATAATAAAAACACTTTCATAACAAAGCGCCTCGCCTATGCGGTTTGCGGGGGTAAAGATATATACATAAAGAGTAGCCTTATATTGAAAAAGTGCTTCACTAATTTAAAAGGGTCTTTCACTATTTCGTGAAATTGGTTTATTTTTACCAAATGAAATGTCAATTGTGTATTAAAAACACGCCACATATGTTGTAAGTAATACCCGTACCTAGAAATGCTCTACATGTATTGAAGTTAAACGCTATGCAAGTCTTTTGGTTTATCTTTAGAATGGATATTAAATATTTAATATTATTATTGCTTCCACACTAATTATGATATCATAATTACACACTAATTATGATATCATAATTGTGTTGTGTGTAATTCTGATACTTAAGTAGATTCATTGCTAGTTGGTTTACACCTGCAGGTTTTCAATATTCAGCTAGTGCTACGCCTATGTTGAGCGAAATATAAGTAAGTTATTGATGTAAACTTCAATGAAGTCGCATGCACAGCTGGGTAATACAATTAGTAAGTTGTATACAGCGTGCACCAAAAAATTGGAACACTTATTTTAACAACTGAAATTTTACATTCCATAAAATCTTACAACTACGTGCTAATGTATTTGCAAAGTTTTGAAAAAACAAAAGATCCCGTCTACATTTTTGCCGCTTTCACTGGGTTTTGGAAAAATAGACGTAGCTATTCTTTCATAAACTGCATAATAATGCTGAAACTTTCAAAAGTAGAGTGAAGAGGTTTATCTTGGAAAAATTGATTCATTTTCCATCAGATAAGTTAGAAGACAAATTCTTATTCCAAATACAAACCAAAAAAAAGAAAACAACTTACATAAGACCAACAAAAGGAAACAGCTTAATCTCAACATGAATGTTAGTTTCAACGAAGTTGATTTCCTAGTGGCAACTTGGTACTTGCGTGAACTGTTTTATTAACTCTATGAACGGAACCACTAAACTTGTCTACTGCTTGTTACTGATGATGTACGAGTGTATTAGAAAAGTTCTATTATTTGTTTTTAACTACGCTCTACAGATATTAGTTAGTAACAAGTTTCTGAGTGAATAAAATATATAATGTCGGGATGGTCAAATGAAATAGACATAACGTTGTAGTATTAAGTGCTCATAGTGTTTTTAATATAGTTAGGGTTAGACTCGGGACCGCTATATTTGGATCATACAAATCCTATCCCTCCTTGCCTATCTCGTCTTTTCCGCCCCTCATCCCCTCTCTGTTGACCCATCGTCATCCCCCTTAAAGGTGGACAGCGACATTTAAGTTGCAGTTGACCATGGGCGGAGGTTGTCACTTAATATCAGGTCGGTTCATCGTTCCATCTGTCCAACTGTATCATAACAAAATCCCTGTGGGAATTGAAACCAATACCTATGGATTAGCAGTAAGGATCTACTGGACCAACGGGCAAGTGTAAAATAAGTGTATCCAGCGTTTAAACATAATAAAACGAAAACAAATAATTCATTTGATTCTTTTTTTTTATGCGATAGGGGGCAAACGGTTTTAGGTATATATCTCTTAATAAAACGTTGCGATCCGAGTAGAAACCCCAGATAGTGTAGTCTCACTTATACAAATCGCAGAAGATCGTTATCAAAAACAAAAAAAAAAAATGTGTCACATCTAATTTTTACTGTTCATTTCAACATTTTATAATAAATGCATTTTCTTAATTTTTCTCTTCAGTTTACGCCAGTCAGTTCGTCAGCATTTATTGACAAATTTAAGAATATTTATGTTTTTTTATGTTAAAGTATAAGAAAAAAAAATATTTACGGTTACGGAACATGAACATTTGAATACTTAAATTTGTTTCTCCTCAAAGCTTTGTTTTCCCTTCGAAATACAGACCTCTTCTATTTTTAACAGAACTCAACGAAGTGAAAAATAAAAACTTAAAAAATATCTTTACAAAATATGTATTTCTATTAGGTATTACCCTGTATGTCTATACAGAACTAAAGCACCTCTTTGTAACAGCATATATGAATTAACGAAAGCCACTCTAAATATTCTTCACAAAGAATTTTATAGCAGCTTTACCACAAATAACCTTTAATGTGTTCTTGTTTGAAACAAAACCTTTTCAACTGTGTATCAGAAAGCTAACTACAAACACGTAGAGGGATGTAGGCGGATGATACCTTTACGATAAATTGTGTGGTTCTTTTGACAACACAAGTATTAACTTACGACTTTAAATTTTATATCAGTTCAAAGGATTATCTGTTTAAATTTTGGATACTTTAACTTTAAACCGATTTCTAACAGATTTTTCATGCGTATGTTACGTGATATCTTCCCCATTTGTGAACTGATTTCAACAATTCTAATTTTACTCTAGATTGGTCCTATTTAGATTTGGAGAAAATAGTAAAACTCAAACAGCCGTTTAAAGATCTTAAGCTCTATTGTAATAATTGAAGGGGTTTTCAGGTCAATTAGAAACTTGTGGTTATCTCTATAATATATAAAAATTAGACCTAGGATTTATTTCAACAAAAGTTATGCTTTCTTTTACCTTTTACCCGCCTAGGGAAAGGGAATACCACCCGCCTGCAGTGACCGCTCCAGCCTGGTTACGCCTACGGCCTCATCATCCAGCCAGCTCTACACAGAAACCGCCCCGACTCACTGGAGACTTGACCGATGGGACCAATGCACTTGGACCAGCGGACTTCAGCCTTGACTCACTGAGACAAGCGGAAGATAGTTCCGACTCACTGGAACTTGCGGCATACCGTCTGACTTACTGGAACTAGCGGCTCATCGTTTCAACTCACTGGAACCAGCGGCACATCGTTCCGACTCGCTGGAACAACTCACTACTGGCCCTGGCAAACTCCACAAGTGAACATAGACAGCTGACTCACCAAGATATCGATCTACGGTCTTGGAGGGGAGTGATGTGGTGACCTCCACATATAAAAGAGACAAGTCATCACCATCTAGCGAAGACAAGTAGAACTACGGAGCAACGACATCGATGACGTAGTGCGATCCTGAATCACGATAGTAAAGTTCTCGCGCTGATAGTATATATACGACTTCCTAACATCAACCGTGTGACCGTGGTCCATCAGGCATGATCACCTCTTGAGGAGGATCGAGGATCCTACCTTTGTGTTAGAGTCCCTCTCCGTTCCTCCACTTATATATCTGTGTATCTTTCTCTGCTGCCTGTTTGCTTGTATTGACATCAAATCTGCTTTGAGGCTTCGAGTGTGTGAAAAAATGTTTGGGTAGCCTTGTTTGGAGTTACGAGAGTACCAGGAAATTAATAATAATTTTACTTGTTTTATAAATAATAAAAGTAAGACATGTTGTAAATTAGACAGTCCTGGTTATACCCTAACAGGAATACAATCTAAACTCGACCTAATTGTAACATCATAAATCTTATATTCGAGGAACTGTGTGAACATATTTTATAAGCTGTAGGTGTGTTATGCTAAATTCAAGTAATAGCTGATTCTCAATGCAATACATTTCATTAACTAAATGTAGCCTGCTCCAGTTTGGTGCAAATTAAATCATTTCAACGTTTATGGTTTCATTAGTAAATTGTTCATTATTTTAGCAGCCACTAGGAATTACATTACAAATTAGCAAGTTTAACAATGGTCGTTATCTAACGTCGTCGTTTGTCAATAACAATCTATTAGATTGTATTTTATCGACGTATCAATTTTAACATACGTACATACTTACACTCAAATCTATCTATCCCGAACAGTACGCAGTTTTGATAAATCATAATTGAATATAAACTGAGCACTGTGTATAAACAGTCCAATCCTTCAGTTGCAACATCCATTAAAAGAGATTATGATTATATGTGATTATGTCTATTTGTGATATGAAGGAGGTAAAGGACAGGATCAGAAGGATCAGGAAACCTTTGCCTTTGCTTTGCCTTTGATAATCTCTCTGATCGATAATATACATTAGAACTATAATATTTATGATAGAATCGAGGCCGCGACGACTTCTTACTAAGTTGTTAGAAAGTAAGATTACGATTTTCCCCATTTTTTTAGCAAATAAATTTACTTATGATTAAACAATTTCTTCTCCGCTTAAGTTATTATAACTTTTGCAGCATTTATCTAACAATATTGAGTAGGCCCCGAAATGTCATAAAGAGAACTCACTTCCAACGAACCCCAGGAAATGTAATACTTACATTGAGCAAGTTACCGTAATGCTATTTTATTGGGGGGAAATACAAAGTTTTTATCCTAATGCAATAAAACATTCTGAAGCTGAGAAATTATGCAGTTTAGATGTCTAGAACACAAAAATCGATCTTAGCTGTATGTAATTACGGTCTGACTTAAGATAACCAGTATCTTCAGAGAAGATTCAAATTGTAGTAATGAGGCTCTGAATTTTTCCATACGCGTCTGCGCGTATAATAAGAATTTAACAGTACAGAATCTCACAGAACGACTAATTGAAAATCTCAATAATGCCTTGAAAGTTATTTAATTTGGTCGATGCAATATTTAGAAGTATTTCTACATTTTATTTCTAGAACGTACGTTGTGCGCCATGCTGCATAACCACGCGCCTCTTATGCGTGCAGCTGTTCACTTAATAATATAGCATGAGACAATAACCCAGAGCTCTATGTCCCCTGTATTTCGAGATGGGTATCATCTATTCAATCAAAGATATCGCTTTGAATTATAGTAAATAACTTTAATCTACATCAGATGTATCAGAGTGCAGATTGCATATAACAATTTTGACAGCGGTTGATTGTACGCCGTACTTTACGTTTCTAAGGCCAAGTCTGGCTATAACAGTCGTCTTCCCCGGGAAATCTGTTATGTATTTTTCACGGAAAATCTGATATGATATTTATTGTACTAGTAAATATTTACTGCCACCTGTCCGACGATTGATATTTCGTTTTCTTTTCAAAAGGTGATAAAACATGTGTATCCCCATATGAGATAGTTGCCCGGGCTGCCAAATGCACAAAATACAACGAATATTTATTCAATTCAGTTGACTGCCTATCGATTTAGAGGTTAGCGATCCTGACCGCTAAGTCAGAGGTCGTGGATTCTATTCCCACACAGGACAAATAATTGTGTGATGAGCACGATCATTTGTTCAGCGTCTGGGTGTAATTTATCTATAAAATGTAATTATTGAGAAATATATAAATATGTATGAACTATGTATTATTATTGATAGGAGAAAACGAGAAGAGTCACCGCCTCAAGCATAAACTGCACAAGTCGAGTTAGAGAAAACCACACTTCGCTTCAAAGTTAACTAAACTTCGGTTTAACAGACTATGTATATTATAACTGAAATAAATATTATTAAATACCCGCATGAGCAGACGGGTCACCCAATAAATACTTGTAACTCAAAAGTCAAATGCTGTACGCTCTTTTAAGTTAGGGGAAACGGCTTATGTAAAAGAGGACAAGGGAAATGGAGGAGGGGAAAGAGGGAAGGGTCAAGGGAAGAGGGGAAAGCGGTGAAGGAACCCTCCGGTGATCTCACTCACTCGGTCAAAAAATGCAAGCATTGTTTAACAATGGTTTTCTGTGAGCAGGTCGTAATACTCCGGTCGGCATGGTTCTACCACGTTAAAAATATAGTAAGTTTTGTTGAGCTTATAATAAATAGTTGTGGTAGTTTATAAGTTTCAGACAGTCTAATCTAACGAGTCACTGGTATTAAAATAAAATAAATTCAAAATCAAATCCTGAAGTCACAAATCAATCAAATAAAAACCTGACGAGTTGTAGAATCAAAATTAATTAATAAATGATACCATAAAATAAATTGCTTTTTTCAATGGGGAAAGTTAAGGGTATACATTATAATATAAGAATGGGTTTTCTTCAGTGAGGTCGATGAAAAAAGGAATCAAATCTCAAAGATTCAATTCTCGCTCATCAAAAACTTTGTATCATCAATACATACATACACTAACATCTAATTATATGTGCCTGATATACATATATATGTATATATTTTAATTTAAAAAGCCAACTCCCGCGTTAGAAATAATTCCTGATTCGAAAAGCCTTTACAAACATTAAATCAACAAACACAAAGAACACCCAGAATCGGGATAACTATTTGTGGATTACAAAAAATCTGTCTTGTGTGGAAATCGAACCCACGACGTCCGGAGCACTAGCCACTAGCCACTAGCACTCAGGGTCACTAACCACTAGACCAACGGGGCCCGTCATACTATTAGTACAGTAACAAATATAAAAGCCCCATCCTTGGTAATTTTTTACAACTCCTGCAGAAATGCGCTATGTTACTTCACCGAGAATTACAATCAGTAGGTCTACTAACGTTAACTATGTGTTGAGCCGTAAAATATATAGAAACGGATTTACAGTAAGAATTATCTATTTTGTCCATGATATAAAATTGATAGTACAAGCATTCTTAGTTTCGGTTCAGATAGGCTGTGTACTGTGTGCCAAAACATTTTCCATACTATATTATTGAGTCATTGAAACGCTCTTACACTACAATAATATTTGATGTAGAAAATTTCCTTTCAAAATAGATTTGAGGACGTTTATTTATTTTACAACAGACATCATATTTCTGTGCCCTATCATAAAACTTTGACAATCTAAACTATAGATATAGCCTAAATCATTTCACTTGTGTCCCACGCCCTCCTTTTTTTTTTCTTTGTTTACGGGGTGGAAGATCCTCATGGATGTCCTTCGCCCATTGGGATGGACGAAGGGGTCTGTCGGACTCTTACCGACTAAAAACCACCCCGGTGTTCCTCTTCTTGACCATGGTCGGGGGAGCGAGAATCGCAATTGCATTCTTCCGCCTCCCCGAGGCATTGACCCGTCTCACCCAAGACGGGTCTCGTCACCCGATGCAACCGTCACCCTTCGGTCGCAGTCTTCCAAGAAGCACGCACGGAACACTGCGTGCTGCCTCTTAGGCCTATAACTGATCGGACGACGAATTCCCCAAAATCGTCGCCCGCAGGCCAGTCCCACGCCCTCCTGAAGAAGTCGCTGCTTTATTTTTATTTATTTGCTTAGTAACATTATATTACAGGACTATATTTATAACTTTGATACACTTTCCCATTTTTTTCTTCAATTTTGACATCGTTGATATTTTAATGCAAATAATTGACGAATAAAAACCTCAATACATACAGAAATACTCAAAAACAATTACAATATGTAACTGTTATCATTAATTAGTTAAGCAAATGTTTTATGCGATACAAAAAAACTATCTTAAGTTCTAGCGATTAGCTTAAAGGTATAAGAGGGCTTTCACATTCAATAAAAATAAACCTTACAGAGTACATTTTGCCTAAGTATGACAAGATTGTCATATATGCTACTTAGCATTATATACATACATCAAAAGGTACATCTAAAGCCATAAAACATTAGAGCTACCGTAACAGTAGCAAAAGTACTAGCGAATAGACCAACCAATCTCTCTAGCCATCGATAAAAAGTAACAGCGTATGGAATTTAATACTTATATTACTTCTAAGAGAAATTTACTCTATGGTAAATAATCCTTAAATAAAGTTATTGGGGTTTGAAAGTATTACATTTTTATTGTCCCCATGTTTCCCTACGGTGTCAATCAGATAAAACCAGCACTTCGTTAAGTACCGTTCTCCTATTCACACTTGAAGCCCCGGCAATAAGACTCCATGATGGAACATTGTCTTTTTTTTTTGGCTCGTTTTAGTTGGTTCAAGTCTCACTTAGTTCCTGATCGTACCCCATCTGAATTTCCAAAGATTAAAAAGCTGTATCCTCTTCAAATATTGTTTTTTTTTTTTTCATAATTTAGGGTGCTACGACTTTAACATTGAAAAAAGTCACTTTTGAGTGGAGAAGATAATATAATTGACTTTTAAAAAAAGGTAAAATAACCTTCCAGTTCCAGTTCCTTTCCACAAGACTTTAAATACCATAAACGTGCGATTCAAAAATTTAATTGCAATTTCCCTGGTATTCCATGATCAAATACTGACTTGGTTAAAATGCGACTACCGCTTGAGAAAAATTTAAGAAGACGAAATTAACAATTGCCTGAGAAATCGCTAAAAAAAGATACGTACAATAGAACATAGAACATCATCGTGATTTGCAGTTGGTTAAAAAATAAGCAAAAATCCTACGAAAAAAACCCAAAATATTCGAAGAAATTTAATTAAAGAAATATTTCAATTTTCAGAATTTTTATCATGAAGCAGGAAATATCGGCAGCCATTAGTATAATACGGGGCGAGCGATCGACTCAACAAATTTAATAAAACTTTCTCTTTTGCCGACGCCGATTTATAAATCTAGGGGTGGAACCCTTAGTATTCATCTCACAAGCGTGGGACCCTCTAGAGATATACAGCTTAGCGAAACTGGTTCTAGAGTGTTCAAAGATTTAGGCGTGTGTGATGGCTGAAATAGTTGTTTAGAGTTTCATATCGTAAAACAAAATATAAAAGGTATATTTTTGTTCAACTGCTAAAATCATAAATTAAATATTAATAAGAATAAAATTTTACTCCCATATAGTATTTAGCCATGTTTCAGTTAAGATTCATTAATTTTTCAATTGGGATATTTTTACGATTATGCGTCAAATTAACGAAGGTATTCATAAACATTCAATACTGAATAGCATGGAAAGAAATTACAATACTAAATATAGGAAATATGTACCCGGAGAAGGGGTATCTAGAAGGTAGAATAAGCAAAATAATAAAAGTAGAATAAGAAGGTATATTAAACACGTACATTTTGGCAATTATGCCAATTAGAATGTAGCCCCACTAACGCAATAGAAGACAAGCCTATTGCGTTCAATTGTGCACTTTAGTACTTAAATATGGGAAAGTTAGGAATATATATAATATATAATATATGGGAAAGAATGAAACAAAGAAAGACCAATTAAGGAAAAGGTCATTGGTTATACTGATGGATTGAAGTTTAAGTAGTACTTCAAGGACATCAGGGTGGCTACACTGTAACTCAAATCAGGAGGGGAAAGAAGAGAGGGGAATGAGGAGATGGGAAAGAGGAGGGGGCGAGGAGGGAGAGGAAAGATGTGCGGGTCAATTGAACCTCACATATTTTGGGGAAAATGCTAAGCAAGGTTTGCTTTACAATAGGTTTTCTGTGATAACAAGCCGGCCCATTCGTGCCTAAGCATAGCTCTACAACAGAAATATGAAATTAAATTTCTTAAAGTAAAAAAATACAAATTCTTAAATGAAAATAAAAATAATAAAACAGCACAATTAATAATTTTAAGTTGTGTCGGAAGCACTTTCACCTGCCTACTTGTGGTTTTGACAGATGTCAAATATCAAAATGAAAAAGATGGGGGAACTATAGCTAAAGAGAAAATCCAACACATGAATGAATAAACAAGTAGGCAGCAACAAGTATGAATAAACATGGTGTTGTTAATTTTTTAGTCTAGAAATACAGAAAACTTAAAAAACAACCGAAACTTTTAGTTTTTAAGAAATTTTCTGTTTCATTACTGAACGCGTTGCATCGTAAATTTTCATATATGTTTGCGTTGCTTTTATAATAGTCTATATGTAGGTACAAGTGGAGCTGGTAACTCTGTTTAGCAATAGAAATATAAAACTTTTCTATGAATGCACGTGATGTTCTATAGGTAAATTAAAAATTTAAATGATTTATTATTTAATTTGACCTCGAGGATGGCAACAGCAACAAGTCCGTCTACGTACTTAGAGGAAGAAGACTAAATGATAACAAATCTTAAACCATATTTAAAACCTAAAATAAGATAAATCTAATAGTTGATAAGGTAAATGGCGAAAACATGTTAATTAAAATTAATGTATTTATCATCTATAACCTACAACGAAACAAAATATTCTAAACCTCGCGTAAATCAGCGTGCCAATCCCCAACAAAATAGATACTAAAGCCTTCAGCACAAAAGCTTTCCGACCAGCCTTCGGATCGGATACGACCCATTAAAGCCTTTTATTAGGCCAACAAGGCGGTCCTCAACCCTTAAAGGTCAACATGGTAGCAAACCTGTGACCCAGTACATTTCAGAGTTAGGAGATAAATAGAGTAGAACATAAATTATATTCGCTTATGTCATATTAGTTACATTGTCATTTATAATTCCTGTTGGTGTAATAGTTTTTTAGCGTAAACCCTGATACAAATAAAGTAACAGTAACATGAATAAACATCTATTAACATACGGTTTAGGGAAATCTGCGTTGGTGTCAAGGGTTTCACACATTAATATTTATTGATTGACGGCTTTGTTTTGCTCTCAGAATAAATATCTTCTACTCCATTTATATTGTAGTAGATTACTTATGAATAAAAAAGAAATAAAGGGACATAAATAAACTTTTTTTTTAATTTTTTGCAGTTAAAAGTTACACTTACATAATATAAGTGAATTCTGTCTGAAGTTATACAAACGATCCCTTTTCAAACAACCTAATAAATCAATGGGAAGGAATACATTTTTCCCTAAAACTTTTTTTTTCGTTGGTCGTAATTTATCGCTTTACAAATATAATTATTTTTAATGGTTTTACCTTAGCAGAGGTCAGAAACGTATTCAGGGTTCCATTAAAAGGATCTTTGATACCCATTAAATTATTGGTCATTTGGCTAGTCTTTGTATTCTCCACTATTTTCAATCTGGGGGAGATTCAATCAAATGTTATTGCCTGATCTGTGACAACCAATCAGAATCAACATACCAATTAATAACTCTTATGTCTTATAAATATCAGAACGCTATAAAATACTATTTAAAAACCGTATAACAATCATCGCTATCGTTCACATACGATTAAATAAGTACACTTCCACCTAGATTTCGAAATATATGTATTTATAAGTATCTTTTTCATGTTACCGTAATATAATCGCTACTTAAATTGACATCAGATGGCATTATTACATGTGGATTAATGTTACACCCCAAGGAATCCTTTTTAATAAAAAGGAACTTTTACCACAAATACGTAAACATATTTTAGAGCAATATCTTACAACTTAAACATTATCTGTTGGTTCAAAACCTATTTTATCTGAAGTCCTATTCTTTCAAATCAAATCTGATAGCAATAGCGAAATGTAAAATAAAATAACGCGAGAACCGCGAAAACCAAACCAATTTTATGTGCCAGCCGTTGTTAAGCTACGGGACGCTATTATAAAACGCAAATTCACCCTCTGAGAGCTATATTTGGTATGAATTTAGTAAAAAATAAACAGAAAATCGTTTACTCATTGAAGTTGCTTCCAAGCTCATTACACGATAAAAACATAGAAAAGAAATATTTACAGTAAATAAAATGTAATGTTTACAAAGTTTTAAACAAGTAATCTGCATTATAAGCTGTATAATCATTACACTAAGTATAAATGTAAATAGAAAATACACGGATGGTATTCTATTTGTTGAATAATATTTATTAGGCCCTTATCTAAAATATGAACACAGTGGAATGAAAGCGAATAAACATATTTAGGTGCCAAAGGGAGCAACTTCTGAATAATAAAATACCATTTTCATTTACATTTAGTTATTCTACTTATAAATATGTCAAGAAAGAAGCTACTTGGTCGAATGAAATGTTGAATGTGTTTTTTTAAAGTATTTTACTCTAAATAATGTTGGTACTTAAAATGAACTGCATTTACACATGGCTTAATTCTATAAGGCAATTCGAAATGCAAATGATTTCCTCTTTGTACAAAGTTACCATTTTCTACCTAACCTAAATCTAAACTAGGCATTATAAATATAATACAAATACCGATCAACTGAATGAATATAAATATTAAAACATTATTTATGTATCTATCTATTCTTTTTTTGTATTTTATATCCCTAAAAGCAACGTTGTACAGCGTAGACATATGTATATATTTTTTCAGTGGTAGAGCCATGCTTAGGCACGAATTGGCCGGCTCGACCGGTGCGATACCACGGCCTCACAGAAAACCGGTTGTGAAGTAACGCTTGCGTTGCATTTCCCCGAATTGAGTGAGGTATCCGGAGGCCCAATTCCCCCTCCCCCCTTTTCTCTCCCCTCATCTCCTTTCTCCTCTTTCCCATCTCCTCATCCCTTCTCTGTTCTTTCCGCTCCCTGCATCCCCCATCCCTCATCACCCTCAAAGGCGGGCAGCGCACTTGCGACTCTTGAGTTGCAAGTGTCCATAGACGGCGGTGTCACTTACCATTAGGTGAACCGTCTGTTCGTCTGGCCCTCTATAGTATAAAAAAAAAAAAATCTCAACAAATCTTAGGATAAATTCAAATATCGACACTTTAAATCTAACATTATGTGCTGTTCCCAAAATATCCTCACACACACATACTCATGTATTAAACGCCCACACTTTGACAATTCATATTTTGGGCACTTTATGACTGTATATATACTGTCTGATACATAATAATCTACTCCCTTAGTCGCCCTTTACGACATCTGCAGGTAGAGACTATGTGGACCTATTCTACGCAAGTCCGTAGCTTAACACGTGTTTACAATTTTTCAATATATAATAGAACTGTTCCTATACTTAATAATGCTTGAAAAGCATAATTGCCAAACAAAACATGTACTTACGAGAACAAGGTTAACTTAATTACAATCTTTTGTTGTAATCTCTTATAAATAATAATATTATGTGATGATTTGAGTACAAAAATATTGTGCGTGAAAACTGGTAGTGTTTTATTGTGCACTCTTTTCTAACCTTCTGCATTAAAATAGAAGGCGTAATGATGTTTTACGTCTGATTCTTCTGAAGTTCAAAATCAAAATTACATTTCATGACTACAGACTGACCGTATATATTAATACCTAATAATAATAATTAGAGATTGTCTGGTGGGACAAACTTCCCCTATATCTTATTTCAGTGTCCATTAAACTGTAAAAATTGTCACTGTAAAAACTTCTAATGCTATGACAGTTCAACATGTGTATACTATCGTTTTCAAGTCATTTTTAAATTTTAATATTATACATTTTATATCCTACATATGAACTGTTAATAACAACACGGTTAGAGTTAGAGGGGCAGCGTAGCATAGGTATGTGACCCTGACCTGCTCGAGCTTTTGCCTGTACTCTAATATCCATGTCTATAATATTCTTTGCCTCTTTTGTGATATAGATAACCGCAGCCCATGGGCATATGCTACCCAAGAGTCTTTCTCAAGAGATCAATCTCAAGAGCGCTGCCCACCTATGAGGGTGATGAGGGAAGGCGAAAGAAGAGAGAGAGAGTTAGGCCTGTATCATCTTTAATCACTCGCAATATTGATGTCTACCGGTTTTCTGTGAAGCCGTGGTATAACTCCGGTCAAACCAGCCCATTCGTGCCTAAGCATGGCTCTTACATAATAGAAATTCTTCAATTGTCTTCCTTAATTCTTTTTATTTGAAGTCTCCCCTCCTTCCATCTTTAGTTCCTAAAGTTTTTGGGTGACGCAATGTGCTTGCTCTCTTTTATATTAGTGGGACTAAATTCTAACTGGCATAATTATGTTTTGTACGACTGTGAATCCGTATAAAACTTTTCTCTACGAATTAATAAATTTGATATAATGTGTGTATATCCTTGCAGGTACGTATCTCACTTAACTAAATATAGGTACAACACATTATGGATGAATAATATGACCATGAACTCGTTTCTTATGCAAATCTCAGTCAGTCACGACAAGAAGCTTATAATCTGTTGTGAGTGTAGGACCAAACTGTAGTTGGCGAAATGTGTTTGTGTAAAATGCCTCTGCACACCCCTGAGGAGATATAAGTGTGAGCTTATGTAGGTATGTGTGTATTAAACACCCACGAATAACACTTTTAGCATATAAATATAATATAATATGTATATATATTGTATGATCTCATTCATGAGAAACAATTGAAACTCTCTAGAAATTGATATAACACACAGATTTGGTAAGAAAACCATTGTTATGTTACATTATGTAATGTGTAAACTATTTTCACCAAGCAGTTTTGGTCTCGTAAATCAAGCTACTCAAAGGGCTGAATAAGCCACGATTATTTTTAAAGAGTTTGACGTGTTTGCGTAACTAGAGTTTGTAAAACCACACATGGAGGGTTAAAAATTGGTCCCTAAAATGTACATCAGAGGAAGGCTGAAGACAAGCATATAATCACAACTAGTTATAAATAATATAAGAGCTCAGGTACCCTGAAAATAGTTTTAATAATCTTCATGAGACTTGCACGATGACAAAACAACATCGTTGCATATCAAGACAACACTAACCAATCTCTTTAATGGATTTATTTATAAAACTACCTTCAATAGATCGCTCATCGCTGACAGTCTTCAGACGTCTTGCACCGAGGGGAGATTTTAGAAGATTAATTAATTCTTTATTCAAGTCAGTACTACAGACTATTTATTTGACTATCAGTATATTAACGAGACCTTTAAAAACATAATTATATAACTTATAGTATTATATCTTGATGTCAAGCGAAGCACTTATATTCATATTTCAGATCAAGTCATTAATCACAGCTAATGCTTTAAAATTCTGTATATAAGTATTAATACAAGCATGACATTCTAAAAACAAAATCAAAAATGAAAATAATTTATTCCAAGGATATTTGAACTGTAAGGAGTAGAAATCAGTCAGACTAAGTCAGTCGTGAAGATAGTTGCTGTTTCAATACGTAGATCCTATGGAGAAGAACAAACAAGAAACTCCATGGACACTCTTTCTCAACATGTTTTCTATAACAAGTTTCTGGTTACATTGTTTATGTGAGGACAGTGTAACAACAAACGAGCCAAATTATCACAACGGTATAGTAACAGGAGCCGAATGAGATGTCCTGACTGACCTGATTTTGATTAGTATGACTCACTCTGAACTGCCATGCAATATAAAATTATCTAAAACTACTAATATTATAATTTATCTAATATTATTGAACTATATGTATTGTATGTTTTTATAATATTTGAACTCATATTTTTATCAGAACTTTACTGATCTAAATGATGATGTATAAGACTTAACTTTAATTTAACTAAGAACTTATTACTTTTTTATTTTTCTACTCAATCTAAAATCAGCTTAATTGGAACATCCATCAGCTATCTGGCACTAAAAGTAACATGGAAATAGTTTTAATTATAATATGCTAAAATTATGGTTTCATTTAAAAAGTTGATATTTATATTGTATTATGTACATTTAATTATGCCATAAAGCCAGACATTTTAACCTTAGTTGAAAAGTAACCAGTTTATCGAAAATAGTCATATAAATGTGTTCATTATAATTATGAGCAACTGGGAGAGATATTTCATTTGCATATGTAAGTCGTTAAGAACTAGAACTATACGAACGCGGGCGTTTACGTTTTATATTATACCTACATACATTTAAAATATTTAAATGTTCTATTGGTTACAACTAACGCTTTTGTATGTACTTATTAAAATCGACAGACCTACCTAGTCTAATATATATTTAAAAAGACAACTCCCCCATTAGAACTGAATCCTATTAAAAGGACTTTTCAGACATTGAAACAACAGACTTAAAGCTTGGGCGCTTTTAAGTCTGTTGTTTCAAGATATTTCAGAAGAAGATTGTTTCAGGATAACAAGACAGATGAGAAAAGACAAATTTTGTTTGAGTTCATATGTTTGGTGGTGTTTCAACGTGGTTTTAAACGATTTTTAGTTGATTATGTTTGTACATATCTGCATCATACAAGTTAATATGTATATACATATATGCTATGCTATGCTATTGGACAGACAAAAATCTGCTTCTTTCACCAGAAATATAACTGAATAAGGTAGCGGAAGCATATTTTACTTTAAAGAGTTGCCTAGCTCACTGCAATGCGTTTGCAAAACAATTTAATGGGATCGTCTTAACAGTTTTACTTTACTGACCATCAAAGTGTTCACTCACTATTCAATTAAAGTCACATTTTACACATTTGTTAATCACTGTTTATTAACTTGTTATTTAGTATCTCAAAATATTAATGTAGGAATAAATAAATAATATAACCATATTGAGTATCTACACGGAGTGTGCCTGCCGGTAGGTTTTACTAAAATGAATACCATCGCATCATAAGATTTCACATCGGCTGCGGTGCAAGTTTCATAGGCGGAGCGATTTCATCTTGATGAGCGGGTTTATAGCGTTCGACGTGTTATTATATTTTTATATTTAAATTATTGGTCTTGTATTACGAATATTTAAATAAATATGAGATACTTGTTTAAATATTTACATAAAATTAAAATAAATTGACATTAATATTAATTATATATTTATTGGATGTTAAGATATTAATGTCCTGATGTTGGCTATCAGCTCCACAACCTTCACTGGGAAATGCCAAACTCGTGGTGAACAGTTTCATAGTACACTTATTCATTAATAGTTAAATAAAAAAACAATAAAATGAAGAGGATAAATTTCCAGTCACTTACCATCAACAGTTCTGGCTGCTATTTTGCCAACTATACTATTAAAAAGCTGTAATTTTCATTCTTAGTCACATTTATATTTTTTGTATACCCTTAACTAAGTGTATGCAATAGTTTGTGGCCGTTTCGGTTCGTTCATTCCGTAGATCGTTCGAGGTAAGTAAAGTAAGGTAAAAAAAAAAAAAAACAAATTAACATATATAATACGTATTTGGCTTAACTAAAGAGATAATTTCAATTGCACAATACCTCCAATATCATTAACGCGGTTGTGATCACCTGGTTAGCCACTGAGATAAGTAAAGATTTTTTTTTTTTTTTTTACGTGATAGGGGGCAAACGAGCAGACGGGTCACCTGATGGTAAGTGACTACCGCCGCCCATGGACACCCGCAACTCAAGAGTTACAAGTGCGTTGCCGGCCTTTTAGGTAGAGGTACGCTCTCTTCTTGAAGGTTTGAAGGTCGTATCGGTTCGGAAATACGGCAGGCGACAATTTGTTCCATAAGCTGGTTGTGCGAGGCAAAAAGCTTCTCGAGAAGCGCACAGTGGTGGAGTGCCAATCGTCCAGGTGATGGGGATGGATATTTTGTCGCGTAGGACGATGGCGGAAACCAGCAGCCGGTATAAGTCCGAACAATTCCTCTGAACACTCCCCATGATACAAGCGATAGAGGATGCAGAGTGAAGATACATCTCTACGCAACGCCAAGGTGTCAAGTCGATCAGAAATATCTTGGCAGTCGATGATGCGAGTCGCTCTCCGTTGAATGCGGTCAAGAGGCAGAAGTTGGTACTGGGGTGCACCTGCATAGAGATGAGAACAGTATTCCATGTGCGGCCGAACCTGCGCCTTATAAAGTTGCAGGCGGTGGGCCGGAGTAAAATACTGTCTCGATCTGTTTAGCACACCAAGCTTCTTCGAGGCTAATATGGCCTTACTCTCTAAGTGACCGCGAAACTGGACTTCTCTTGATATATCGACGCCAAGGATTCCGATACTGGCTGATGCAGTTAGGGAAGTGCTCTCAAATTGAGGTGATACGACCAATGGCATCTTTTTAGCGGTGAACGCGCAAACCTGTGTCTTCGTGGGGTTAAATTGGACTAGGTTAAGTCGACCCCAATCTGAAACTTTTGATAAAGAAGTTTCGATTTCAGACACAAGTTTGGATTGGCTTTCGATGACGTTTACCCGAGAAATGTTAGCGCGGCCGGTGTAAAGGGCATCGCTCGTGCTATCGTCTGCATAGCAATGGATGCTGCTAATCTGCAGCATGTCGTTGATATGCAGAAGAAACAGCGTGGGTGATAGCACACAGCCTTGTGGGATACCAGAATTAACAGACTTCGAGTCGGAGCATGCACCGTCAACAACGACCTTGATGCTTCTGTCTGTAAGAAAACTGGTGAGCCAATTGCACAGTTTCTCGGGAAGCCCATAGGAAGGAAGCTTCGCAAGGAGCGCTTTGTGCCAGACCCGATCGAAGGCCTTCGCCACGTCCAAACTAACGGCCAACGCTTCCCCCTTGGTCTCGATCGCCTGTGCCCACCGGTGAGTCAAGTATACGAGAAGATCACCAGCTGAACGACCCTGGCGGAAGCCGTATTGTCGATCATTGAGGAGCTGGTGGTCTTCTAAGTACCGGAGGAGCTGGCAGTTAACAATGGATTCCATTATCTTGGAGAACAAGGAGGTGATGGCTATGGGTCTGTAGTTGGACGGATCCGAGCGATCTCCTTTTTTAGGGATTGGGTGCAATAGAGCTGTCTTCCATGAGTTCGGGACTACGCCATGAGAGTAGGAAAGCCGATAAAGGCGCGTTAAAACCGGTGCTAACTCTGGAGCACACGTCTTCAGCACGATAGGAGAGATTCTATCGGGCCCACTCGACTTATGAACGTCGAGGGCAAGAAGCGCTTTACGCACTGCCCTTTGTGTAAACCGGACTTCCGGCATGCGGGTCTCGCACTGCGGTATGGTCGGCGGTGCGTTTCCCCCGTCGTCCAGGGTCGAGTTGGACGCAAAGAGTTTGCCCAGAAGATCGGCTTTTTCTTTAGCGTCGTGGGCCAACGAATTATCTCCTATGCGCAGAGGTGGAGGGGATGGCTTACAAAAGTTCCCCTGGACAGCTTTGGCAAGAGACCAGAATGCACGAGTTCCGGAGGGGAGACTCACTAGTCTCTCGCCAATTCTGCCGATGTGAGCCGACTTCGCCCCAGCAATTACTCTTTTGAGGGACCTGGAGGCAAAGTTAAATTGCTTCTTTAATGTGCTGGTCTTTACATCCCGTGCTGTCGCTGCATTAGCCCATGCTTGGTAACATTCCTGCTTTCGGCGGGACGCCGCTTTGCAGGTTCGACCAAACCAAGGCTGGGACTTGCCACCTGTGGGAATCAGGGAGAATGGAATGAAAAGTTCCATACCCTGAAGCACAACATCCGCGACAGAGTCAGCAACGATATTGGGATCATCCGGCGAGAAGCAAACCTGCCTCCATGGGTAGGATGCAAAGAATGTTCTCATTCCATCCCAGTCCAACCTATAGTGCCATACGCGGCGACTGCCTGTAACTCGCCGCCGCAGCGAGTGAACGAGTGGCACCATACTCCTAATCAGGCAATGGTCCGAAGAGCCAAGAGGGGCCTCAACGGATACTTTGTAGCCGTCAGGATGTGAGGTCAGCAGAAGATCCAACAGTGAAGGCACGTGGCTTTCTGCATCTGGGATTCGCGTAGGCGTTGCTACCAGCTGCGTCAAGCCATATGCCAAGGCGAAATCGTGAACAGATCTTCCCACATGATCGGTTTTGCGCGAACCAAGCCATTCGTCGTGATGGGCGTTAAAGTCGCCAAGAATCACGATCTCTGCGGATGGGACCTGCTGGAGCACTAAGTCTGTAGCCATTTGGACGTGGTCGATGAGTCGGTCCGTTTCGGCATCACCGCTATGGGACCTGTAGAGGCATAGGTAGATGCGGGGATGGTCGTCGCAGTCTACACGTAGCCATAAGATGGAGAGGTCCCTACCTTCAAGATTGCCGAGGCGGCGAGAAGTGATATCATCTCTAACGTACACGCATACACCAGCCTTAGGAACAAAGGAGTGTTCCAGTCCGTACTCAGGGTAGCAGAGGTAGGATGTGTCCGCTGGAGATGATATCTGCGTCTCGGTTAAAAAGAGCAAGGCCGGCTTTGCTGTCTCAAGGTGGTGGTGGACAGTGTCGAGGTTCGAATGTAAGCCCCTGATGTTACAAAAATCCACGGTAAACGTGACAGGGGGTGCCATGGTGTGCCTTCTCTTGCCCCGAGCAGATTTTGAGAGCGCAGTTGAGCCCCCCCCAGAGTACGAGGGGCAGCCTGGGCGTCCACGCTCAGGCATAATCCGTACTGAGGGTGGACGTCCAGGGGGGGATTCTCCAACGCTAGCGCTGGTACCCCCCTGGGGTATCCTTTTCGTTAACAGCGCTATCATTAGGGGGGTGGGGATTTTGGGCCTCCGGAGACCTCACTCATTTCGGGGAAATGCAACGCAAGCGTTACTTCACAACCGGTTTTCTGTGAGGCCGTGGTATCGCACCGGTCGAGCCGGCCCATTCGTGCTTAAGCAAGCATGGCTCTACCACTACAAAAGCATGGCTCTACCACTACAAAGCATGGCTCTACCACTACAAAAACCGTGTAATATTAGCTTAATATATATTAATGCTTCAAGTTGCGGTTGCGAGCTTGAAAAGGGTCTGCCCTTAGATGTATCAAAGCTACAAATATACACAGAAATAATGTGAAATTCAATTCGAATACTTTTTATATTAGTATTAATCTTAAAATTTAAGAGATATTTGATAAATTTCTCAAACTTATTCCGTGTGTTTATGTCAAGCCATTTAGGGAATTTTTTTTAGGGAGTTGTTGATTTGTTGTTGATTTGTATATATGCAATCCTCCAGTGCAAGATGACGGTAATACTACTTGCCCTCTTAGCGGAAGTGGGATAAAATTATTATTGATTAAAAGTGGATATAAACGTGAGTGTATGTATGGGTATGTGTGTGTTTGTGTGTGTGTGTGTGTGTGTGATATACTTAATAATTGTAATTTAATAATTATGAAAACTGAGTAAAAACTACTCAGTTTTGATAATTATTAAATTACAATTAAAAGTGGATATAAACGTGAGTGTATGTATGGGTATGTGTGTGTGTGTGTGTGTGTGTGTGTTTGTGTGTGTGATATACTTAATAATTGTAATTTAATAATTATGAAAACTGAGTAGTTTTTCAGTTTAATGACCCGTCTAGTCTAGTCTTACTTGTAAGAGAAAATCTTTATTATGTGCAATAACTTTGAAGAATTCACATTAGTGATTGATTTAAAACTGTCTGTCAGGTTAAGTATTTGCGTTCATCAGGTCACCGTTAACCAACACTTCCGTAGAGATGTGATTCTAAGACATATGTATGTAGTAAGAAGGATCAGTATGACAGAAGTGACAATTTTATGGTACAGTCTTAAAGAAATTAATTAATTAAGATATATTGCATGCACTGCATTATTGCAAATGATTGCATTATTGCACTGAATTACGGTAACTGCAGTATTCTATTAGGTAGTGAATTTGGAAGGTATATAATATATGAGCTGACAATATTATAGTATGGAATTACATTAGTACCTAATTACTCTCCAATCAAAACTCTTTAAGCCTAAGAATCGGTTTCAGATTCTACGATGAATGAAGACTTTAATAACGATTACATTCAGTTCAAATCATTTCACTAGGAACACGTTATATCAATGATCGATGATACAGTGTGTTTTATTCACGTGTCGCGTGACAGATCAAAACATCGTCATCTACTCGTTGATAGATGGCGGTAGCGGCGGTAAGCGGGCTCACGCCATCCATCATTTCAGGCATTTTTACCCTTACTTTTTTTAGGCTTAGGTAAGATATATTTCTTTTGCAGCGTCTTAATAAAAGTGAGTTGTAATAAAGCACTTTAACACTTAGTTGTGGAGGATTTATAAGGTTGTGTATAGTGCTGGATTGTTTGTGAGTTTATGTAAATAATCTTGACAATTTTTTTTTTATGCAATAGGAGGACAGACGAAGAGACGTGTCACCTGATGGTAAGTGACAACCGCCTTAATGGACACCTGCAACTCAGGAGTCGTAAGGGCGCTGCCCGCCTTTGAGGGTCATGAGGGGTAGGGGGATGCGGGAAGGCGAAAGAAAATAGGGGGAGTGAAGAGATGGGAAATGGGGTGGGGTGATAAGAGAGAAAGAGGGGAGTTGGGCCTACGGAAACCTCACTCATTTCGGAGAAATGCAACTTAAACGTTACTTCATAACCGGTTTTCTGTGAGGCCGTGGTATTGCACCGGTCGAGCCAGCCCATTCGTGCCTAAGCATGGCTCTACCACTATAATAAAAGCATGTTTTGACTAAAGTGTAAAGCAATCAATGGATATTAGTAGATTATGAATATATTGTTTGTTTATCATACGTATTTTTTATATTAGTAATATAAAGCGGAAGCGAATCGACTAAAACCACACGGTTTGCCATGCTGCCTTAAAATAGGAAGAAACCGGGAACAACTTTATTAAGACATCTGGAGGTAGAGACAACAGCCTACCTGCATCTATCCTTACATTCCTCGTGAGCTTTCTCTCTCACAAATGTATTGTTTTTATGTATACTATTTCCTACACATTTTAAGTACTTCAGGCTACAAAGATTCATCACACACGACTTTATGCAAAATATGCGTAACTAAAACAAATGTGTTTATACGCTCATCGCTTTACTGGTGAAATAAGGAGGCTTGTGGGCCAAATGACCGCACGTAAGGGCGGGAAATGTTCTTGTGGTGCATACAGCACCTACTTACATTGCACACTATCCACAAATTGAAACTTTTCATTTTGCTTTTTTATTTAATTTTTGTTTTACTGCGAAAGAAAGAGAATTATGTTCTTGGAGTAAATGAATGTATGTATGATGTTCCATTACCACACCTTAGGAGCCCAAACAACTTTGTGGATTTCATGAGAAGTGTCATTGAATAATCTTTATATTTTGAGTGACACAGAGTTTAAGATTTAATTGTGATGCAGTCCAGTTTTACGTTATGTTTTAATATATTTTTGAATTCAATACACTATGCTTCAATACTTTCGATCGCGAATACTTTTAAACGTGTTTAGTAAATATATAAGAACTAAACGAATATTGGCAATGCATCTTGACCATGTGTAACAAGGTTGTAGCTTCATAACTCATCCCTGGTTCCTATTGAGAACAGAACAGGGTCACCGAAACGGTGATAGTAACACATTATCTTCTCAACGTAGAGCGGGATGTTAAAACAATGAGACATTCTAAAATAATTATAGAACACTTGAGGAAAGAACAGAAATTGACTTAATTTATGAACAAAACAATTATCTTGATTGATATTGATATTTAATAAAGTGGACGTTATGGCATATTGAGTAGATACTTTCTGATAACAGAGTGTTGTATTTATAACATTTTCAACATATAAATTGGTGATTGACAACAACCGGTGGGCAAGAAAATTCACAGAATCGGTCTTTGAAGTTCTACTAATACTTATCTTAGTCCAATATCTCACCTAAAACTGAATATGGGTACATGATGTACTATACATGATGTACTATAATTATATACACGTTTTGGCACATTTTACCATGAGGCATTCAAAAAATTAAAATAATAAACCTAATTTCTTTTTCTGCAAAAGACTCTTTAATATTGTAGTAAGCTTTAGTCAATAAAAAGGAACATAGGTTTTTCTTTTTTTAATTAATTAAATAATTAATGTCTTCCAAGGAAGAAACTTCGAGAATATAAAGGCAGCGTAAAGTCAAAGCTGTCGGTGAACTTTAATTTAAACATTAACATTGAATAGAAATGCTGTTTCTTTCTCAGCTGAATTATCCCAAAATATTAGACCATATCGAGTGCGTCTTTAGGTATTATCGGTGAAAGAGAATACAAGGCATATGTTGCTTGATTAGTTTTAATATCTAAAATATCTAGATGCGTTTTCCAGTTTAATTTTTTGTCTATTTGGAGTCCTAAAAATGTAGTGTTTTCAACTGCTTGTATAATATTGTTGTTATGCTGTATATTAAATTGTTTTTTCAAAGGGTTACGTTGATTAAAATAAATATGTTTAGTTATTATAATATAATGTTTATATTGTTATCATCTAACCATTTAAGTAATTTCATATGTTTCTAAGTATGGACAGGGTATAGTCACGGTGCTATCGTCAGCAAATAGTGTTAGTGGATGTTGTATGCATTTATATAGATGCTTATACGTTACTTTACGTTCTGATGATCGACAAATTTCTTCTCGTTAATTTGTCAAATTAATTTTCTTAATGAGTGTAATCTTGTTTTTATGACTTAGATGGATAGACGAACAGACGGGTCACCGAGAACACCTAATGGTAAGTGACTACCACCGCCCATGGACCCCACAACTCAAGCATCGTAAGTACGCTGTCCACATTTGAGGGAAATGGGGGAGAAGGTTAGGAGGGTGGAATGGGGAGAGGGGGGCGAAGAATGGGAAAAATAAGAGTGAGGATGATGTGAATAGGAACAAGAAGAGTGAGGTTGCGGGGAATAAAACATTGTTTTATTTATTGGTTTTCTGTTAGACCGTGGTAATACTCCCGGCGAGCCAGCACGTTCGTGTCAAAGCATGGCTCTCTTTATTATTTTTACTATTATAAAATATTATTTTAGACGTCCCATATAATATTGTTACGGAAGTGGGTACAGGGATTGGAAGGAAACGAATATATCACTGCCGAGAGTAACGATCTATTTGCGTTTCACAATATTCCGAACGCGTAACACTCACAGCACAGAACGAGTTGTACTGCACGAACCGCGTAGCACTGTTCCACACTGTCCCCGCGGACTACACTTAACTCAGTCCAACGGTAGTACTGCACCACTCACTAATCACTTTCACTTCACTTCACTGTACTACTTTTTCACTTCTTCTTCTCATTCTTCACTTGAGAGCACTTTCCACTGAACTGCCCTGTAGGCGCGTCTGGAGCTCTTTATATACCCGTAATTTCGATCGTAATTTGTTGAATTTCGACCGTCATTTCGTTATTCTTTTCGATTGTCTTCTACAACTTAATTTATTTATTCATTTTGCTTGATCTAGTACTTTCCATTATATTCGAATTTTGTAAAGAATCATCTCCATTTACTAGAATTTTCTATAAAACACCGAAATCACAAACAAAAACCCATAGAGTCCGCCGGGGCTTGAACTCACGGCATTCGGCTCGCAGCCGTAGCCACTACCGCTCAGCTACCGTGACTTGTCAATCTTCGTTTGAAAAACTTCTATGCATTGTTTGTCTGTGCGGTGACGTAGGCATGGCGTCACATTATCCCCTCCCTGCGAGTAGATCTGCTGGAAGTCGAAGTTCTCTACCAAAGTTCGCTCGAGCCGGAGTGGTAGAGGTACTTTCATGAACTGCCGTCCTATATGACAGAAGAAATAGAGGAATGTACTCGTCCCAATTGTCCTGATGGCTATCCACAACTTTCGCCAAATGCCGTTCCAAAGTTTGATTAAATCTTTCTACCATTCCATCAGATTGCGGATGATACGGCGTAGTCCGAGTTTTGTGTATCCCCATAATTTTGCAGGTTTCCTGGAAGACTTGAGACTCGAAATTCCTGCCTTGGTCACTATGGATTTCAGGAGGTAATCCAAATCGGCAGAAAACTTCATTCACAAGTTTATTGGCGACAGTGATAGCTTCTTGATTTGGTAGTGCGAACGCTTCTGGCCACTTCGTAAAGTAGTCCATTACTACTAGAATGTAACGATTTCCACTATTTGTCATTGGAAACGGCCCGGCCACATCCAAAGCTATTCGTTCCCAAGGAGCACCCACGTTGTATAGCTTCAATGCTCCACGACTTCTAGTTTGTGGTCCCTTGACAGAAGAACAGCTCGTACATTTCCTGCACCAGTCTTCAACATCTTCCTTGCAGTGCAACCAGTAATAACGTTGACGAATCTTCACTAAAGTCCGCTTTACACCAAGATGACCGCCTGATGTTCCGTCGTGATACGCTCGTAGTATATCAGAAATCTTTGACTTTGGTACAACTGTCTGAAGATGACTGTCTTGCCCAGATGCACTCTCCCATTTTCGACATAAAAGCCCATTATGTAAGAGCAGACTATTCCATTGCGCCTAATAGCTCTTAGTTGTTGCACTCATTCCAGCAACTTCACTCCATTCTGGCCGTGGAGATAAGTCTTTCATCCAACTAAGTATTGGTTTCAAGTCTTCATCTTCTTCTTGTAATTTACGCAAGGCATCATTGCTCCATTCTCCATCAATTGTATCAGTTCTGATAACACGGACCGTAGCTTTTTCTTTATCTTCTTGTTTCGAACAGTGCTTGCAGTCTTCAACACATGGGCGTCTTGACAAAGCATCGGCATTCCCGTGAGACTTCCCACTGCGATGTTCAACCTCAAAGTCGTACTTCTGTAATTGTTCTATCCATCTTGCGACTTGTCCTTCAGGATTCTTGAACTGTAATAGCCACTTCAACGCTGCATGATCTGTTCTGACTAGAAATTTCCGGCCCAACAAGTATTTTTTAAAATGCTGAAGCGTTTTGACCACTGCCAGGAGCTCTCTTCGGGTGACACAATAATTACGTTCTGGTTTCGACAATGATTTACTATAATAGGCTATCACAACTTCTTGATCCTCTTTCTTTTGTGAGAGTGTTCCTCCAATCCCTGTGTTACTTGCATCTGTGTCTACTATAAACTCATTGCTCTGATCCGGATATCCGAGAACGGGCGTTTCACATAACCGACTCTTGAGATCTTCGAAAGCTGTCTTGCATTGTTGATCCCAAATGAAGGGTCGTTTTTCTTCTGTAAGTCGATGGAAAGGCTTCGCTATATCCGAAAAATTCCTGACAAAACGACGATAATAAGAGCAAAGTCCCATAAACGCCCGGACTTGTATTTTGTCGGTGAGCACAGGCCAATCTTTAACAGCTGAAATCTTTGTTGGATCTGTTTCGACGCCTTTTTCCGAAATTACATGTCCCAAATAATTCACCTGTCGTTTGAAGAATGAACATTTCTTATGACTTAGTTTAAGATTTGCACTTCTCAACTTGTTAAATACGGATTCCAGCTTCTTTAAATGGTCATCAAAGTCTCGCCCCACTATTATAATGTCATCAAGATATACCAAGCAAGTTTCTCCCAGTAGCCCAGTCAGAACACGTTCCATTAATCTCTCAAAAGTAGCCGGGGCATTGCAAAGTCCAAACGGCATCACCTTGAACTGCCAAAGACCTTTTCCTGTGGAAAACGCGGTCTTCTCCTTATCTTTAGGGTCCAGCTCTACTTGCCAATAGCCAGTTTTCAGGTCAAGCGTAGAAAACCATTTCATGCCATTGAGAGTATTCAAAGTGTCATCTATCCTTGGTAATGGATAACTGTCCTTTTTGGTCACGTCGTTCAGTCGGCGATAATCAATGCAAAATCTCGTTGAGCCATCCTTCTTCTTTACCAGGACCACTGGTGAACACCACGGACTAGACGATGGTTCAATTACTTCATGTCTTGAATCATGTCGTCCACCTCTTTTTCTCTGGCAAAAGGAATTCGACGAGGTCGTTGACGAATAGGTTGTTCATTACCAGTATTAATTTTGTGTTGTACCATACTTGTTCTGCCGATATCACCATCGTTCTTTGAAAAGATATCGGAGAACCGACGTAGCAAATTCTTCGCCTTCAATAATTCAATAGTTGTCAAATCTTCCTTACATCCCTCTAGTATACTGTTAACGTCGATTGTACTTCTGTCCGTCTTTTTGACTTCTTGACAATTTCGCAACCAGACGATTTCTTCGCTCCGTCCTATTAGCGTACCTTTCCTCAATACCTGTTCTTCATTACTTAAATTTAATACAGGTACCACTGTTTCTGTAGATGTGTTGACAACTGTACGTGCTGGCAACCACGAAGTTTCGTTATTCACTTTTTCCAATAATGTCCACCGTCGTTGTTGCAACTTACTTTGTTTGTTGAAATTTACTGGAACTAGCGTTTGTGATCTCGGCAGTAATTTTGTGTTCTTAATGCAATACACCTTGCCTTTACCACCGCCTCTTATTGGTATTTCATCATCTCCACACTTCAGGATACCGCAGTTAATGTCAAGTTTGCACCGATGGTCCTTCAAGAAGTCAAGGCCAATAATACAATCATCCACAATATCAGCAATGATTGCTTGTTGCCAGTAAAGTTTATCACCAATCTTAATGGCCACTTTCTGGTTGCCTGTTACTGGTATTCGCTGGCCGGTAGCCGTTGTCAGCTGGTAAGCTCCCTTCCGAACGTTCATCTTCCCGTTTCTTCTTATCAGCTGTGTCCCAATTACCGTACGTGACGCACCAGTATCCAAAGTCAATGGGCATGGAATTCCATTTACTGATCCATTAACGGTTAAGCTGTTTCCATCCGTGCTCTGATGAATCTTAATTTTCGGGGCTTCATGTCTACCGGCCAGTGCCCACCCCTCAGCCCTGGCCTTAATTAGTTTTCCTGTTTCTCGGACGCTTGTACACAAGCATCGGTCCCTCGTTTCTCTGCAATCCGATTCGGGCAACCGCTTCTTAGATGTCCCCGCTCCCCGCAGTTGTAGCATCTAGGGACGAAAGCTCTACGTTGGTTTCGCCGCTCCAGTTCCGTTGAATTAATCTCCCTCAGGCGTCCACTCCTCGGGTCTCGTCGGACAGCTTCTACCTCAAGCGCATGCGCGACGGCTTCCTTGATCTGACTGTGATGACCCAGGCGCACGGCAGCCCTTACTTCCACGTCGAAAATACCATCGACAAACGACTGCAAAAGTATGCTGTCAATGACTGATGGTGGTGAGGATTGGTACGCCTTCCGGACCAACTTTTCCACTTCTAGAGCCCACTGTTGTAAGGATTCATTGGCTCGTTGGCATCGATCACGGAGTTGAGCGCATAAGACATGCTCCAGATGCGAGTCCCCATAGCGCGATTCCAAGGCTTCTAGCAACTGCTCATAGGTAGCTTCACTTCCTAAAGCCTCTAGTACAGTCAGAGCTTTGTCTCGTAGTCCCAAAGTAAGAGCGGTTTTGGTTTGGCTGTTGGTCCACCTATTTAAGTCTCTCACAGCTTCAAATTGTAATTTATAGGCCGCCCAGGAAGAGCTCCCATCAAAGGGTGGCACTTTAAAATTTCCGCCTGAAGAGGATGCACTTACTATGGTCGCTGAAGCCGGAACTCCATTTATTTTTATCCTCTTGACGTCTTCCTCGATGAAGGAGAGGCGGTCTTCATGTTTTTGCACGGTTGTCTCTATAGCCTCAACCCTCCGCGTGCTTTCGGTGATAGCCGTCAGAAGATTTTTCTGCATAGCGCACAGCAGTTCATCTTGTCGGCGGGCTTGCTCTTCCTGCATAGCGCGCAGCTGTTCGAGTAAGGCGCCGAGATCCGGCACCTGGGATTTCGACGACGACGCTAGGTCGGAAGTTGCCACCCCGGAGTTGTCTTGACGTCCAGGAATCTCTTCCTCAGAAGCTTCGGCTCCAGAGGCACGTGGTTGCTGTGCGGCTGTTTTAGCGCGAGTACTCACGCCTTCCCTCGGCGTAATAGGCATTTTACCTTCCAATCCCACTTCTGACAAAAAATGTTACGGAAGTGGGTACAGGGATTGGAAGGAAACGAATATATCACTGCCGAGAGTAACGATCTATTTGCGTTTCACAATATTCCGAACGCGTAACACTCACAGCACAGAACGAGTTGTACTGCACGAACCGCGTAGCACTGTTCCACACTGTCCCCGCGGACTACACTTAACTCAGTCCAACGGTAGTACTGCACCACTCACTAATCACTTTCACTTCACTTCACTGTACTACTTTTTCACTTCTTCTTCTCATTCTTCACTTGAGAGCACTTTCCACTGAACTGCCCTGTAGGCGCGTCTGGAGCTCTTTATATACCCCTAATTTCGATCGTAATTTGTTGAATTTCGACCGTCATTTCGTTATTCTTTTCGATTGTCTTCTACAACTTAATTTATTTATTCATTTTGCTTGATCTAGTACTTTCCATTATATTCGAATTTTGTAAAGAATCATCTCCATTTACTAGAATTTTCTATAAAACACCGAAATCACAAACAAAAACCCATAGAGTCCGCCGGGGCTTGAACTCACGGCATTCGGCTCGCAGCCGTAGCCTCTACCGCTCAGCTACCGTGACTTGTCAATCTTCGTTTGAAAAACTTCTATGCATTGTTTGTCTGTGCGGTGACGTAGGCATGGCGTCACAATATAATTTTGTTTTGTGTTAGATAGTATTTCAAATGCTCATTAGATACACTTTTCTGAACAGAGACAACCTTGGAGTGTACGCTTCCAGTAAAATATAATTGTGTTGTTATTTAAAGTCAAGAAGGCGAAATACATTAAAAGTAATTACTCGGAAAAAGATTTCATCTTGTCCCAAGTCTTTGTTTATAGCAATACAATATATCTCCACCGTACCACTCTACTGAGAACATGCATAGAACAGGTAGGTAGGTTTATAAATACTTACAATTGGTACAAAGTAAAGTACATCAATAATCACCAGGTCAAGTACTGTATGCGTTACAATCATTTTCGCGTTATCATTATAAAAAGGAAATAGGTGTAAGGAGCCGACTGGTCACCTGATAGTAAGTGATTACTGTCGCCCATAGAGAAAGAAGGGGTGAGAGGGAAGGGGGTCTGGCCCTCCGGGAACCTAACTCACTTGGTACACACAACGCAAACATTGCTTTAAGAATCGGTTTTCTGTGGGCCGGTATTACATAAGTCCAATCGGCCCATACGTGCCTGAGAATGGCTCTCCCTGGTCAAAATTTCACAAAGTGAGTTAGTCCTCTTTTTATCTTGTATTTATTACTTTAATAGTATTTAGTTACAGCCATACTACAACATAACTTGAAAAAACATACATACTAAACATTTTGTATCATCATCTGCATTAGTCTAAAACGCATTGATCGGGGCATAAGCTTCAATAATTGTTTGTTACTACCTTTAAAGGCAAAACTTAACAATAAGTGCCGCTATTATAATCCACAATCCGTTGCTCAATTAAAGCAAATCCCCGGTGTATTTTGTCATGATTCGTTTTAAAATACGCAGTGGATCGTAAACCGTTCCATATTTACGAGTCTATCAATTTTATGATGTATGTTTATTGAATTTTACTTTGATGTGAATCCTAGTTGGAATGAAATCGCTCTATAAAACTTGACTGGCCTGTTGATCATGGGTTGATTCACATACAGGACAAAATTTTGTGCAATTTCCAAATAGTTGCCCTCTGCGAGACAGAAATGTAGTGCCTAACAGGCCGTTGGAAAGTATTGGAGCGGTTGATAAAGAATTTTAACGCGTTCGCTACAATGTCTTCCTTTGACATGATAAGACAAAAGTAAAGATGAGTCTTTAAAAGCGTTCTAAATATAATTTTCAAAAAATCCTTGTCATCGAAAAAGATGGCTTTATTATGGTGATGGAAGACTTTAAAGATGGATTTTTATAGGGACAATTACATTTTGTAATAAAAATGTTGTTATATTGAATATAAAGAGTCGGAAAATTGTGATCTTAAATTTGTAAAAATACCTTTTCACTAAGTCATTGCCCCAAGCGGTTTATAAGCATAAAAGCTGGCTTTGCGATTTCTGACATACTTTGCTGAAGAGTTGTCGTAGTGAAAGATATTGGTCCCTGTTATCTTGGAAGTCCAAGATTTATTTTTCCATACATTTAGATGCTACATTGCAGGTCATATACAAAATATATATATATATAATATTTGGCTTCTAATAGAGTTGAGTAATACTTATTTTTCTAATTTTTTCTTCCAATTTATTATAGATTATTGTCCCACGTAAGAGTGGTGCTGTCACAGAAATAGCTTCCGAATAATACTTTTGTGATTTCACGCAAAAATATTACGAGGTGTTATTATTTATGCTGACCCAATTTCGTTGAAGCTCATGTTTAAGCTTTCGTCCTCCAAAACCACTTGGGGAAGTAAGTGTTTTGGAAAACGGAATTTTGTTTATGATCCGTCTACACCGCCGCTAAAAGGATTACGATTTAAATCCATAAATATGGATGTACGTAATGGTTTTGTGAAGACTCTTCAACATTTTTACTGAAATTTTGGGGCTTAAATTTACCATTTTCTTAAAAAATAAACAAATATTAAGATAATATAAGTGTTTAGATACGTAAACAGTCATAATTAAGTGTTTGGGCTTTTAAATAATACAAAAAAACATATTAACTCACCTAAAACGCATATATCAAAAAGCAATGCGAGAAGCCAAACAACATCTGTCATCTCGCGTTCGTCATTGCATAATTTCCATAAATATCTATTATTTTGATGCGAGTACATTCAGCTCAGCAATCACCACATCAAGTCACTCAGATTACCAATTTAGCTATACATGAACGTAACTTATATAATGTAATTCAATTTGTTTGATCACGTGAGCGGGTCGGTTTATCGTGCGCGTCCGGCCGATGCGCATGGCGCGGTGGTATGACAGACGGTTAGTTGCACGACGTAGTTTGGTGGTGAACGTAGAAATCAGAGCATCTCATTGAAAATTAGTGTTGTACTTTAGTTTGTCATACTAAACACACAGCAATAAGCTGAATGTGATGACCTGTTATTGACGTCTAAAAAATAAATTGTAGCTAGTGTACCTGTGTACCTGTGTACCTGTGTACCTACACAAATATGTATTTATTAACCTTGTTTTCAATAACAAACGTTTTCATATTTCTTCTTTTCATTAACACTGAGAAATGTGCCGTAACCTACTAGTAATTTAGGTTAAGGACGATTTTATAGAACCACCGGATGCGATGCCTCTCCACGCAGGGAGACATCCTGCGACTAGAGTAGTGGGTTATTGCACCACGTGGGCTATGGCATACCGGTTAAGGTTGCGATGTTGTGTTTACACTTTCACTTTCAACACACGATGCATTATTAAAATTAACTTTTATTAATGGATTGTATTGGCAGAAGAAGTGACAATTAGCACTCGTTTACAAAAATATATGTAAATTCTCATAATTTTGACACTCTAGAAAGTTCATGTACTCTAACAACATAGTAAAAGTTAAACAACAAATTTTTCACAACACTACATCCACACTTTATATTCCATTAACATCACAAAACATCTAGCAAAGGTTTAATCAAACCAATATAAAATGATTAGAAATTGAATCAACGGAGACATTTATTATTACATTTTGACAGAACAGAATAAAATAATAACCAAACAAGTCAAATACTTCTAAATTCAATTATCCTTTGTTGGGCTTGCACAGTACAAATACTAGCAGACTTTGTCTTACAATAAGCGTAGACTAGGTTTTGTTTGCAATCCATTAAATACTGCTATATCATGACACATAGTAGGTGCTTTCAGTCATATCAATAAGCTAATACAAATATTACTTAAAGTTAGAAAAGTCTGAAAACAAATTATGTTTAATATTTTTGTTTGAGTTTAGTATTTGCGTTGTACAACCTCAAGGCGATACGACAGTATCAAGTCACTAGTGAACTCTAAAGGTGCCTTGAGTTTTTACTAACGGCCTCACATAATACCGGTTGGAAGCAACGTTTGTGTTGCATTTCCCCGAAATTAGTAAGGCTTCCGGAGAACCAATTCCCTCCCTCCGATTTCCCATCCCCTCACCCCCCTCAAGATGAAGAATCCTGTTCCCCGCATTCCCCCAATCCTTATCACACTCAAAGGTGAAAGTGGCAGCACACTTATGAATCTTGAGTTGCAGTTGTCCACTGACAGCAGTCCTCACTTACCATCAGGTTACCCGTCTGTTCGTCTGCCCCCCCTATACTATAGATAAATAAGTATTGTATGAAACAATTATAACAATATCTCTTAACAATAGCCATAATTAAAGGCACTTTACAACCAGTAAGGAATTATCGACAACCCTAACACTTCGGTCGCTTGACTAAGCTGATGTATTTTTTGTACACAAGAAAATGTACAAGATAGAAATCATATATAATTTGTAATCAATAATCATTCAGTGATGTAAGTAGTTTTCACTAGTGACTCCTGTCTAAATACTTTCAAACGTAGCCACAAATCAGGAACAAAAGGCTTTCTTACATGTAACTACATACTTGCTAACATCAGAAAAGCGCTCATTAATCAAAGCGAAATTTACATAAATTAGACTTCTTGTCCTGTTAGAGACTCCAAGCTGGTGACCAGGTGCTTTAACTGTCAGTAGTTCGGACATGCAGCTAAATATTGCCGTTAAACATGACCAACCTTAAGCAGCTGTCGAGAGTCCACCATCCAATTTTGCGACATGCAAATGGTTCAAACGTAAAAGTTATAACCAAACTGGTGACGCAACTTGCGACGAAAATACACTGAGGACAAATATATAAACTCTATAGACAATGGGTTCTTAAACTTATTTTGTCTACTGCCCACTTTGAGAATAAATTATTTTTACCTGTTGCCACACGAAATTATAGTCGTTTTTAAGTAGGCTACTACTTAAAAACGACTAAAACTTCAAATTAAATTAATTATTGTGAGCTATATTAGCGGAGATTAAACATTCATTCTAGACGAGACTTTTGCTATAACCCGCAACAGTTAACTTAAGACGCAGTAGGTAGTACACAATGGCGCCCAGGTCTCAACTTAACTTTGACGGGCTACACCTGCTAATGAGAATGGTTATTGAAACTTTATAGTATTCAGACAGAGTATCTTTTATTTAAATAAACATAATCGATTCTAAAATAAAAACTAATGTGAAGGATGAATCTGATGCTGTTTAATAAGTTTGTTGATATCAGGTTCCAATTTACTCAAGAACAGCCACAAGTTACCACGTTCGGTAACATGTAAACGATTTCTCTTTTAGTAAACAGCGTTGCCATAGCACTAAATCCACGTCATATAGGCAATAGCATACCCATCGTCATATTTGTGTGAACAAATATGACGATGGGTATATGAATAACGCAATGTACAGCAAGGACATCTGAAATTTTATTTTTAAGTACGAAATGAAGCCTTTATGGCACCTTGTCATATCCGGAGCGCCTTTTGTTCGCCATTTGTATCGGTCTCTAAATTTCTAGAAAACAATAGTTGTTCACATATTTTCTCATCTTTAATAAACCTCACGTAAGACAGCAACATTATCGAGCTGACCGACTCATCGAGCTGAATTAAGAATTGACTAGTCTTCAGATGATTGCAAAATGGTACTTCAATGTTTTCAGCCATTTCATAAATTCGTCTTTGCACACAATTATTACTCAAAGGAATCTTTCGGATAATATCTGCGGCCGGTTTATAAAACACAGTAGTTATTACTTCCTTTATTGCCGGCAAAATTAACTCTTCTCCGATGTTGAGTGGTTTGCCTTTTCGAGCAATTAACAAAGGGATATTGTATCGAAGACCGTCAGCATCTTGCTTAGCATCCGCGGAAAAGAGTTTTGCTACACTTGGCTGAGTATTATGCTTCTTCTCTAGGTCTTAAAAATATGCTACATTCTTGTCTTTCTTATCTGAATGCATTTTTTTCAAATGCTCTTGCAGACTACAAGGCTTCATTGCTTTATTCGAAAATGTTTTTAGGCATAGAAGGCACAAAGGCGACGACGGGTTTGTGGGATTTTCAATGAATCCGAATTTAATATATTCCGCATAGTATTGCAGTCTCTTCTTTTTTACTTCCGATATTGTTTTGTTTTGAGAAATACGTAAGTGTTGAACTTAAGTACTGCTTATCTATTTATTTTCGAATTATTGCATATATTGTACAAAGGCGGACTTAATGCCTCAGGCATTCTCTGTCAGTCATCCTCGGAGTGTGGCAAAAATAAATGGTAGTAGGTGTTTGCAGTTTAATTATTCTAAAATATGACCTAATTATATACATATAATACTCTCATATACTAATATATAGCTATATACATATATATCAATATATAAAAACTTATATACATACATACAACGCATTTAATAAATACTATAAAGGTCTGGTAAATATGTACTGCCAACTGATTATACGGGGGGTCACGTACCCTCTTCATAAAAGAAAAGCGGTTTGGGAACATCCTGATTTCGAGTGGTAGTGCATCCAGAGTAGGACTGATTGGACATAGAAGGAAGAGTTAACCAAGTCAGAGCTATGAGGAGGACATAAGAGAAGATTGGACTTATCTATTACGCACGAAACCGCAATTGAAAATAAAATAAGTACTACTATTAATATTGTTGTTTATATAGGATTACATAAGCAGCACGCTCCGACAGGAATAAGACAAACATCTCTCGTTTATCTCATTCGACGCTCAATCGTACTCAACTAGTAAGAACCAGTATTCTATGAACCAGCCGATTGATACAGGAATGCACAAATCAGGTTATTTGACAAAAACTTGCTAAAACATGATTGGCCGCGGTCTATTATCTACAAAAATTACCTATCTAGGAACAGTAATAACTAGTAACTGTTGCCTTTTTATTTGTTTGTTTGTGTCTACTTTCGTTTCGAAACGAAGCGACCGATTGATATGATTTTTATTTTGTTTATTCAATAAAACAGGACAGATGTATTAATTACAACACATATCGAACAG
Organism: Tyria jacobaeae; assembly: GCA_947561695.1. Taxonomy (NCBI): domain Eukaryota; kingdom Metazoa; phylum Arthropoda; class Insecta; order Lepidoptera; family Erebidae; genus Tyria; species Tyria jacobaeae. Next base: position 572,197 of record OX387217.1, read on the forward strand.
AGTTAGTTTGATCAATCTCTTCATTAATTTTATATAAAAAATTATAAATAAGTTTATGTTCACAAGCTGTAGTCGAGAGTCGAGAGCTCAGTTGGTGTCTAAGAGCCCTCGTAGATGAAATTACAAATGGCCCCCTAAGCCTGTACACAACGCCCCTATTTTTTTCTGGGTCTCTTACCACCCCCTTTTAGGCCTGCAGCACCCATAGGACTCGAACCGGGGTAATCTGGTTACGGGACCGCCCTATTTCCCACCTGATCTATTACAACCTTGTAGATGATGGCGAAATTTACCTTCGTATTCTAATGATATTTTAGCAGTTTTTCATTGCCTGAAAACACAGATAAAGCGACGTTTTATATAAATGAAACCTAGCTAGATCGATTTATCGGCCCAGAATTCCCTGCATACAAAATTTCATGAATATCGTTGGAGCCATTTCCGAGATTCAGGTTATATATATTTTTGGGTCTGACGTGGAATATTTATTAAAAAAGAACAAAAAAAACCCTTGATTATACAATTTATTTACACAAATTATTTACAATTTTATACAGCTAACATTAAATATGACACAGGGAACAAACCAGTGTATAAATTCTAAAAGACTTACAAGTCACACTGAGTCAAACCGGCAGAGCTTCCACTCTCGACAGAATCGCATGTTTTAGTAGTCATGAACGTCCCTTGCGTTGCCTTTTATAGGTAGCGAGGACCTACCTACCCACACCAGAAATAAAAAAAATATTTTATATCTAGCAATATATATATACAAGAATTTCTCGTTTAAAGATATAAGATATAATGTATTAACAGTCCGAAAATTATTTTTATTGCACACCATATTAAAATAGTATGCTGAAGTTCCTTATAACCCCGATACCATCAGATAATAGAAGGAAGGACATGTTATGTAGCAGACCAAGCTAGACAAGCATTTGTCAATAGATTTTACTTATTCTATGGCCCTTTCTTGTACAATAAAGTTAATAAGAGACTAAATATATACAGGTTAAATAATAAGAAAGAGTATGATTGTTTTTTAAGAATATTTAGTTAATTAAATTATGTAGAAGACAGTTACATGAGACTGAAGTAATTATTATTAATCATTATTTTTGTGGGTTTACATTTGTATTCTGTTATTTTTACATTAATAAATAATCAAAATCAAATAGTCAAGCGATCACCTGAAACACATGTTTACCCATATTATGGCAATTTAGAACAAAAGAAAATTACGTATGTTTTATTGAGTACAGCGGCATCACAAGGAGAGATAAACAAACTTAAATCCATTTGTTGCAATATTAAATAGTACATAGCATATTGTTGCACGACGTTCCATATAAATTATAGTACAAGATTTTTTTTATACTATAGGGGGACAGACGAAGAGCCGGGTCATCTGATGGTAAGTGACAACCGCTGTCCATGGACACCTGCAACTCAAGAGTCGTAAGTGCGTTAAATCGCTTAGAAAAATAAACTTTAGCAAACAATTATGATAAACCTTCATTTGCTAATAATTTATGTTTTATGGCACAGTAGGTAAACAGATCATCGGAAAACCTTAGCAAAATAATAAAGATATATATTGCCAGTAATAGTAAATTTTCTCTCTTTTGGAGTGAAATCTTTTGAAAGCCTCCTTTGTTAGCAGAAAAAATGCCTAATTGTTTGGAGATAAAGCCTTACAATGTAAACATTGTATGGATACAATATTTTGTAGGCATTGTGTTGGAACAAATCGCAACATGATTTTTCAAGATAAACCATTGTTTGAGGATCTCTTTGTGCTAAAAGTTAGTAGTGCTATTGTGCTCTTGAAGATTTATACAAAACCACAGTAAATTAGCCTAACGTGGAGTTTTACACATGGTCTTAATAAGTGTGTATACTCGTAGTATAAGTACAGGAGGCTGCAGCGGTCATCACTTAGCGCATCTCTTTACCCAGAAGTGAAATGTCCTGACAATGTTATTTCTTTGCAAGGAGTGTAACCTCAGAACAATTATTCGCAAATGAATTAGTTTTAAAGCTATTTGAAATCCTCTAATTAAGACTGAGGCCGAAAACGCACTTGTGACTTTTGAGTTGCAAGTTTAAATTGGCGAAGGTAGTCGCTTAGCAGGTGACTTGTTTGCTTGTTGGCCCCAATCCCATAATAAAAAATGCAAGTTTTTGAATATATGAATATTAGCTTATATAAGCAATTACGCATATAGTCCAGCCTTGTTATTCGAAAATTAAAAAAAAACTTTATAGCACTATGTATATGTATTAATATGCCTATGTAATTCAATATACAACACGCTCTCGTTTTATATGAAGAGGTAAATATTGATATATTTTTCTCTGAATAAATATATGCCGTATTCAAATACTGTACGGTACGTAATACATAAGATATTCAAACAAAGCTTATATAGCTATAAAAAGGTGAGCACAATTGGAACAAAAGCCTCAACTGCCAGTGTCGTGATAAAAGAATTTATAATCAAATTGATTGCCATTTCGGCAGGCGGCAGGTATAGACGTATCATCGCATACAATAATACAGTAAACCGAGATTAATCCTATCAAACCCTGTAATTTTTATTGTAAGTAAATCCAGGTTTAGGTTTAACCTAGCTTTGGATCTTGAGATTTTACCGCTAAAGTGCTTTGCACTTTATTAGATTCTCAGTTTTTTTTATAACACTTAGATGTATGAAAATAAACACTAGAAAGGTTTAAGCTAAATTACGTGTTTATGTTATAATATATGTCAGAATGAAAATAGTTCTTATAAGGCTACAATAGAGGATTTACACACAATGTTTGAATTCTTAAAGAGAGTCTTAATGCTTTATTAATATGAAGAATGATACGAATTAAAGAATTGTGATATGTTTATATATTTCATGAACCCACAGCTTGTGGGATTTAAGGTTTCACTAGGTTATAGTTGTTGGAAGCGCAGTATGGCACACCATGCGGTTTTAGTCGGTCCGATTCCGACACACCGTTCCACCGAAAACCCCGGTGAGATGACGGCCCGTGGGGTTTCTACACAAAAAAAATAAATAAATAAAAAGTTTATACTTGTTGTTTACAATCTTTGAAATGTATGTAAATGGAATGTAATATTGCTTATACGTAATTAAAAGAAAAACATCTGTAGTAACTTAACACAAATATAATAATGTCGAGAGTTGTATAGCTGCAAAATAACTACAGAAGACAGCTCTTTACGTGACCTGACACGTACTTTGTTGTTGTTATCTTTCACAATAATATTTATTAGCAGTTAGCGATCGTCACACTGCGTGCCACAATGCCACGCGTTATTTATAAGTGATTTAACGCCGTTCGGCCTATTGACATTTAAAAATAAATTAAATAAATTTCCCGTTTATATAGAGCCAGGCTTCTGGCAACAAAGGAATGTACGAAATTAATATCGCCCCTTATTTTGTGAGTGAGGGTTTATGTACTGTGGCGCAATCGTAAAACCACGTTTTTAGTATTATCTGGAATCCATTGGAGTGTTAAGATCAATTCCTTTTCGTGCTGATTCTTGAAGTAAGAGGGATAAATATTTTATACTCGTAACACCTTCCATGATATCGTATATAAATTTGTTGGCGACTTATTCTTGCTTTTGTGTGACTCAACTCTTAAAATATACCATAAAAAAGGCATACTACATTAGAAGGAACAAAATAATAACTTATTTAATGAAAGGAATTTTAGTAGAAGTGCAGCAAAAGCCTCTATGCTGAATGCTAGAACGGCTAATGCCTCATTCTGTAGTAAATTGATTTTGTGGGTCCGTAGGCACCTATAATGTTAATAAAGATTTTGAGTAATAGGGACAGTATCTGTAGTGTTTATAGTTCCCCACTTTATTAATTATTTAATTAAATTGAACACAAGCAAGTATCTGAAAGTGTTGAACAGATTTCAAGGAAAATATTCCATTACCATTTTGCTTTTCATATGACTTTCAAGAATGTCTTAAGTGTACTGGGAGAGAATTAAATACTAATAAATTGGCATTACAACAAAAATATTTAGCCCAAAAATGCTACCTTCAGATATAATCATTATGATAATACCTTAGATTCCGAACTTCCGCCTAATGGAGGTGCCGTGAGTCTATTATGATTCGATTATATTTTGCTTCGAAAAATTTACTTGATTTTACGCTGTGACATTTTATATTGTCCGAGAGTGTAAAAGCCATGCAATTGGTTGGTCCTATCTTTTATTTAAAGAAAGTAATTTTTGAATTTTTATTATTGAATTATGTGATTGTATGTATGTATCTATGAAAATATTAAATTCGAAATCTTTTCATACTAGATAGATAGATAGAATACTCTTTATTTGTACACCATTCTTACAGTTAAATACAATAGATACAGTACAAGTGTCAAGTATATAATGTACAAATGGCGGCCTTATTGCTATATGCAATCTCTTCCAGGCAACCTTACTAGATACTACTACATATGGTGTTTTCATCAAACTGTAGACTAACATTAAAAATAAAGATACGTTTGTATGAAATAATGTATGTATATCAAACTAATTCCTTATTTTATATATCGTTAGTATTGATTGACAAGTAAAAGTGTTTTATGAGATCTATTTAACGAATAATTACGGTCTTGGATCCTTAAGTTTGTTTCAGTTTTTCTTCCTAAGGCTACTCATAGGTGATGACAACACCATCTTATCATCATCATTATCACCGTGCTTTCGTACATAAATAATATTTTCATATACGTACATAATTTATGTATATTGGAACGCTACCGCCATAATACCGTTTTTTTTTTGGTGAATATCTAGAGATTAACTAATTAATTACTCATTTATGAAAATATCATGTATGTAAGAAAAAATATACATCTTTTTAGTAAAATAAGTGATAGACATAATATTAATACTAGAAACAAAGACAAATTAGATCAACCATTTATTAGATTAGATAAAGTACATACATCTTTCATGGGATACTTTGTTAAATGTTATAACAAAAATCTTTGTGATATATTGCAATTAAATGAAAGGAAATTTAAAACCCATATCAAAAATACACTTTGTAAATAAGCTTATTGCAAATTAGAGGATTATATTCAAAATAAGAACGCTTGGAAACATGCTGGTCCTGGTCCATAGGATAATTTAGAGTCTAGACAAAATCAAACTGGTTGCTAATTGTATTGTATAAGGAATTATATTTTCGTGATTTTACATGCAGTGATTATTTTAACTCACGATCTGACTAACTACTTGTTAATATTCTACGTAAATCGTATACTTACTTTTACTATGTTTGTGAATGTGTGAGCACCATGTTACTATCATAAAATTAATTTATCTGTCGTTGCTTCGCTTTGATTTCTTTTTACTTACTTCTGTATAGTGATTTTGTCCTGGGTGCATCGTTTTCACATATAATTATAATTATATATAATGATTGTATTCAAACAAAACATTTCAAAAGAGTAACGGTGGAGTTTCTTGCCCATTCTTCTCCATACGAAACTACATTTTGGAAGGGGTGAGACTAGAATCAGTTCGATTTCAATGTAAATGTTGACGTTCAAAAGTGCCTTTTGGGCCTATTTGAAATAAATGCTTCGACTTTGACTTTACTCAAATAGCTCTCTTCTGCAAAGTAAAAATATTTTAAATATATACACACATGTTCCTACACTTACACCTGTATCCTCAAAAGGGTAGGTAGAGTCCTTATTAACGCCCATATATTGGCGATTATAATTTTGTCCCTTTCCTTAATAGGGGTCAGGCCTATTGCCGTCATTTGAGCACTTTTGGGAATTAGATGGGTATGTTTGGAGTAAATTAAGTAGCGGTAGAGCCATGCTTAAGCATAAATGCAGCAAGGCTTGCGTTACAGTTCCCCGAAATAAGTGTGGTTTACGGAGGCCCAACTCCCTCTATCCCCTCATCCTCCCATTTCTCAACACCCTCAAAGGCGGGCAGCGCAACGACTCTCGAGTTGCAGGCGTCCATGGACGGCGGTTGTCACTTAACATCGAGTGACCCGTCCGTTCGTCTTTCCCCCTATGGTATAAATAAAGTCAAAGTCGCATACCTATAATTTGAACCGGCTGGTGCCGGGAAGTCAGAGTCCTCTAGCTAACCACTTTTTTATATTTTGGATATTGGCGGCATTTCCTCACATCAAACTACTGAACGACATAACACTATGGAAATAACAAAAATGTTCTAAGCTACATTTTGAACACCTTTAACATCCCACATTTTGGTGAAATCTAAAATGCAGATTATTCAGAAAGATATTATTCGTACACTTGGCTAAGTTCTTGTATTGGACCATAAGCAAACAATCCACACGCGGTGTGGCTAGACTGTTCAGTGTTCAGTGACAAATTCATACCTGCCGCACGTATATAATGCGTGTTCATGCGGCAGGTGGATGCCGAGCACCTACTGTTTGCTTAGGTTTACTTTTATTTGCATTCCATTTAAATGTACGTGTTTTTTTTTTTTTTTTTTTTTTATATTATAGGTGGACAGACGAACAGACGGGTCACCAGATGTGTGATGAGGGATGGGGGATGCAGGGAGCGGAAAGAAGAGAGGAGGGATGAGGAGATGGAAAAGATGAGGGGAGAGAAAAGGAAGGAGGGGGAAGTGGGCCTCCGGAAACCTCACTCAATTCGGGGAAATGCAACGCAAGCGTTACTTCACAACCGGTTTTCAGTGAGGCCGTGGTATCGCACCGGTCGAGCCGGCCCATTCGTGCCTAAGCATGGCTCTAACACTGAAAAGTATAGGAATAGATATCTGAATATTCTTTATTTAGATAGTTTTGTTAGTAGGTATCACTATTGTTGATTCTTTATTAATTATATTTTTCATTATCTACGTCAAATGTGTACATATCTTTTAACACATAGAAAATTTTACTCCTTTAAGCTTGGGCACTATATTCGGAGGCTATAACAGTGGTTAGAACTCTGTTAAATAAAGCGCCGGCAGTATAATAGAACAGCTTTGTAGTTAACAAGCTTGTTTTTTTATCATTATAGTCCACTAAATCAATAATTGAGAGGCGCGGATCACGGCCTAATTGCCCCATGGGAAGGATATGGCGCCAGCTCCTCGTAATATACGTACAGCTGTTACGCACTGAAGCCCAATGGACAATTTTTAAAGTAAAATCAAAACAACATATCGCACTGCTTTTAAAAGGGTGTATCAACTCAAAATTTATCTTTTTTGAGAAACGATAAAAAACTAATAAAATTTTCTGTCGTTTCACACACATACACATAAAAAAATTGAGTAATAATGTTGCTATTTACTTAAATATAAATATATATAAAATATGTTTTATATATATTTATGTAAAGTACATATTTATAGAAAACTGATTGATAGAAAAGAAAAATCAGTTTTCTATCGTTTCTGAAAAAAACTTAATTTTGAGTTGATACACACTTTTAATTGTAGTGGGATATACATACACATACATATATTAGTAAAATATTAAAGTACTACGCCAAATTCTTGGAATTTCTGACTCAATTGGTTGTACTATTTCTTAAATTTATAGTATAGAGAATAAATATACAGAAAATAAACAATACGTCAGATGTAAATAAACCAAATGAAAACTCAAAAAATAGGACAATCAATTATTTTTATATTACTCATTGTTGGCACTTGGTAAAACTTGCAACACACCTTGATTAAAATCACTTGTACTGTTCCACAAAATTTATTTCATAAACCGGACCGGTTACGCCTTACGGCATTTTCAAAGGTTTCTAATTGTTTTATAAGTTACTGCAGAACGAATATAACAGAACGATAACATAACAAGAACGATATTCATGTAGATTACTACAAGCGATTTTACTCAAGATGTGTAGTACTATATTCTCAGTACTGAATGCTAACAATAGCCGCGGCATTAGATTTCTAAACCAGGTGCAGTCCATCTAACTTGGGGGTGACATTGCCACTAAAGTGTTCCAATCATTGTGATGTATACCGCCGTATCTACGGTGCGGTATAAGTAACAAGTTTAGGCATACGTTATAACGAACAATATCAATAAAAATGTGCGATTTTCTAACTAATAAATGTAAATATAAATGCGTTTGTTTGTATGCTTTCAAATCTCAGGTTTTGACAAAACTTTCATCCCTATCACCTGGATGATTGGCACTGCACCACTGTGCGCTTTTTGCCTAGTACAACCAGTCTGTGGAACAAATTTCCGCCTGCCGTATTTCAGGACCGCTACGACGGAACTCCTACCTAAAAGGCCGGTGACGCACTTGTGACTCTTCGAGTTGCGGGTGTCAATAGGCGGCGATAATCACTTACCAACAGGTTTGCCCCCTATCACATAAAAAAAGAATCTTAACAATTGACATGACCTTTAAATCCTATGCGGGTACAAGTTACTAATAACAAAAAATAAAACAACTCTCTCCAGAAATAATACAATATCTAACAGCTGCCATATTCCTAAAAAAATTGACGATACCCGAACCGCATAGGTAGTTAGATAAATTCGTAAAAGTATCGATATTAGTAGAGTACCTGAATTTGATACCAGTTAGTGGGTAAGATATAATAAAGATAGAGACGTGTTAAACACTACTTGATTAACCACTGAGTTTATTTGTTTTTTTACGCTTTCAAACCTTAACTAATAACCAATCATGACGAAATTCTGATTAGGGATATATTACATAATCTATTTAAATAAAAACTTAATATTTATATTTTAAATATTTCCAGTTCAAAGTATCAACACACTTCGACATCGATTCAAGACGCAATCGATGTCGGAGACAGTGACAAGCGTTGTCTCGTATATGTGATTAATATACGGCGATGTTAACTATACAGAGGGAAAAAGCTAAATTCAAGCAAATTGATACAGACAAATATGATATAAATATTATATAACCTAATTAATTATGTACTAATTAATAGTGATATACTATGGTGGGTAATCGACACTACATATGCGATTAGGGGTTTTGGCAACCAACATTTACTCTCAGTTACATAATAACTGATGACTTTATACATGTCTGAAAGATAACAGTCCGATCGTTAGTCATCTTTTATGACACTCACGGGAAGATATGGGTTCGCCCTATTTTAATCTACCAAGAATCATCCAGCAAACTGTGTTACCACTATGTTTAACTCTTGTAAAGCCAGTGGTCTCAACAAATATTTACTGATACTTGGTGTGACGGTATATGTAAATAAATAGTATGGTAGTGGCAGCAAGCACAGGCACTTACTACGGACGTGCGACTGCTACTAAAGTGTAATATCAGGTTGAGTGTGTAGCACTTACCTCTGTGACAAGACATCACAGTTAGCGTTTATCTTTCTGATGACAAGTGACGACTTTGTCGTTCACGCCTCTTGAGATAGATATACATACTTCTCCCGTATTGTAAAAGTAAAAGGACTATTAGCAGCATATATTAGAATACCTAGCCAGGAAATTTATTCACTGCGTAGCCAGTGCTACAGAAGCGGAAGAAAGGCTTCATTTTATAGATGTTCCTGCTTCGGAATATTCTGAATTCTAATTAACAAAAAGTAGTGTAATGTAGCTGTTTATTTCCAACTCATAATGAAGTCACCGCATGCACTTCAATATACAGACACTAATCAATACATAGCAGCCGCTTTAAATAACAAATTGGCATCATATACAGTTTGGTCACTAATGAATGCGCCCAATAATACAGGCAGCTCCAAACGTGCCGTTGTTCGTGATGCGAGGATTAAGCCGCGCATTGTGACGTGACAAAAATCTCAAATTGAGCCATATATTCAATTACCTAAGTATTCTTTTTTTTTCCTCAACACGTTAGGGTTATGGTCCGGGCGGTAGCGTTGCATTTTGGGCAGTTATTTTACGCCGATTGCTTGCCATCTTTTTCGATAGATCTCGAATGACTTACAACTGAACCAAGTGTCAGCTGGCGCACCCGCGGTGGGTGTGGAATTGCGGAAGTGGTAAAAAAAAAAAGTGTTAGTACGTCGGCTGAAACTTTTTCCATAAATAGTTGTTATCATACTGAGCTGAAAAAAAATCGTCAGCTGCATCGTGATATATCGACGCCAAGGATTCCGATACTGGCTGATGCAGTTAGGGAAGTGCTCTCAAATTAAGGTGATACGAACAATGGCATCTTTTTAGCGGTGAATGCGCAAACCTGTGTCTTCGTGGGGTTAAACTGGACTAGGTTAAGTCGACCCCAATCTGAAACTTTTGATAAAGAAGTTTCGATTTCAGACACAAGTTTGGATCGGCTTTCGATGACATTTACCCAAGAAATGTTAGCGCGGCCGGTGTAAAGGGCATCACTCATGCTATCGTCCGCATAGCAATGGATCCCCCAAACCGCAGCATGTCATTGATATGCAGAAGAAACAGCCTGGGTGATAGCACACAGCCTTGTGGTACACCAGACTTAACAGACTTGGAGTCGGAGCTTGCACCGTCAACAACGACCTTGATGCTTCTATCTGTAAGAAAACTGGTGAGCCAATTGCACAGTTTCTCGGGAAGCCCATAGGAAGCGGGAGCGCTTTGTGCCAACGGCCAACGCTACCCCTTGGTCTCGATCGCCTGTGCCCACCGGTAAGTCAAGTAAACGAGAAGATCACCAGCTGAACGACCCCGACGGAAGCCGTAATGTCGATCATTGAGGAGCTGGTGGTCTTCTAAGTACCGGAGGAGCTGGCAGTTAACAATGGATTCCATTATCTTGGAGAACAAGGAGGTGATGGCTATGGGTCTGTAGTTGGACGGATACGTGTGATCTCCTTTTTAGGGATTGGGTTCACTAGACCTATCTTCCATGAGTTCGAGACTACGCCAAGAGAGTAGGAAGCCGATAAAGGCGCGTTAAAACCGGTGCCAACTCTGGAGCACACGTCTTCAGCACGACAGGAGAGATTCTATCGGGCCCACTCGACTTAAGAACGTCGAGGGAAAGAAGCGCTTCACGCACTGCCCTTTGTGTAAACCGGACTCCCGGCATGCGGCTCTCGCACTGCGGTATGGTCGGCGGTGCGTTTCGTTCGAGTTGGACGCAAAGAGTTTGCCCTGAAAATCGGCTTTTTTCTTTAGCGTCGTGGGCCAACGAATTATCTCCTATGTGCAGAGGTCGAAGGGATGCCTTACAAAAGTTCCCCTGGACAGCTTTGGCAAGAGACCAGAATGCACGAGTTCCGGAAGGGAGGCTCAATAGCCTCTTGCCAATTCTGCCGATGTGAGCCGACATCGCCCCAGCAATTACTCTTTGCTGGGGCGAAAACATGAGGCAAATACTAACTTGCCTCATGTTTTCACTGCAGGTTGGTATATGTATAAATTTAGCAGATAAGATAATATACAACATTTATATACATATGTATATACATATATTCAGTAACTTAAATTATTACCATTAATTATTCAGTATTTAAATAAAAGTAACTTAATATGGGTCCTTAATCGCGTATGTATTTAACTACTTGTTAATCTTTACTATTCAAAGTGTCTAAATTCTCGGTTTTGCACACAATCTAACTATATCCTGCCTTGACGTTGGCATCAGTAATCATCATTAAAGAATGGAGCCCCCCTGTAGGAAAAAAAAAAAAACTAGATCATGAACCTGTTGCGTATCACTACGGCGGCAATTGCATTTCTCGATGACAAGATTCCAAGCTGTTGACAATCGGTATTCGTCTTCGCGATTGGAATTTTTATATTGTTTTTATTCAAACCGCTATTTGTACTATTCCGGAGTAATAGTGACGATCGGTGGAGAGAACCTGTGGCTTGTGCAATTCGATACAGTGATTGGTTCCTGAGTTCGACAATTGCTCGACTATTGCAGACTTTTTAATCTGATGGGGTTTAACAGCTGCTATATTGTCCCTGACCCTTTCATCGATAGTTCTCTTGTTCTGTCCTGTCTTTTTTTAATTGCTGTTTTGATATACAATCATTAAGCAAACTTTGTAAACTATTATGGACCGGTGCGATACCACCGCCTCAGTAAAACCGGTTGTGAAGCAACGCTTTGCGTCGCTTTTCCTTGATTAAGTGAGGTTCTTTCCCCTCGTCCCCTCTCCTCTTTCCCATCTCCTCATCCATCCTCTCTGTGTATATTTCATTAATATTTTCACCAATACTGATAATTTCTTCCCAGAGTAATTCCCCTTATTTAGACTTAAATTTTAATATGCTAACATAGCACTGAATTTTCTTTTAAATATGTGCCAATTATTTTGAATCTTTATTGGTTGTCAAAGTTATTAATTTTTTTTTGCGGTCACTTATATCCATTTCAACCACTTCTAAAGCATTTTTTTTCGGTATAGCTTGTTTACTTAGATGATTTTTCTTGTGTTTGTTTCGTGATTGTTTTCTTTCTTTTGTTTAAAGTCAACTCCCGCATCAGGACTCTGCATTAGGAAGGGACGCAAAGAACACCCAGACTAAAAAAAACAATTTAAAGTTTATACATAATGTTGTCCTGTGTTGGACATCACATCACATTTTCCTCGTTGGAGTAGAGTAGGGCCACCCCATATCTTCCCGTGGGTCAAAAAGGCAACTAAAGGATTGGGCTGTTATCTATCAGATGAGGGTGGGTGAAAAGTAGTGTCGTACGCCTCTGCGTAACGGGATAGAGGCGTGAGTGTACGTAGCCAACGTCTAAGCTCGCGTAAACAGTACTTTCGTAGTAGTACCATTCAGGATGAAAGGTGCTTTCTGTTAATGTAATAATGTAAAACAAAGAAACAAACTCGCTCTAATATTCGTAATAGTTAGGAGTAGGTAATTCACTTAGGCTTTTTGAGTTTTGTTGCGGCGTCCCATAAAATGTTGAACTACAATGATAATAAATAATAATAATATAATTTTATTTTAAAAACTGCTTTCTATATAGTGGGTAAATGATAGAACTTATGAGCTAGGAACTAAAACATGAAAAAAAAAATATAACAATTAAAACTACATATATTTCCTACTTAACGCTACCTAGAGCAGGTTCTCGAGCCGCTCGAACATTTTAAAACAATCCACGCGTTGGAAATATCTTATATATATTGGAAATTTAATCCTGTACTAAATAAATTGTCTTTATAAGTAATCGGTTCGGATTTGATTTTGATGCCTGCTTGTGCGTACCTAACATTTTGAAGTTTTATGTGTGCTCTAAATAGAAATAGTTATTTTTATTTTACTTTTATTTTTAATAAAAGTACAAGAAAACATGTCTATAAACAGTTACAGTTAATAACCGTTCAGTGGTAGAGCCATGCTTAGGCACGAATGGGCCGGCTCGACCGGTGCGATACCACGGCCTCACAGAAAACCGGTTGTGAAATAACGCTTGCGTTGCATTTCCCCGAATTGAGTGAGGTTTCCGGAGGCCCAATTTCCCCTTCCCCATTTTCTTTCCCCTCATCTCATTTCTCCTCATCCCTCCTCTCTTCTTTCCGCTCCCTGCATCCCCTATCCCTCATCACCCTCAAAGGCGGGCAGCAACTCAAGAGTTGCAAGTGTCCATGGACGGCGGTGTCACTTACCATCAAGTGACCCGTCTGTTCGTCTGTCCCCCTATAGTATAAAAAAAATAACCTTGAGTAAAATAATTTCAGTTTAAAAGGATTATTGAAAAAATATATACGGAAGTCGACATCCAGGCGAAACTGGGTGACAGGGCTAATCAATTTCACTTTTTTTATTATAAGGTCATCCAGTAGTTGTTATACAACAGAAATCACAAAACAAATCAAAATTTAATACAATATTATAAGTAGTACAAGATGCACAACTTTTAATGAGTCGGAGCATCCACAAGTAGACATCAGTAATAATGTGCTAGTCTATATAGCTAGCTCACTTGGGCTATATAGAACTTCATGTTATTAAGCAGAAGTGACATTATATCTTAACACAGATATAATGTCATATTTAAGATATAATTAATAGTATATTATTAAATATGCATTAATTTTTTTGTGTTATGAAGCAATGAACTTATCAAAACCACTAAATACTAAGAAATTTTATATCATACACAATTTCCATCACTCAACAACTTCAACACTACTTCAAACAACAATATAAACAATAAAAAGTCATGTATTTAAAAATAAAAATAATAACAAAATCGAGAGACTCCACGACCTGTTACGGTCTTTTAACTCTTGTTGCTAGAAATCTTTAAATTTTTGATTATGTTTTTATTCTTATGTATTCCTGAATAACGGTAGATATAGGATCAGGGTTAGCAACACTTAATAATTAGAGAACGAGTCACAAAAGGTGCTCCTACAGTACTTTTAGATATTTACATATACCGACTTTAATGCTCTTATCGTGACAAATTGTACTACAAATATATATTTGTACTCACAATTGCAAGTGATAAAACTTACATTATTCAATAAACGAGTACATCCATACCTTTCATGTATGCGGTGTCATCGTAAAATTCCAAGATAATATTATAAATCTCAATAATAAGGTCCAGTGCCGTTTATTGCTCTCAGAATTCTATATGTCGTAATAGTAAATGTCTCGAATGCAACAATACGACTTTTGTATGACATTGTATAAACTGATCCAACTAGATGAAACAAAAACTTTTCTCTGACTATTCTCTTCCAACACACTTTAGATAATATAAATAATGGGACACTGGTCTACAAAAAAAATATTATAAGCTTTTCAAACTATGAGTTTTAAATATTTAGCCTCTTGGATGCACGACTTTTTAAATGAATATATTTCACTAAAGATATTTTTTTATCAGGTGGTAAAGCCATTCTTAGGCACAAATGGGCCGTCTCGAACAATGCGGTACCACAGCCTCACAGAAGATCGGTTTTGAAGCAAAGCTTACATTACATTGCTCCAACTCCCAACTCCCCTTCTCCTTTTTCGTCTCCCTTCATCCCCAACCCCCTCCTCTCTTCAATCTCTTCATCCCCCCACTCCTCTTTTACCTCCCCGCATTTTCCATTCCTCATCACCGTCTGTTAGTCTGTCCCCCTATATTATAAAACAAAAACTATCAAAGCTGATTAAAAGAGTTTTCTTCTGACATAATCGCGTGACATCAAATCTTTCTCGAATCACACTCGTTACCCATTTGAATAAGAACAGTAGTACATGATTAAGAATCTAGCCTTCTATGTGTTCATCCAATAATTTTGAGACAGCTCTTGACTCGTCAGGTTCCTCGCGTTGAACCGCGTGCAGTTCAATAGCCTGTTGAGAGATGCCGATGTTGCTTACGTTACTCAGTTATACCCAAGCCAAATACAACTTTTTTTGTGAAGAAATAGGCTAGTTGGGGCCTCACCAGTGTGTTTTTATAGCAAGTTCAGTGAACATTTAAGGTAGGATACCGTAAGGTGACTCAACTACGAAGTTTAGTTGCAAAAAAAAGAAAAAACAAAAATAGAAGGTTGTACATTTACTTACCTAGTGTAATTGAAAGAGATTTTTTATGACTTCAGACAATATTTCAGTTTTCAGACCGCTCATACGGTGTCTCCTGGGATATTAATTAAAAGACTTTAACTGTAAAGATAACTGTAGAGATCCAGTTTGGTATAGTCGTGAAATGATACAATATCTAGAATTGAAATCTCGCTATCATAAACTTTATAAAATATCAAATAATCAATTATTCTATGCACTTTTAATTACTTATTACAGGAAACAATTTAAATTGAAACTAGTAACAAATATGAAACATAATTTTCAGATTTCAGAAAACAGTATTTTACGAACAGCTTCTGGCACTTTATAAAACAAAATAGAAAATCAAATGATCCGTAAGCATTTGACATGACTAATTCACAACAAGCTGGCGCTTTAAACGCGTACTCTTATAAAATACGCCTACGCTTGATCCTGAAGTTTAGAAGTGAAGTACGTAATGCAATACGAAAACTTAAGCCGACATTCACACAAGGCCCCGAAGGTATACCACAAATAATTATTCGAGTATCTACAAACAATTCTTTAGACAACGAACTGACCCTCTTGAATGGAAAAGAACAAAAGTTTTACTAGTCTAAAATAGTGCTATTCGACTAAACAATTGACTTATTTTCAAGCACTGAAAAACATTTTATTACAGTTGCAGGGCGTTACGCTCAGAAGATACATACATACATAATCTTACTTTCATTGATAATATTAACTATTATATAATGAACTTTATTTTACATGACTTGTATTAATGTTCATGATTATTGTGATTCAATATTTTTTTTTTATTAAATTGCGCGTAATGGAATAATTTAATTATAATCCTAGATTTAATATGAGTTGACATCGAAACTATATGTGTGTAAGTAAACAATTATATGTCTTGTTGCGTAAGGATAACACTGTTAGTAATAAAATTTCTGGAAATAAAAATAAATAAATGTAGAAATGGTTTAACCTTCCCTTTTGGTGTTTTATATAATTTACAAATAAATTTACTCATAATTTACATGTCTACTTCTAATTTGTTTAGGGTTCTTAAGTTTGTGTGAATATTAAGGTTTAAAGTCCCATGCTTGCATGCTATTCATAAAGGAAAAAGTAGTCTGTATATTATATAAGTCTGTATAGTATATTTTACTTAAATCTCTTGCAAAGTAGACGTTATAAATCTAAACTTATGGTAATAATAGCTCGTAGTACAGTACATACAGTGATTTAATTCGTCTGACCGTCAATTTAGGAAGGGTTTCAAGTACTTAATCATCTAAACGAAATGGCAATAAATTTGCGCTTATAGTCTGTTGCACATACATTCAAAGCTGTGGTTATCACTAAATTTAGCTTTAGACTTCATATTTTAATGTTGAGTTAGCATTATTGAGAAATATTAAGTATATTGCTGACAACTAATATAAGGTTTTTTACGTTCCGTAGGTCCAAGTCGGTTAATGGGCACTCTCAGGATGGTTTGGATGTGGGTTTTATTGAAAAATGCTTCCATACATTACAACCAGATCTACTACTGCAAATTTTATAATTTTTGCAATAGACATAAGAATAAAGTACTTTTTGTGGCATTGAAAGGCTAGGCTTGAAACAAAGCTAAATTAAGTAAGTCAACGCCAATGAGCAGAGAAATGCAAAGAGTCTTGCCGTCTACAAGACGTCTCTCTTAGGAACTACTATTGCGATTAAATACCAAAACTTTGTTGGTTACGTTCTCACAATTAGGTTAAAGTTTATATTACAAGATGTTCCTTATACCCCGATGCAGTATTCATTTTACAATGTTACTTAAATGTACGTGTATTTTCAAGGTTATGTAGAACAGTGAATAATCACGACTACATCTTTTAAAATATGGTAACCAACTGTATTCTATTGTAATATATCTGAATATTTTTGGTTAGAGCTCGGACTTCCAGGCACCAGCCAGTTCGAGTTATAGGTATGCGACCTTGACTTGCATCAGCTATTGCTGATACTTCCCAATCCATTTGTTTAATATAAGCAATATTCCTTTCCATCTCTTGCTATCCTCCCTTTCGTATCAATATACTCCGATGGCAATAGGCCTGTGCCTCTATTACGTAAATGGGTCTAAATTATCTTCAATAAAATGTGGGCATTAATTATTCCTCTGCCGACCTCTGCGGGGATACAAGCGTGAGTACATTTAATTATATAAATATATTAAATATATGGAAAAGAATCATAATTGGAATACCTTTTGAATGAAACTGTATTTATTTCTTTATGAATGATAGCAGTTAAGAATTTAATTGATTCTGTTAATAGATTTTTTAATCAGTCTGACGTTAGGTATTGAAGCAACAAGGATGTGGTTCAAATCTTAGAAAAAAGGTTAAAATGGTTATTTCTATGGCTTCAACTAAATGATGATCTCAGCGGTTTTTGCGCAAATGAATTCCTAAGCTTAAAAATTAGGAAGTGTAGAGCTTGAAGCACCCTCTCTGCTGCAATGGAAATGGAAAACCCTCACTACAACCCCCTATCGCATAATATTTTATATAAAAAAAAAACATGGGTAACACGTTTAAGGCTATTGCAGAAGTACGTACGATTTGAAAAATCCTTTTTTGTGATGTCAGATGATTATTTGCTATTTTAATAGCGATAAACATTTCATGAAGCATTAGCGTAGTATAAAAAGCAGTGAGCCTACTATTCTTTAATTATCTCTTCCATATGTTTTTAACGGATACTTCATATAATATATTATATAATATCTTTTTAATAACAAGTCCAAAGACGGTAAAAGATTTAAACATGCTCTAATTTTTAAATATTCTAGAGTTTTTTCAATAACAATTACCATAACTGAACATTTTCTTTAGATGACATTATACAACTTACAACGGTGAGTAGTCTTCTGCTACACAGCGCTTAGAAAGACACAGCAGTAAACCAAAAAAGCCAATGGATTTAGTACTCTATGTTCTGATTTACATAAAGCGATTTAATTCATATTTTATTACACCCTGCAGTCACTGACGGTGCAAAAACTTATTCTCTTCATTTTTTTTAATATGTAATATTATTATTTTTTTTAAATATTAATTGCATTTTTTTTTAAATAAAAATGGAAGTTGGGTTTATCAAAGCAGATTCCAGGAATTTACCAAGAGTTAGTGTTGACATGGTTGCAGTTATTGGCTCAACAAGAGAATCTTGATAACGCAATCGGCTATGTTCAAATTAAAAGAGATGGAGAATTATGTACAGTAAAAAGTCGAGTTACTCCGGAGCATAAAGTACGTAAAGAAGGTTATAATGTTACAGTTGTTACACGTGAAACGCATATTGGTTCAATCCCGCCAATGTGACGATTGTGCAGCTTTTGAAGGTAAAGAGTTTAAGTTATTTTCAAATAATTAAACTTTTCTGAAAAGAATTAAGTTGATTTTTAATAGTTAAACTGTATGTGGTACGGTACGGCTTATTAAGACTAAAATTTATTTCCAGATGGGTGTAAGCATGCTGCTGCACTATTGCTAAGGTTGCACAGAAGATCTGAGGAGCCTCTGATTACGGCACAAAACATGAGTCAACACGGCTTTTTTCGGAATACGAGGCATGCATGTTAAGTTCTGTCGTTTCCATATTTCCCGGCAATTTTGAATTTGGAACTGTTCTATATTCGAATGTGTTTAAATTTTGAATCGCAAAACAGTTAAAAGTATTAGGATTAATGCTATTGTACAGTCACAGCGTCGATTGGAATCTGTCAGGTTACGTACGAAAATGAATCTTCCTAAGGAAAATGTTCGTGCAATAATCTACAACTTTAGAAGAGACCTGACACGGCTTCAGTGTTTTGAAGAGCTAACATCTGTGTTCAGTGATGAAGCCCCATGTTTGCGGATTGTCGAACGCTGGTATTTAGAATTCCAGCGTGGACATACTAGTGTTAGTGACAAATCTCGCGTAGGACGCACAAAATGCGCCTTCACTGAAGATACCATCATTGCTGTGAGATAACTAATTCTCGAAGATCGTCATGTGGCGTATCGAGAGATAGAGGCTCTGTCAAGCATCAGGGACAACCATTCACAAGATCTTTGGTGTGAGAAAGCTAGTTTGCCGTTGGATACCGCATCTGCTTTCCGACGATCAAAAGGCGGCCCGCGACAGATAGTGTAAGAAAACTCTGCAAATGTTCAACCGAGAAAAGTCAAATCACGTCTACGACATCATCAGTGGTGACGAATCTAGGATCTATGCCTACAATCCTGATTCCAAACAACAATCTACAATCTGGGTCTTTCAAGACGAGCCATCGTTCTCGAAGCACTTCAAAGAAGATGGTACCCACGTTCGTTGGAAAAACCGGCCATGTTGCGACTATTGCACTTGTAGATCGCAGAACGGTTAACGCAGAGTAGTATACCACAGTTTGTTTGCCACAAGTCATCGCCGAACTTCGAGAATCTACACCACGACAACGCAAGCTCACACAGCGCTCGTCAAACGATTGAGTAGTTGAAGCAGGAAAAAGTACAAATTCTTGACTATCCTCCATACAGTCCTGACCGAAGCCCTAACGATTTCTTTACATTTCCTAAAATTAAGAAAAGTTTTCGTGGTCAAAGGTTCCAGTCCGGTGAAGAAGCAGTGAACACCCCCATTTTAGAGTGGAATAAATGTTATAATAACTGGTTTGAGCTAATGGAAAAGTGTATTAAGCTACGTGGTGAATACTTTGAAAAACAATAAAAAGTACTTTAAGGTTCTAGTTGTGTTTTTTTCTTCAAACGACAAAACTTAAAAGGCATGCCTCGTATAAGCTGTATTGTTATGATCACCTGATGATGATGGATATTCCATTTTAAATTTTTACAAAAAATATCTCGAAAGTCGAAAAAATATGCAAAAGTATGAAAGCCAGCGACGAACTAGTACGACCAGTGTCAGACCGGAATAATGTCATCGGAACCATAGGTCCGTTTTCGCGCGAAAATTTAAACTGTCCATTTAAAACCGCATTTTTTCTATAAATTACAATGTTTTAATTTTTTAATATATTTTTTTGGTCTATTCTACATTGAATGCTACATTAAAATGAAAAAAAAAAAATTGCTAGTTGTACATTCCAACTAAAAAGATAGCGTCAATAGAAGTAACTTTATCCTATAGTATCAGCTTTATGTACTAAACGCAGAACACCTGAAGTGATTTATATCGAATTTATATGAGAAACATATTCTGCCTCAGGCAGACTTGAATATATAATAAACATGTTGCTGTATTCACTACGCGAAGATAGCTCTGTCTTGAAACGCTACTGCACTTCAACTCAGAATAGTGTCTACATATACAAACTACACGTCAGCACAGGAATAGTCTGTCCAATACAAACATGCTTGTTCGACAGACCCGCGTGTGTACGTGTCAAACAGACAGGTGATTGATCGAAAGATTTAAAGAGTGAGGTCTGTCTTTTATTATTATTTTATGCTACATGTGAATGGAATTCAAAAATTTTCTAAGTTTTGGCAGATTTTGTAACTTGTCTGGTGCATGTAATGTGTACAAAAGTTGAAACATTTATCACTATCTAGCAAAATGAACTCTTCATTCATACCACTCCTTTATTATTTTATTAAAACTTATCTTTTTTATAGTGTTCGCAACTAACGTTGTAAGAATGTATTTTATGGATGTAATAACTCCAGTCGATACAAATCTTCGCTTCATTTTATGACTCAAGTTCCATAGTGATAGCAATGACTACAACATTATGAATAGCAAAATTTTAAGTGTGTGAAGTATCTTGTTTTAAAACCTTTTAAGTCTTAAAAAACTTCAGAGGCTTCTATTCCAGCTCCGTGAAAAATATTTGTTATATTTATACCACTGATCTATGTGTTTTTGATAATATTTAACAAGTAATTATCTAAAAAACTAATATAATATAGTATAAGTGTCCCATCCATTTAGTAGAAGACGAACAAGACGCCATAAGCGCTGGGCTGAGGATGACGGACAGTGCTATCCACCATTCCAGCAGAAGCAGGCCTAAGACGTCGGCGCTCTGTAACGCGTCTTTAAATGGTAGAGTTATACCATAGTGGGGTCGTCTATTGTTCAACAGTCGGCCAGGTCTGACGGGTCACCGGGCAGTAGTACTAGTAGTAAGTTTAGTAGGTTTGAGTTCGACATACCACCCTACCGATATGATGATGAGGGATTCCCCACGTTAAAAAAAAATAAAAAGGAAGTATCCACATGCTAATATTTGATCTAAATCATCATATCATCATCTTCATACTCTTGTAAATTTATTTGGTGTCGGAACCTTATATATACATTGCTAACGACTCGTTGAAAGAAACGGAGGTTAGTAGAAGAAAAATGGGTAAGTAGAAGCACTTGGGGGAAGGGACACAACACCGGGGCTTCAGGGTCAGACAGCATCAGAATGTCAAAATTTCAATAAATTAGTCGGGTTTTATATACCATTTAAACATTATCTAATAACCTTTAAAGCTCACTCACTCAGAACTTCAAGTCATTGCCAATAAAGATAAAACGTTTGTATAATTAAATGTAAAGTAAGCAATAAAAGTATGTATGTCTGCAGCTGATACCATTAACTTCGACTTCAATTTACACCAAATTAACCTTCACTTTAAAATATTGAATTACGTTTTATTTATGTAGTTCTATATGATTTTACTATTTTTTACTTTTTTATTACTTGTGTGTATAATATAGGAAGATACTAGTAGGGCATGCCAAGGGCACGAATTTGAAAGCTCTTTCCTCTCCTTTTATCCCATCTCTCCTTTTATCCCCCCTCTCCTTTTTCCAATCTCCTCATCCCCTCTCTCTTTTTTCCCCTTACCGCATCTTCCATCACCCCTCAAAGGACAGCCGCGCACTTACTACTCTTAAGTTCCGTGGTGTCCGTGGAGGGCGGTTGTCACTTACCATCAGGTGACCTGTCTGTTCGTCTGACACCCTTTATCATAAAAAAAAAACTATAACATGCCTAAAAATATAGCATAGACTGGGCCCGGACTAGAGAGACTAAGCATAGCTCTTATAACTTTGAGTTGATGTCAGATCAATGGAGCCACATTGACCAAAATATATTATAAAATATTGAACCACATCTCGTTACGGCTGGAATTAAAAATTTTGTGGCTGCTGGTAAGCCTCCAGTTAAATTGTTTAGTAATACATACATATATATCGTCTAAAGGATAGGCAGAGGTGTATAAAACACCCACATTTTGCCTTTTACATGTGCCGTCCATGGACATTTGCAACTCTTGACGTAAGTGCGCTATATATTATTTATTCTGTTAAAATTGGGGAAACTATAATAGATACATAAAACTGTATATATTTAATAAAATGAGTTGAGAAACATTATTATGACAAGCTACACCGGAAGCGCCACGCCATTCGTCCGCCCGGCAAGTGACGGCGAATGGTGGGGCGATGAGACGTGGCGGGCTTGAATAGTTTTACATTAGTCACTTGAGTTCAGATCGAGATACAAGTGACATCACGGCTATGCATTGGAAACTTTGAAGTTTATAGCTGTAGTCATGTAGCTGTTACTTACAATTTTTTTTAACATTATGCTTTGTACCATTCGGTCTCATGATGAAGCCAGAAGGTTGATAATAGAGCTCTTCAATCGGTACTAGTAAACTTCTTGAGTTTGGACTCATTTGGTTTGCTTTAACGACTGAAATACACTTGGTGATAAAGCGTGTTTTTCTTAGTTTTTTTTAACTTTTAAAATTATTAAATTAATTGTCATTGTTTTCTTCACAGCTGTTGATTTTGATTACTTTAAACTATCAAGTATGTTTTTTGTTCTTATACTACTATTATATGCCATACATAACCTTGAAAACTGAACCTATTTCATGTCAGGATAAGCAGTTTTAGACTTAAACTAAGCACATGTTATGATATAAATCCTAAAATACTAGTATGTACCTAATTACATAAGTATCTTTATATAAAGATATTCTTATTTTGTCAATCATGAATAAAACACACATTAAATCATCAAATCTCAATCAAACCCATGGGAAATAGATAAACGCCACATCGACATCTAGCATTAGAGTCAAATGCACTACCCACGCACCACTTCTTCTACCTAGCCCTATTTTTCTCATATCTATTGGGTTGGCTTCTAGTCGAACTAGTTACTGGACTGGCATCTGATCTTCTCGGTGTCGGGACGTTACTGAGAATTATATATTAGTAAAACCCAATAGCACTTTTTTTTGTCCCGACCCTGGAGTTGAGCCCGAAATCTCTTGTTCAGCAGTAAGTATAAAGAAAGTCAGGGTCACATACCTTTTTAATCTAATATTATCATCATCATATTATAGTCTCTCAGTGTAAGTCTAGCAAAAGGAATTTTGGAACTATATGTACTTAATGTACTTACTTACTCACGCTATACTCATGAAGAAACACAAAGGATCCAGAATCTTAGCGCAATTAGTATAATGTTGTAGTAATCTATTTCATTCATTAATACAGTACATATTTTATCAGCTACAAAGGTTGTCACAAACAAAACATAAATTACTATCATTTAGCCGCTCCACCGTCTCACTGCTAATAGAATATTTGTTCCTATAATGAGGTCCTGCTAGAACTGGCGTAGAGTGGACACTCATTGTATTCTCAACAAACATACCGTATAATGTTTTTGTGTTGTGCACACGAAGAGGGTAGCCGAGGTGTGTTAAAGAGGGAAAATTAGTAAAAACGAATATTGCGCCTTGTATTTCATTTCAGGAGAAAGAGCTCCTCCACTTTTGTAATAATCTCTAAGAATGATCGTCTAATATACTACGTGTTGCTAGTTAATAAAGTTGAATTTTGTTCATCACACATCACATTTGTTTATTAAAGTACTGGTAAACGTAAGTAACTTGACATATATTTGTAAGACTTTCATCAGGTAGTAGAGCCACGCTGATTTATTCAGCAGGAATGGGCCGGCTCGACCGGGGCAGTACTACCCTCTCACAGAATACCAGCCTAAAGTGACAACATTCGTGGTGTCGCCTTTCGCTGGTGAGTGAGAGACCGGAGGCCCACATCGATGCAGGGGTGACAGTTATCGTGGTATGTGTGTGAGCAGTGGAGTGCTGTAGAGTCATTGTGAGGGTGGCGTGGATCGAACCGTCGGCCAGGGAGACCCGTAGAAACGGTGGTGCCGCTGGCCGCCCGCGGCATAGAGAGGGGCCCAACCACGGCTAACCACCCTGGGAGGCTGCCCCGTCAGGTCGCGCATAATCCACGGAGTGGCTCGTCGTGCCGGTTGGTGACCGGATGGTGGGACCCGGCGACCACTTCCGGGAGGGTACGGGGGCCCTTCCGTCCGGCGGTTCGGTCACCGTCATGCTTCACCGATACATGATGACACAGCATTTTTAGTCTCAGTTTACATTGCCACGATGACTGTCATGCCTTTTACGCCCCCTTCCTCTTCTATCATGGCAGCTCAAAAAAAGAAAAGTGGTCCTACAGCGGCATCCTCCTCTCCCACCAACCCGCTTTTTGAGGTGGAGTTCACTAACATACGTGGACTCCATGCAAACCTCAGCGCCGTACACCAACACCTCGAGACGGCTCGGCCGGCCATGCTCTTTCTCACGGAGACACAAATACAACGCCCTGCCGACACGGCATATCTCCACTATCGGCTACGTGCTTGAGGAGTGCTTCCTCGCAAGGGCTGGAGTGTGCCTTTTCATCAGGGCGGATGTTTGTTGTCGCCGTCTGCACTGCCTAGAAGACACATCCTTCTCCATCCTTTGGCTCCACGTGGATTTTGGCTCTACGAGCCGGATTTACGTGTGCCGCTATCGCTCCCATTCCGGAGACTCCGAGACAACTCGACTCTTTGACCACCTGAGTCAAGCAGCGGATAAAGCGCAGGAGCAGTTTCCGACCGCCGAACTGGTGTTTTTGGGAGATTTTAACGCCCACCATGAGTCCTGGCTGGGATCTTCCAAAACTGACCACGCTGGTCGAACTGCCCACGCATTTGCTCTCACGCATGACCTTACTCAACTGGTACTCCAGCCCACCAGGATACCAGACATAACGGGTCAAGCGCCCTCTTTGCTGGACCTACTGCTGACGAATCACCCAGCGCAGTACAGCGTATCGGTTCTCGCCCCTCTGGGATCCTCCGACCACTGCCTGGTGTCGACCTCAGTGCCTCTAGTTACGCCTCCACGACCTGTGGTAACAAGGCGGCGGTTATGGCACTACTCGTCAGCAGACTGGGATGGAATGCGGGAATATTTTGCATCCATCCCGTGGGCTCAACGCTGCTTTAAAGATAGGGATCTGTCGCAAAGTGTGTCTGCCGTGACTGACGAAATCACTGTCGGTATGGAGTATTATATCCCCTACAGTGAAGTCGCCAGCACGAAGACCCGTCCCTGGTTCAATCGCGAGTGCATCCGGGCCGTTGCTCAAAAGCAGTCGGCCTACCGCGCATGGATCAGGGCCCGCGCACATTGTGACCCAGACATTGATCGCCTAAAAGCAGCACTAAACAGAGCCACTAGGGAATGCAAGAGGGCTTACATCAGAGCAGATGCCCAGCGCATTGCACGGTTTGGTCAAGAACTCGTCGCGTACCCTACGGGTAGCCGTAAGTTTTGGCGATTGGCCAAAGCCGTGCAGTCCAACTATTGCCAACCTTCGCTGCCGCCGTTGAACTACCCTGACGGATCACTGGCCCACGAGCCGCAAGAGAAAGCGAATCTACTAGCTGACCTCTTTGCGGCTAACTCCCGAATCGATGACCGTTGCGCGCACACGCCCACCATTGCGTCCTGCGACTCCGCAATGCGGGATATTCGCATCCGGCAGAGGGATGTCCGTGCGGAGCTTCGGTCACTCGATGTCCGGAAAGCCAGTGGACCCGATGGTATTCCGGCGGTGGTTCTTAAGAACTGTGCACCTGAGTTGTCTCCCGTACTAACGCGCTTGTATCGCCTGTCCTATTCCTCAGGAATTGTTCCGGAGGCCTGGAGAGAAGCGAATGTTCAACCCATTCCCAAAAAAGGCGACCGCTCCGATCCAGCCAATTACCGACCTATAGCCGTCACTTCCATACTCTGTAAGGTGTTCGAGCGGATCATCAACACCCAACTAATCCGCCACCTAGAGGATCACTCCTTGTTAAATGATCGGCAATATGGTTTTCGGCCGAACCGATCCACGGGTGATCTTCTAGCGTACGTCACACACCTTTGGGGTGAGGCTATGGATAGGCATGGGGAGTCCTTGGCCATCAGCCTCGACATTGCCAAGGCCTTCGATAGGGTGTGGCACCGCTCGCTTCTCTCCAAACTTCCTGCATTTGGTCTGCCACCTAAACTCTGCAACTGGGTTGCTGCCTTCCTCCATAAGCGCCGCATTAGGGTTCTCTGCGACGGCGCTTCCACAGATTTCCACGAGGTAAGCGCTGGTGTACCTCAGGGCTCCGTCCTATCGCCTACGCTGTTTCTTCTGCATATCAATGACATGTTGGCCCTTGGCAATATACATTGTTATGCAGACGACAGTACAGTGCACGGGCGATATTTCGGGCATCCTACTGCCAAGCTGGCAGACGTTGAGGAAAAACGACAGGAGCTTGTCGCTGAGCTCGACCGGGTCTTGAGCCGCATTTCCCAATGGGGCTGTGAGAATCTGGTCGAGTTCAGCGCCAAGAAAACACAAGCGTGTGTGTTCTCTAACAAAAAGTCTCCATTCCTTCCCCTTCCTACTCTTCAGAGCACTCAACTGCCACTGCAGGATAGGCTTAGTATTCTGGGTATGGATATTTGCCGGGATCTCAATCCGCGCGATTACATCGAGAGTGTCACTAAGGCGGCCTCGCGTAAGCTCGGCGTTTTGAACAAGGTGAGACGGTTCTTCTCGCCCGAGCAACTGTGTCTTTTGTACAAGACCCAGGTTCGCTCCTGCGTGGAGTACTGCTCTCATCTCTGGGACGGCTATGCGCAGTATTTGCTTGACGCTCTCGATCGGTTGCAGCGGCGCGCAGTCCGCATTATCGACTGTCCTGAGATCACCCAGTCTCTTGAGCCTCTGCAGTTGCGAAGAGATGTCGCCTCTATGGCAGTCCTCTATCGCCTACATCACGGGGAGTGTTCTGATGAGCTCTTCCAATTGGTCCCACCTTCTCCCTTCCTCTACAGGACTACACGTGCTGGCCTGAGGAGTCACCGTTTGTGCGTCGAAAATATACGTACCCGAACTAAACGGTTTGGCTCTTCTTTCTTGTGCCGATCGGTAAAAGCCTGGAATTCTCTACCAGCGCACGTGTTTCCTTCCCACTATGATCCCGGGTCTTTTAAGCGGGGCGTGAAAAAGCATCTCACCAGGCCGCCATAGTGTGGGTCACCATGCTGCATTGACTACACATGCAATGAGGATGGTGACCACCACTCTTTGACTCCACCTATTGCTTTCCATCAGGCAAAGTGGAGTCACTATGGTAGGCTAATATAAAAAAAAAAAAAAAAAAAAAAAAAAAAAAGACTCATGTTAATCTACTGAAGTCAGTTTGAAAATGACCGAATATTACATATTTAAATTTTCTTTTTCTGTTATGATTAATGTATAGAAGACGTTTAAATTGCTTGATGGTCTTTCCAGGTTACCCTCCCCTGGTCACGTAATGATTGGTTAAGTGATGTACGCCGTTAAAGACTTCCATGTGCGATGGAAATATGAACGCTAAGAAAAACGACTAAATTACTTTTATTTCTTAAAGTATTACAAAACGAAGAAATTTTTTATAGGAGCGTGCAAAAAGATCGAGACGTACTTATTAAACACAAAATAGTGTGTGAGCGCGCCTGTCGCTCTCTGCTGCCAGTACAATGTAGTTATAAAAAAATACAAACTCCTTGGTAAATAAAATAAAAAATTCAAAGATATAATGGTCATTCATATAATGAGGTAGAAACGTCAGGAAGTTTAAAAGTATGAACATACTACATCATCGCCATAGTTTGTTTTCTACTGTAAAACAAGCCAAGTTTAAATGTCGCTTAAGATGCTTTATGTGAAACAATGGTACGTTCTACGTTTCTAGAAATTATTAAAGTCCAAACCCAAATCGTTTATGAACTGCATTTATTTTGAAATTTAAAACGTCTTGGCGTGAAGCAGAACTGTAAAAAGTCTTCAATTTGAAAAGTTGCAACGATATGCCGGAACTCAGGCATATTCTTGGCAAACTAACCGTTGTTTACAACTATCGGGGGAATTGAGACCTTAAACTTGTACCTATAGAGTCGTAAATATCAATCTCGAGTTTTTCACAAAGTATATGACCGTCTGTTTCAATGTCGCGATGTTGAGAGAAGCTGATTTTGTAGTTTTTGTAAGTTTAGATCAAAATTTGTTTTATAAATAATATTTTTTTACAAAATAGAGCAATAAAAATGTTGTTAGTAATTACAAATGATTTTAAAGTAATTTATCCCTTGAACAATAGCAAGAATTGATTGTACTACACAGATACTTTGTCATTGTTACTCAGTCAAACTAGCAATCATATTATTATTTTTTTTTATGTATAATTCGCTTTTCGTATACAATTTTAATACGTCACATTTTGCCTTTAAATTGACTTGCGTGTCTCTGTCATGGCGAGTTCCACGCGTGCTCCTTGTCCACACTGCCCAGGCTCGGCTAAGCTTTTTTCTCTTCCACATGGTCTTAGGGTTCATATTGGTAGAATGCACAAGGACGTCGGGATGCTAAATGCCATGGGTGCCGCGGCCCGCGCCCGCGGGATTCCTGCGTCTCCGGCAACCGGAGGGCCGGCGAGTACACTGTTGGATTTAGGTTTGGAGGATTTGCCCTCTTTACGGTCAAAGATTCGAGTTCTAAGGCACGTGCCCAAAGGGGCGAGATGCTTGGCGGCCGAGAGGTTGTCGTCTTTAATCGAACAGTGTCTGAGATCAAATGGGGTTGGGGATTGGGTGTATTTGCTGTCTTTTGCATTTACGGCCTTAAGATTGCCTGATGAAGTGGACAGTCGGTCACTAACGACGAGGGTAAAAGAAAATATTAAAAAGAGCACCCAGTTATCTTTCCCTACAGATCCCCTACCCCAAAGGTCTCCTTCTTTTTATAGGTCTGTCCAGGCTAAGGTCAGCGAGGGGGACCTTCGTGGCGCAGCGCGTCTACTCACTTCTGATTGTTCGTTCGCTCCACCTGGTATCGACACCCTCGCGACTCTTAGGGACAAACACCCCACGCCCGCCCGTCCGCCTAGTTATCCCCCGTCGCCCGACGTTGATTCCTCGCCTTGCTTGGTCGTTAGCGTTGGAGATGTGTTGGATGCACTCAATTCGTTTCATCGCGGATCGGCAGCTGGTATTGATGGGTTGCGCCCGGAACACCTTAAAGAGTTGACCTCCCCGTCAGCCGGTGACAACGGTCAAAAACTTCTGGAATCCCTCTCGCGACTCTGCAACTTTCTTTTAAAGGGAAGCTTAAACGACGACGTCTGTCCACTTCTATACGGGGGATCTCTCCTTGCCCTCCAAAAGAAAGACGGTGGTATTAGGCCAATTGCAGTGGGCAACACCTTCCGGCGGTTAGTAGCTAAACTTTGTTGCAGGGAGGTCCGAGGCACAATAGCGCCCTATCTACAGCCTCATCAGTTAGGCTTTGGCTCATCCCTAGGCTGCGAGGCAGCAATCCACGCCGTACGAGCTTTTGCAACATGCGGGGGCAGCGGCGACGTCCTTTTAAAATTAGATATACGCAACGCCTTCAACAGCATCGACAGGGGAGCGCTTCTGTCGGAGGTCAGAGTGTTGACGCCGTCAATCTTCCCCTTCCTACACCAATGCTACGCATCCCGCAGTATATTGTCATACAACGGCGAGACGATATGGTCTCAGGTTGGAGCACAACAGGGGGACCCTCTGGGCCCACTCGTTTTTAGCATGGCTATTCATAAAGCCGTAAAATCATTACAGAGCCCCCTGAACGTGTGGTACTTAGACGACGGCACCATTGGTGGCAGCCCCGAAGTGGTTCTAAGGGACGTAGTGGCGCTCTTCCCCGCCTTGCAGGAGTTAGGACTGGAGGTAAACACTGCCAAATGCGAGCTTTACCTCTGTGGCCCGGCGACGGCGGAAGTGACTGCTAAGTTTATGTCCCTTATTCCTGGTCTTAGAATCATGGACCGGGACACTCTTTACATCCTGGGCTCGCCAATTTTCCCTGAAGCTATGCTGGATTGCCTGTCCGCAAAAACGGAGTCCCTGGCATCTCTGGCTGTTCACTTTCGCCATCTCCCGGCTCACGTATCTTTGTCTCTTTTGAGGTCTTGTTTCGGGATGCCCAAGTTGACATACGTCATACGGACAACGCCGACATGGGAGTTCCCGGACGGTGTCCTCTGCTTCGACGAAGCGCTCCAGCGTATTGTTGAGGAGATGCTCAACATCAGCTTAAGTGAGCGGCAGTGGTGCCAGGCTGCCCTGCCGGTCCGATTTGGAGGTTTGGGAGTGCGCCGTTTGAAGGAGTGCGGCCCGATCGCCTTTCTCGCTTCCTCGTTTGGCGTTTCAGGGTTAGTTAGCCGCTTGTTGGCGCGCGTGGGCGACAATATCGCCATTCCCTATGCTATGGAAGCCCTTGAGACTTGGACCACACTTTATCCAGATACCGATCTGCCCACAAGTCCTGGAGCGCAGAGGGGTTGGGATGACGTGTCTGGGGCTCACATCCTCGCTTGTTTGCGCAGCGGAGCGTCCGGAGTCGAGTTGGCTCGGCTCAATGCCGTCTCTGAGCCGGAGTCAGGTGCCTGGCTGCATGCCCTACCATCCCCTAACTTGGGCACGCTGTTGGACGACGACTCCCTTAGGGTGGCAGCCGGACTCCGACTTGGCTGCGCTGTTTGCGAACCCCATACTTGCGTTTGTGGCGCAAAGGTGGAGGCAAATGGTCTGCATGGGCTAAGTTGTACCCGAAGTGCCGGACGAGGACCGCGACACTACTCCATTAACGACTTATTAAGAAGGGCGCTCGTTTCGCAAATATGTGCTAGTACTAGATCAAAGGATATTTTTTTTTTATGCGACAGGAGGCAAACGCGCAGACGGGTCACCTGATGGCAAGTGACTACCGCCGCCCATGGACACCAGCAACTCAAGAGTCACAAGTGCGTTGCCGGCCTTTTAGGTAGAGGTACGCTCTCTTCTTGAAGGTTTGAAGGTCGTGTCGGTTCGGAAATACGGCAGGCGAGCAAAAAGCTTCTGGAGAAGCGCACAGTGGTGGAGTGCCAATCGTCCAGGTGATGGGGATGGATATTTTGTCGCGTAGGACGATGGTGGAAACCAGCAGCCGGTATAAGTCCGAAAAGAAACATCCGAACAATTCCTCTGAACACTCCCCATGATACAAGCGATAGAGGATGCAGAGTGAAGCTACATCTCTACGCAACGCCAAGGTGTCAAGTCGATCAGAAATATCTTGGCAGTCGATGATGCGAGTTGCTCTCCGTTGAATGCGGTCAAGAGGCAGAAGTTGGTACTGGGGTGCACCTGCATAGAGATGAGAACAGTATTCCATGTGCGGCCGAACCTGCGCGTTATAAAGTTGCAGGCGGTGGGCCGGAGTAAAATACTGTCTCGATCTGTTTAGCACACCAAGCTTCTTCGAGGCTAATATGGCCTTACTCTCTAAGTGACCGCGAAACTGGACTTCGCTTGATATATCGACGCCAAGGATTCCGATACTGGCTGATGCAGTTAGGTAAGTGCTCTCACATTGAGGTGATACGACCAATGGCATCTTTTTAGCGGTGAACGCGCAAACCTGTGTCTTCTTGGGGTTAAACTGGACTAGGTTAAGTCGACCCCAATCTGAAACTTTTGATAAAGAAGTTTCGATTTCAGACACAAGTTTGGATCGGCTTTCGATGACGTTTACCCGAGAAATGTTAGCGCGGCCGGTGTAAAGGACATCACTATCGTCCGCATAGCAATGGATGCTGCTAATCTGCAGCATGTCATTGATATGCAGAAGAAACAGCGTGGGTGATAGCACACAGCCTTGTGGGACACCAGAATTAACAGACTTGGAGTCGGAGCATGCACCGTCAACAACGACCTTGATGCTTCTGTCTGTAAGAAAACTGGTGAGCCAATTGCACAGTTTCTCGGGAAGCCCATAGGAAGCAAGCTTTGCAAGGAGCGCTTTGTGCCAGACCCGATCGAAGGCCTTCGCCATGTCCAAACTAACGGCCAACGCTTCCCCCTTGGTCTCGATCGCCTGCGCCCACCGGTGAGTCAAGTATACGAGAAGATCACCAGCTGAACGACCCTCACGGAAGCCGTATTGTCGATCATTGAGGAGCTGGTGGTCTTCTAAGTACCGGAGGAGCTGGCAGTTAACAATGGATTCCATATCTTGGAGAACAAGGAGGTATGGCGAGCCGGCCCATTCGTGCTTAAGCATGGCTCTACCACTATGAAAATATAAGAGGTTGTTTAGGTTAAGAAACGTGCTAAATTGCTTACTTCCATAATATTTGTTCGGTAGCATGGAGATAGAACAGTATTTATTGAAGGAATCAGGATTGGGCTTTTTTGAGCAACTTATAGGTTTACTGCCTATCCGTTCACAGGACCTAACTGTTGGACTCCTTAACCAACAGGTAGGAAAAGTTGAAAATATAGGTTTCAGTGAGAAGGATTACATCTAAAATAGGGAGAAATATTATTAGTTAAGTATTTAGGTATAAGTTAGTTATACTTAAATACTTAACTAAGTTAACTTAAGTATAATAAAGAGTCAATCAATGAATCAATCAATCATGTTATGGCCTACATAGACTGCTCCAACAGCGCTGGAAGTTATTGATAGTATGCTATTTAACACCACAAGCGGCGACTTGATTAAAATTAAATGGAGCATAATCAGGAGTTGGAAGAGATGAAAAATATTTTAAAGTTTGTGTTTGTGCCTCGTGAATCGTTACTAAAGAACACTCTACTACTACTACTCTAAGACATTAATATATAAATCACATATACAATAATATATTAGGAATAAAATATATATATAAAATAAAATATATGTATGAATACTTACTTTGTTAAGTATTATATTGTTTTTTTTTTATTGTTTTAATCTTTGTACTTTTTGACATGAATACTTTGTTAAGTATAATATATTATATATTTGTTTTCTTGTAATGTCTTTTTCTTTTAATTCAAAAATTTAATTATTGTAAATGTGAGGACTATGTAGATTATTTCTTTTTTTTTTTTCCTTTTTTCCAGTAAAATTGTTTTTAACGATATCTGACTGTTTGAGTACTTTTGCGGCCTACCCAAATGTCCTTGCTTTGGTACTGTTCGTCGGTTCGTTGAGCTTCTTAATGTTCTAGGTTGAGCTACACGATAACTGACAAATGCTTGCACTGTTTGGACGGGTCCACTCAAATGAGCGTGGTGCTTTCTTCAAAATCTCATCTCAGACGTTAGCGTGCATGGTTCTCATATGTTTTTGACCAGTACATCTGTATGGACTTTAAAACAGACTTTGACCTCTGAGTTTGTTTCGGTGTTTCTTCTCAGGGCAGTCAGCTAGGAAACACCGGCCTCATCTAGCATCAACTGACAGAAAAAAAAAATATATTGACAGACAGAAAAAACATTAGGCAAATTTCTCTTTTAAGCGTTTTATAGCACATGCCGGGTAACCTCTTGTCTAAAGTAAATAAGCTTATCAGATGACTTAAATCGTTTGCATAGCTTTTAATTATTGAAATAGTGATATCTCACGGCATTTGTAAGAGTCATGAAAATATATTGGAGACCAGGCTTTTGTTATTCGAAAAATTGTGAAGACTAGACTACCGAGATGTGACAACAAGAAGAACCGAGATGATTTTATTATTGGGTCGGTTTAAGGCGTGTAATACTTTTGTTTCATTCTTACAGTTACATAATTTGTACAAATAAACCCCTTTTTTACATTTGTATTTCGACGACACGCGACTTATTTCGGGATTAATATGCGATCTTTCATTAAACATTAAAGCTACCTAACGTGTCTGGCACGAAGAGTATTAACAACAGTGAGATGTACTTAAAATATATAACATATAATATAGCGTACTTACATATAGCTTGTTGCAAAATATATATAACGTACCTAGCGTTTTTGATCCTGTATTGGAAAAAAACAAATAATATTTTAAAACACAGTAAGTGTGTAAAGCAGAAATGAGAAGTTCAATGCGTGTAATATAACAATAATTTAGATTTGGCTTTTTATGGTGTCTATCTGACT
This sequence comes from Tyria jacobaeae, assembly GCA_947561695.1. Classification (NCBI taxonomy): domain Eukaryota; kingdom Metazoa; phylum Arthropoda; class Insecta; order Lepidoptera; family Erebidae; genus Tyria; species Tyria jacobaeae. The sequence continues at coordinate 607,109 of OX387217.1, forward strand.
TATACTAAAATTAAAAAATAACTTTAACATTTTTTTTTGTAGGAGATTGTGTTTAGTACTTAGAGTAATGTTTTTTTTATAGATTATTACTATTGAACTGTTAAACTCTAACAAAAAGAAAGTTATGGATAAAAAGGCGAGGACTTGCATCATGCAAATGGCGGCTAATGTCCACGATGATATGAAGTGCGTTGGTGGAAGTTTTAACCAACATCGTTGGAACGACCGTCCACCTACACGATTATCTAAGCTCGTCCAGTATTCTATGCTCTCTAGTAAGTTGTTACATACCGTATAGACTTTACTTTAATTACAATTATTTAATAAATCTTCATTTGTATACCTGAAGTTGTATAAACATATGAGTTTCCTTAGCATGTCATTTTGTCAATCTCGTTTAAATTAAATGATTTCTTTGAGGTTTTTTAATAAGATGTATTAAATTATTTAAAACGTTTTACATTCCTATGGACTAACCAATGTTCAATGTACATATAGGCAAGTATTTGATCTAGCAGCGTTTTTATTTTATAAGACTGATTTTTTTTTATTGTTTATACGAGCTTATCTCTGTAACGAACGTTAAGACTTTTAGAAACGGGGCAATGATCATAAACGCCGCTGAAAGTGCGGGGAACGTCTAGTACAACAACATGCCAAACCGTAGCCAAATTGCACTTTTCCTAAGCAAATTTGACTAACAAGCGTTTCTTATTTAGATTCAGTACCCTTTTATTTACAATAGTTAAATATTTATATAAAAGCTGGTAAGTTGTTTAAGTAATGTTAAATATAGACTTTTATTTTTTACAATAAAATAATATAAGTCCTGCGTAAGTTTAAATAAAAAAATAGTTCAAAAATAATATACGAATCACTTCACCAGCATCTAAACCACTGTGGTTGATTACATCACAACAGATTTCGTTGTCACCAAGAACAAATGTCGTATAGTCAAAACCTAAGACCTAATGCAAAGAATAATTTTAAAATCATGTTCCATGATTCCAATACAGATATCATTTGTTTTTGTAATGTTTTGTGTCTCAATGTAAAACCGAATGCTTGATGCATTTGCTGAGAAGATTTTTTTTTCTTTATGTTTCAAGGTGTACGTTCGCTGGTGCAATGCTTGCAAAGATGAAACTAGATGATGTAAAACACAAAAGAAATACCATATTCACTATTCCTGGTGCTAAATAACATTACAATTGTATTCTAAGGTTGCCTGACAAAAATAGCAGGTTACTAATAAGGCCGCCTTTTGTACCTATATTTTTTGTGTAATTACTATGAACTACAACTACTTTCACACACATATAAAGATACATCCGAGGGTCACACTGAAAGCTTTTAGAAAACGGAATGATATAGAAGCCAGTACATATTTTTTATCTGTTCCTTTCAAAGCACCGTCATATGCGATGGAACCATTCACTGAAGCAGTGAGCTCACTCTTTTCTATTGATCTCTTTCACGCCTTTTTCAAACGCAGCCACGGCATGTTCAGGGTTCAAAAAACGAATTCCTTGAGTTTATCTTTTATTTTTGGATATAAATATAAGTCACAAGGTAACCATGTCGGGACTATAAGGACGATGACAACTCCACACCTACGATGGATAAATATTCGATAGTTCGTCTGGCGGATTGAACTGGAGTGTTCTCGTAGTGGACGACAATCCTGCTCCTTGGGTGCTTCTGTCTAATATTTTCCAACACAAATTACAAAAATGACTAACATACCAATCTGCAGTAACAGTAATTTTATGTATCTTCTAGACATCTAGATAATCATGTTACGAAAAGGCTAGTCCGTCCAAAGAATTAGGCAATCAACAATTTCTTTTTCCGTTGACTTCTACCCTTCTTTACTTTTGTCGGCAAATCTTCGAATGATGGTTTCGGGTACGGTTCGTTATAATATATCCAGCTATCATCACACACACAACACACACACATGTTATATACAGTATTAGAGTCATCTCCGTCATGCTTTTCAAGCGTTGAATGCCACCAGTCTTAAGGAGGGCGTTTTTTGATTTGATTTTTGGCTGGCAAAATTTGGGAGTTCAAGACGCCTCTGTTCTTTATGTTTAATTAACTATTTGATCCCCAAAATTAATATTCTAATAAAATATTAAATTGTATGTTAGAAATACTATACTGTTCACGTCGTGAACGTAACACTATAAAAGCAGGGTAAATACTGTACATTTTCCTTTCATTTTCATTTAAAGAATTCGAAATTACGTAACGTGCTATATTTTTGGTTATCTTAAATTTTATTGAAACGTGATCCTGAGTTTAGAATAGAATATTTTTTATTATATACCATTAATAAAGTAAAATTGGCAAAAGGTATTAATCTTACAATTTATGGTACTTTGGGCAGGGCTACTATGGCAGTTAACCGTGTTCTTGGAAATAAAGATTATTATTATTATTCTTTTTATTTACTTTTTTCTCAGCTCTTTCGCCGGTTTTAACCACATTTACGGGTGGGAACCAAGTAAATGTGGAGTGTGGTGTGTTACGTTTTTATGCTGTGTTGTGAGGAGAGCCTGTTTCATTTTCATCAATCTGCATGAATTTTCTAACTGCTCTACATGTATTTAAGATGGCAGCTTTTTGTAGGGTTGTGTAAATATTTTCTTTAAGGTCTAATAATTTCAGGCTATGGAGGAGATGATTTGGGATAACACCAGTTGTTGAGATGACTATAGGTACTACATATACTTTTTGTTGTTTCCAGATTCTAGTGACTTCTTCTTTAAGTTCTGCATATTCATCTTCATATTCTTCATATTCTTATTTTTTCAGTGATTGTCTTCTGTAAGTTGTGTGTGTTGGGTACTGCAATATCTATTAAGTATGTTATTTTCTTTATTTTATCTTGTAGTGTTATATCGGGTCTATTGTAATGTACAGTTTTGTCGGTGAGTATAGCGCGGTCATAGTAGAGCTTGTGGGTATCATTTTCCAAGACAGTCTGTGGTGTGTATTTGTTATTGGGTGTTTTTTTGTCCTGTATGAGTGTATATTTGAGCGCTAATTTTTGGTGAATAATGTTTGCTACTTGGTTATGTCTGTGAGTGTAGTCTGTTTATTATTATTATTATTATAACTTAGTATGAATATAACAACAAAATCACTTGAAGAATAAAAGGAGAAGTAGGGCAGTCTAATTTGTATTTATAATAAATAGGTGCACTTTCAGTGTGTACGAACATCTTCAACTTTCATGTTTTTGTAAATTGACAATATCCAAGATAAAGTTTAACTGGAACCGTTGAAAAAAGCTAGTAGTTACATTTCCTTACGGTTATCTGAATATTCGATTGTTTGCGTCAAACGATAGCTGTAGACATTGACGACTTCCCGTTGATTGTAAACTGCGGGAGATCAATTTGTCTCTTTTGAGCCGATACATTATAAATCTACGTATTTTCAGGTTCGACATAGTACAAGTTTTTGATATGTGCACCAATTTGACATAAAAGAGAACTAAATTGTAATCAATCGATATTTTATATTTTGATCTTCTATACTTTGATCGATATTTTTTTTTTTTTTTTTTTTAGTTTGTGCGTAAACATGTGAGCGGTATGTAAGTATTTGTAAGCATGCTCAGTCGTGGGCCTGTGCAGCCGATCATTTATTTTGTCAAAAGATTTGTCATAAAACTGGGTAGAATGCACAGTTCCAGCGTTTCCGACGACCTCAAGGATTTGGCGTGTGTTTCGTTAAGGAACGTTAATCTTTCCTTTAAATAATTCGGAGTACAGAGGTTGAATAGGATGTTATAGAGTAGGGCAAGGATGTGAGTAGTCCGTGGAAGGCGAATAGCAAATTACGAAAATTAGAAACGTGATCATATTTGCGTAATCCAAATATAAATCAAATACAAAAATTTTGGAGGCGTTCAGCTTGATAAGCTGCTCCTCGGTGATATCGAGATAGCTGACATCGGCATAGTCGAGTATAGGTAGAAAAAGGGATTGTGCAAGCGCAATTTTCGTGGCCATCAGTAAGAAATTACGTAGCCTACGCAAGGATCCCGCCGACGCAAACAATTTCCTACTAACTTCGCGTATCTGAGGACTTCAGGATAGGGTGTTATCAATCAAAATCTCAAGATTCTTGACATAATCACAATACCAGTTATGTTACATGTCCATTGTCAACTATTGGGAACTGAGACTACTCACTACTACGCCAGTAAGTTTTCTGTAGTCTTCTAAAGTTTAGAGGCACATACTCAGATTCCAAGATGAGCAGAAGTTCTTTTTACAATATATTTGTTTGAGTCAGTCAAAATATTGTAAGATAAGACTAACAATACGTTTAATGAGCATGGCAAAGAAGCCAGTCCTCATTAGAAGTTCACCATACAGTACACCATACATGTACTTTATTGTACAGCCCGACTGGAGTGATACCACAGTCTCACAGAAAAGTGATTATTAAGCAAAGATTGTTTCCGTTTCACCGATTGAGTGAGGATATGATTATATTCTGTAAGTAAGTAACCAGTTACAGAATTTTGGGGAGCAATCATACATATAACAAAAGAAAACTACATATTAACCAGACCAATTACATTCTAGGAAGCATTAATGTTTCAAAAGAGACATTGTCAAATGAAAGTATCAGATTATCTCTGTTTAAGTACCAAAAACTATTGTTCTCAACTACCAGAAGCGAGTAAAAACTTAAAGTCAGATCCATCACATATGAGTTTCCTCTGACATACACTATCCTCGGATTAAGGAATAGTTTCGTAGTATTGACACACAAATAATTATAAACTCTATTATGAGAGAAATAAAGAATAAATTTACTTGCTTTAGAAAATATGAAATCTTTATTACATTTTCCGCACAGCGCTGCTGTTTCAAGTGTTATTGCAAATCCTGTTTTAGTTGTATATTTCAATGTTTTAACTACTTTTTACAAAATAATATGATTATATATGAGCAAAAGAACGTTGTTTCGTTTATTTGATATTCGTATTTGAATATATTAAAACTGTGAGCTTTTACGGACTGTTTTTCCCCATCACTTTAGCCGAGAGTAAAGAAACTGCTGCAGTTATGTACGTACAGAGAGTACTACTTCTAGTACTCATTGTATCCGAATGCGCAAGGAATTATGTTAATATAGTGTATGTATGCATGTTTGTATAATGTTTCATGCCTCACTCTCTCACAACATCATACAAGTCTGCTTTCATTTAACACGTCTTCATATTGGGAGTGACATATGGTGTTATATTTCTAAAAATGTGAAGAAGCAATTAATAACGCAGGCAGTTGTTTTTCCTTGTTTCGAATTTAGTCTTCCTATTATAATTCTAAAAATAATACACATATAAAACACTTCGTTGTACCTAACCATATAAGTCACCGTGAAAGAGCCATGCTTATGCAAGTATGGGCCTACTGGACTGAAGTAATACCACGACCTCACAGAAATCACCTATTTCTCTGGTGTGCTTGAGCGGACGCAGTCACTAACTCCAAGCTGACCCATCTCCTCGTTTGCCCCCTATACCATGAAAGAATTCGTTACCAGCTTATTTCTTGAGCGTCATAACATCAACATGTCTTTACAATTTTAAAAAGTGTCCATTATTATATATATTTACGTAATGGTCCACTCACAACAACCTTTCATCCAATAACATATCAAAATCTAATCATATTAATATGACGTTCTGAAAATTACTGAAAATATTCATTACATTATTTTATTTACAAAATAGTTTCTGAAAAAAAAAACTCATTTATTTTGCTATTTTCTGTCTGCTACGCTATGAATACATTGAACACATGAGTGTGCTGGGAGGTCATTAAAATGCTAATTTATATGTCTTTCAATATCAAGTAATCTTTTTAGAATTCCAAAAGATGGAAGGATTAAATCTGTTATGTAGCTTCAGATCGTTATCTATCTTTACTAGACATCATCGGATTGTCAAATTCTACGCTTAGCCAGTATACATTTCTGCAATTGCTCTTATATATAATCATAAAGTATGTTTATTTTTCATCAAAATATTTTACGAATACTAAGATCAACTAGTCAGTTTCAAGTTTTTTAACAAGGAATACTAGCAACGTGGGTCACACATTACATACACACCACCCGACATACCACCTCATCCTCAGCTCCGGTGAGGTGATGACCCGTGGGGGTTTCCACACGAAAAAAAAAAAAAAAAAAGGGTCACACATTACTAATGAATATAATCTATGTATCTAAATTAATAAGTTGAAAGAGTTATTTTGTTGCTTTGTTTGTTTAAGCTCTGGAATAGCGTCAGATGTTAATAATTTAATTTATATTATAGGCTATAAAACATCACGACCCCTAGGAGCGGAACCGAGAGCATAAACGTAGGTGAAAGTGTGGAGAACTGCTACTTCCTAATATTCTTGGTTAGCCCTCCAACTAATCTAAATGCTTGTGAGTACACGACGCTGGGTCGGGTTGGATGCAGATAAATATTATTATATATATTTACTATTATTATATTTATATAGATATATTTATCAGAGACTAAATAACTTATTTAATTTTTACACTTCTTTTTATGAAATAAGTCATAACCTTTTAACCAAAACCTTATCCTTAAGCAATCTTATTATCTTGCACACTAACGAATTTCCAGCGTGGACTCAAAACTGTCTATGCTGGACATGCGCAGATACCAAGAGAACGTACAGCCAGAAAGCTCAAAAATAGAAACGTTCTTATAAAAGATTTACCGTTCATAAATTAATTTGGAGCTTTCGGTATTTCTCACTATTTTAAATCGATTTTATAAAAGAGAAGTTTCTCTTTTTGACTTGTAATTTTATTTTTGATAACAGATTATTCCTTTTAAATTCAAAATGTTTTATTAAGGGTTAGTCCAATTTAAATTTGAAAAATATCAACTCTAAAAATAGTAATCCAAGGCCTGAATACATACATCTATCATAATTTATAGGTATAATAAGTCAGGTAACTCTTTCTTAATCTTTTATTTTATTTTAGGTTATAGAACAATGAAATAATTTCAAATAATTACATAAAATAGAAAGTGATACAGATGAATGTTCTCGAGATCTTTACATATTTACAGCATCTTGTAGAATGCTTCATACTTAAAAACTAAATTATTATAAAGATATAGAACATGACAGCATTAAAACTAAATTATTATAAGGATATAGTACACGAAAGCATTAAAAACTAAATTATTATAAGGATATAGTACACGACAGCATTAAAAACTAAATTATTATAAGGATATAGTACACGAAAGCATTAAAAACTAAATTATTATAAGGATATAGTACACGAAAGCATTAAAAACTAAATTATTATAAGGATATAGTACACGACAGCATTAAAAACTAAATTATTATAAAGATATAGTACACGACAGCATTAAAAACTAAATTATTATAAGGATATAGTACACGACAGCATTAAAAACTAAATTATTATAAGGATATAGTACACGACAGCATTAAAAACTAAATTATTATAAGGATATAGTACACGACAGCATTAAAAACTAAATTATTATAAGGATATAGTACACGACAGCATTAAAAACTAAATTATTATAAGGATATAGTACACGAAAGCATTAAAAACTAAATTATTATAAGGATATAGTACACGACAGCATTAAAAACTAAATTATTATAAGGATATAGTACACGACAGCATTAAAAACTAAATTATTATAAGGATATAGTACACGACAGCATTAAAAACTAAATTATTATAAGGATATAGTACACGACAGCATTAAAACCTAAATTATTATAAGGATATAGTACACGAAAGCATTAAAAACTAAATTATTATAAGGATATAGTACACGACAGCATTAAAAACTAAATTATTATAAGGATATAGTACACGACAGCATTAAAAACTAAATTATTATAAGGATATAGTACACGACAGCATTAAAAACTAAATTATTATAAGGATATAGTACACGAAAGCATTAAAAACTAAATTATTATAAGGATATAGTACACGACAGCATTAAAAACTAAATTATTATAAGGATATAGTACACGAAAGCATTAAAAACTAAATTATTATAAGGATATAGTACACGACAGCATTAAAAACTAAATTATTATAAGGATATAGTACACGACAGCATTAAAAACTAAATTATTATAAGGATATAGTACACGAAAGCATTAAAAACTAAATTATTATAAGGATATAGTACACGACAGCATTAAAAACTAAATTATTATAAGGATATAGTACACGACAGCATTAAAAACTAAATTATTATAAGGATATAGTACACGACAGCATTAAAAACTAAATTATTATAAGGATATAGTACACGAAAGCATTAAAAACTAAATTATTATAAGGATATAGTACACGAAAGCATTAAAAACTAAATTATTATAAGGATATAGTACACGACAGCATTAAAAACTAAATTATTATAAGGATATAGTACACGACAGCATTAAAAACTAAATTATTATAAGGATATAGTACACGAAAGCATTAAAAACTAAATTATTATAAGGATATAGTACACGACAGCATTAAAAACTAAATTATTATAAGGATATAGTACACGACAGCATTAAAAACTAAATAATTATAAGGATATAGTACACGACAGCATTAAAAACTAAATTATTATAAGGATATAGTACACGACAGCATTAAAAACTAAATTATTATAAGGATATAGTACACGACAGCATTAAAAACTAAATTATTATAAGGATATAGTACACGACAGCATTAAAAACTAAATTATTATAAGGATATAGTACACGAAAGCATTAAAAACTAAATTATTATAAGGATATAGTACACGACAGCATTAAAAACTAAATTATTATAAGGATATAGTACACGACAGCATTAAAAACTAAATTATTATAAGGATATAGTACACGACAGCATTAAAAACTAAATTATTATAAGGATATAGTACACGACAGCATTAAAAACTAAATTATTATAAGGATATAGTACACAAAACTATTAAAAACTAAATTATTATAAGGATATAGTACACGACAGCATTAAAAACTAAATTATTATAAGGATATAGTACACGACAGCATTAAAAACTAAATTATTATAAGGATATAGTACACGACAGCATTAAAAACTAAATTATTATAAGGATATAGTACACGACAGCATTAAAAACTAAATTATTATAAGGATATAGTACACGAAAGCATTAAAAACTAAATTATTATAAGGATATAGTACACGACAGCATTAAAAACTAAATTATTATAAGGATATAGTACACGAAAGCATTAAAAACTAAATTATTATAAGGATATAGTACACGACAGCATTAAAAACTAAATTATTATAAGGATATAGTACACGACAGCATTAAAAACTAAATTATTATAAGGATATAGTACACGAAAGCATTAAAAACTAAATTATTATAAGGATATAGTACACGAAAGCATTAAAAACTAAATTATTATAAGGATATAGTACACGACAGCAATAAAAACTAAATTATTATAAGGATATAGTACACGACAGCATTAAAAACTAAATTATTATAAGGATATAGTACACGACAGCATTAAAAACTAAATTATTATAAGGATATAGTACACGACAGCATTAAAACCTAAATTATTATAAGGATATAGTACACGAAAGCATTAAAAACTAAATTATTATAAGGATATAGTACACGACAGCATTAAAAACTAAATTATTATAAGGATATAGTACACGACAGCATTAAAAACTAAATTATTATAAGGATATAGTACACGACAGCATTAAAAACTAAATTATTATAAGGATATAGTACACGAAAGCATTAAAAACTAAATTATTATAAGGATATAGTACACGACAGCATTAAAAACTATATTATTATAAGGATATAGTACACGACAGCATTAAAAACTAAATTATTATAAGGATATAGTACACGACAGCATTAAAAACTAAATTATTATAAGGATATAGTACACGACAGCATTAAAAACTAAACTATTATAATGATTTAGAACACGACAGCATTAAAAATATATTCTCTATGTCCTTGCTGACCTTATCTCGACACGTTATATTCTGTCTCACTCCTACTATTAAGACTACAAGGAGATTACAAGGATACCTAACATGTCAAACTCCATCAAGCCATCTAAGCTCTAGAGCGTACATACATACATACATATATTCACTTGTAAATCATAACCCTCCTTCTTACACAGTAGGGTAAAAAATAAACGTTTTGTACAATCTAGTTAGGTTTTACTCATACATACACATCTACATTTTATTAGTCATTAGTTTAAGCATAACGTCGAAAGTTCCATTATTATGAAAAGTGATGCGTTTTCGTTG